>CM031243.1:717694569-718294569 GCA_018340775.1 Taxus wallichiana var. yunnanensis
GATCTCATTTTCTTAATTTCAAGTGAGACTAATTATTTCAACATTATGAAATATAGTCCACCATTTTAGAGGAATTTTTCCAAATTTCCCACATTCCAAATGATGAAGATATGAGCTTCCTTTCTTCCCCAACAAGGAAAAGTACATGGAGGTATGGGTTTTTTAGTGGCACCCATCATTTTTGGAGAATTTTTAATGCATTTTTGGTTGGTTAAAGCAAGATTTCTAATTCCTTATCTCTCCCTTCTCTCATTATTCCTATATATTATAAGGAGTGGCTTATTTTTTAAGGATTGGATACCTTTATATGCCCCTCCCTTCTCTCTTGTCTTTAAGAGATTTGTGGAGATTTCAAACCTCCCTACTAGACATTGTAATGCAAAAATCTGTGCCTTTGGCCCTAAATTTGATGTATTGTATCAAATTTGAGAGCAATAAAAATTAGATCTATGGATGTTTCACACCCTCTTCTATGTTCTATTGTATCTTTCTGATCTTTCATTGCATGCAAGGTTATTTTGTATTATTGTTGATTTCATTGTAGGGTTCTGATAGTGTTGTGTTTATTGTACAAGATGTTCAACATCCATCTTGGTCCATCACCTTCCCTTAGAGTAGGTTTTATTTTCATGCATTTTATCTATCTTTGTCTCCTTGGAAATATTATATTAGGGTTAGATTTGTAACTATCTACACTTTGAAGTAGTTGACACTAAGATAGGATAGGAATCAGCTTTCTCCAGAGGGTAATCCAAATTGTAAAGTCCCACACTTTAGGATAACTCCATGTTGGACAAATCACACTGACAACCTCAACCATTCACTTGAGAGCAATCAATAGTGCAGTGATTTTTCCGTAACAAACACTTCCTAGCATCCCTCATCTATTTATGTACATCATCCATGAAAATAACATGTAATTGTTATCTTCAAATCATAACACCCTACGATTTGCAAAAGTGTGTGTTCTTGAGCTCACGGTGTGACTAGGTAACATGGGTTCTATCTCCAAGTTTTGGGACTTACTACTTAGAGATAGAACTCCGAGGAGAAAGTTGGTTCTTACTCCTAAACTACCGCACAATCTGCTCTAATGTAGGAAAAACTTTACTATCCTAATCTAACTCTCCAAGGGACCAAAGAGAGAGAGAGAGTGCATTAAAAAAAAGAGTACATTAAAGTGGTGATACACCAGAAAAGGAGGGAATGAGAATAGCTTTCCAATGTGTGAAAAATAGAAGTAAAGTGCATACTAGAAGGGGTGATAAAAATTCTCCACAATCTAGCAACTACATTCACAACAATATTTCATACACACACAATGATAATGAATCCATGCAAGAGCATGAAATAAACAAAATGTATTTGCAATGAGGTTGAAGAGGAAAGAAGAATGCAAACAAACACAACAGGGGAAAATACATCCACAAACTTGTATCTATTGCTTCATTCATATGTACAGTTCAATCCATTACAAAATAAGGGCCTAGATCACCATGCAAGGAGTCCACTACAAGGTCCTGTAGCATATTGGCTTCACAAAATCAATTTTATAGAGCTTTGCTACTCAAAACTATCTCCCTTTACGATGAGCCCAACACTCCAATTTATAGAATTTGAGGAAGAGAGAATTAAAACCCTGAAATCTAACTTTCAACCACTTGAAAGATGTCATAAATGAGATGAAATGATGTTATGTTGCTTGCAAAAACTCCCCATGGTGTCCCATAACTTAAAATAGTAAAAATTGTTTGCCCATGCTCATTTAATGTTCTCCCAACTAGCAATAAAATCATTGTTCTAGACCTAGCAATGTTTTTCAAGAAAATCACCATAAGGTATTCATCAAATTATATATTTCTTGATTTTTGTGCATTGTGCTTGGAGTCACAATTCTAATGGTACCAATTTTGCATGATCCCGTTGATAAACACAAAAGATATGGCACTCTGAGTGTGAGCAGCCATTTTGAGTTTTCCAGGGATTTCTTCCATTTCACGTGACTAAGAATTTAATTTATTGGAGATGGATATGTTTATTTCCTTTTCACCAACCTACCCTCATTAAAATTAAATTCTCAAAATTCAAATTTTGTGAAAAATGGAGCTTTAGGTCAAAAGTTATGACCGTTTGAAGATCGAGGGTAAGGTGTTGTCTTTTCATTTGTATTGTGGGTAATGTAGGTTTTTGTGGAACTCATGTCCCTGTGGAACTTGGACCGTGAGGTCCTTGATTTTCCACCTTTTATGATTCCTTCTTTGTGCGGAGGTTTCGATGATTTCGGGTCTAGGCTACACAAGAATCCCGTGTGATGTCTAGGTCTCCTTTTTCCACATTGTCCAATTTGGGATTTTCTTTCCCGCATGTCTACCATTCACCAGGCCATGAGGGACATTGAATTCCACTCTACACTCTTTTCTTTGAGTGTGGCAATTTTTTTAATTTTCAAAGCCCACACGTTCTTTGTCTAGTTGATCGCAAACCGTGCATGACAAAAGCTTCCCTCTTTCCGCATTTCCCATGCTTGCAGAGATATTTCAACATTTTTGGGCCCGAATCTCCTGAAAACATTTTTCATCCATCTCTACAATACTTTGACTTTATGGCCATTTCAGTTTTGGTTCCCGCATGTATGTTTGTCCCAACTATCTCATGGATCGTGTGGGAAAAATCTTCATTCTTTTTCACATTTTACTTTGTCCTTAGCATTTCAGGCCCGAACATAGTACAACAAACCTTGGTACAATCCACATTAGTTCTATCCACACCCCCGGACTCATGTAATGCACTAAAACGAGCCCTTAACTTCATTTTTTCATTTTTTTGCAAATTTTCACTAACGCTTTGAATTTTTCTTTAGATAGGGAGTTTAGAGAAAAGCCAAAGGATCCCTAAATACTTTATTTTGGGCCTCAAACCATTTATTCTTACTCAACCTTGAAGATATTGTGCAAGTTATCAAAATTACCTTGGGGGTGAATTTTAGATAGTTGTACTCTCTCGCCAACAATAAGTAATTGCAATATGTGATACACATCCTCTAGTGTGATTGTCATGTCCCTTGTAGGTAACCAAAATGTGCAAGTATCTGCACTCTATCTCTCATTCAAAGCAGTAAGCATAGGAATATTATGGGGCACATCACCCATCGTCGATATGTTCCACTAGATGAAACAATCCAAAATATCCCACTCATTGTATAAAAACCCTAATTTAATCAATTTACTCAAATGGCAACCACCGCAAAACTCTCTCGAATGGATATTCCTCTCAGTAAACATAAAACAACATCAAGCACAAAGTTAGAACATCATACATATACACACGTACTCATCTACAACATCAACACATCAATTTTTACACCTACAACACTATGGACTCCACCTAATGCTTTCTAGACACGAGCATCGAGTAACACGACTGGGGTGCCCAGGAGCAGGACACCAACACCCATGTTTGGGAGCTCCTATCCCAAAGGTCATTAGCACCTTCACCACTCTTGTCTAGGTTCAAATTTCAAGGAAATTCAATAACAAAATTTTTGTAAAATTCATCAAAAATGACTAATGTCAACACATTTTCCTAAAATATCACACTTACCAATTCTAGCATCATATGCAATGCCACGATTGTCACTACCATCTCGAATCAACTAAGTAATGGTGCTTTAAATTGTGGCATCTTTGCACACCCAGAGCTCACAATAATACTCATGCAATAATCAAATGATTTTCCTAATCACTTTATCACATTAGTATTTATCATAACTTTGCATTATTCACTTTACTATAGTCACTCTTCATACTCATTTTCTCTACTAATACAAATCCCATGATTTTCCTCATATCTTGAGCATCCTTACTCGATTTTTATCCCATTTTTAAAATTCTTTTCATAATTTTTCCTAATACCGTATCATACATAATTCATACACAATATTCTTCCTGACATAGTTTTACTCTCAATATACATAATTTTTTTATATTTCTCATATATTTTCCATTACCTCATTACATGCTTACTTTCGGTTCAACGGTCATTCTCGTTATCAATTCACCTTTCGCCAATGGGGGATACAATTGGGGTCAACCTATAATTACCCTTACACCATCACACAATCAGTTAAAATTTGTCATTATCAAAAACTTTCTCATACACTTCACGACATTTCACATCAATTTCTAGTGGTTCCCCTAATGACCTAGCGTGGAGGCAATAACCATAAAATATCTACATAAGTAAACAATCAATCAATCATATACACTTAAATCTCTACAACAATCAAAATAAAATCAATCAACATTAACACAACGCATTTATTCCCCCAGATGACCTAACTTTGGAGACTTTATATCACCACTTTCCCAGATGACCCAACATGGGAATTTATTCTTCACTTTGTGATTACTCCCAGATGACCTAACATGGAAGACAAAAATATACATTCACATGACACCCTTTGAGTGGGGGTAAAGAGATGTCATTGGATTTCCTAGAGTACTCCTATATGGGTCAAAATATTTGATCGAAATGTTGGATCCAAAATAACTAGAAATTTTATCTTTTCGGTTTGTAATGGCTAGATATTTTGGGGATGTAGTTAAAGTTGGAGAGTAAAACTAGCCCTTTCTCCCTACAATCTTCCTCTAGCAGCAAGATGCCCAAATCCTCAGTCTTTCATGCATATGCAATTTAATTTGGTACTTGATAACTCCCTTCCTATCAATTCTCCATCGGTGAAGAAAATTGAAATATTCAATCATTCAACATCACAATCATCAATATCTTATAGCTCTCCTCATAACGATACCACATCTCTCATTATGCCGAATGGATCAACATGCTGATCTTTGGTTGGCCACATTATATGTTATCACTCAAAGACATGCTTATATTACACTCTTCATGTACTTCAATGACATGGAATTATTTGGATTTCTAAAGTATGCATCTCTATCTAATTTATGTTAATGATCTTTCTCTCACCAACATAAAATGGCACAAATGTAGAAACAAAATCACACACTTACTACTATTATTATACCGCCAAGTATGTCATTTTATATATGGATCTTACGTAAGAAAAGTATTCACTAATGAACCATCCCATAGTCCATTTGTTTGTCTTGTTGGTATTTATTATTGTTTTTCTTACATGCTTGTCACTCATACACATAGTTCTGGTCAGGTCTCATGGATCCATGTCTGTCAGTTATCACTCATTTTTTATCATTTGTCTAAAGACATTAGTGCCAGATTCTCTTTCCCATCCTTGGTGCCCCTGTCCTCTTTATGTTTGATCTTAATTTTACCATTTTTGGTCAGTCTTTCCAATTTTCCCATCTCATCTCCCAAGGTACTAGTTGACATGTCATGTCATTAGTGTTGAAATTCGAACAAGAGATCCCTATATAAACACAACATAGATACCATTATATGTTAAGATTACTCTTATCAAGGGATATCTATCTACATAGAGAAAGGAATTACATTTGCGCCATTATTCTGCATACACACTACATATGAAGAGGATTTCATTCTATTCCATCCACACAATTTTATTTTTTATCCGGCTCTTGCATGCTACCTTAGCCTCATTGGCACGAGGGTGAAATAGGAGTAATATTACACAGATAAGCACACAAAAATAAATTGGGTTTGAGATGTAGTGCAACACTCGGTTATAAGTCCACCAAGGTGGTAGCTGAGGATGATATCAAGAGACAATGAATTATTTAATGTGTCAAACAAAAGAGCAGAGCCTCAAATATAAAGGCCATGGGAGGAAGGAGGATAGTTATAATTGTCCATCAAAAAAACAATGTATTAAACTAAACTAATGCTAACATTCCCCCGCTTAATACAGTTTTTATACATATGTACCCCGTAAAAAAAATCAAACTTCACCTTACCAAGAGGATTGGTGAGAATATCTGCAACCTCGAAAATCAATAAGGCAAGATCGAGCTGAATTTGGTGGTTCAAGACCTGTTCACGAGTGTAGTGACATTCGACCTCAATATGCCTTGTTCATTCATGAAAAACAAGATTCTTCACAAGCTTCAACACACCTTGATTGTCGCAGTGAATGATGGGAGGTTTCTCTTCAGGAATCTCTATATCTGCAAGAATGTGACATAACCAAATCGATTCACACACAACTCCTTATGCAGCGCGGTATTCAACCTCAGTGGATGAGAGAGAAACAAAATTTTCTTCTTGATAATCCATGAGATAGGTCCAAATCCGAGATGAAAAACATACCCTGAAGTGGATTTCCTGTCATCAATGGATCCTACATAGTTCGAGTCTGTATATCCTGTAAGAAGAACTGAGTGTTCTTCTGATACTCTAGACCAAAGTCAACTGTACCTTGGACATATCTCAACACATGCTTTGCTACTATCCAATGACATTTCTTCGGCTCCTGCATAAATTTGGTGAGATAGCTCACTGCAAAGCAAAGATCTAGCTTGGTATAATTCAAGTAAATGAGACTCCCCACAAGCTACCTATAGTGAATGCCATCTACCTGTGGTGAATCCTAGAATCTAGATAATTGCAAACCTTTTTCCATAGGTGTGGACATTGGTTTATAATTTGACATTCCATACTTCTCCAGGAGAGTCTTGGCATATTTCATCTAGGAGATGAAGATATGATTCTTCTTCTACCATATCTCTAAGCCAAGAAAGTAGTGAAGTAGCCCCAAATTGGTCATGTCGAAGGATTTCTTCATATCATTCTTTACATCATCCACAAGATTGTCAAGACTTCTTGTGATCACAACATCATCTATGTACAAAACTAGAATAACAATATCTGTGCTGCTACCTTCTTGATATAAAAATTTGTACCGAGGGGCTACGAATGAATCCATGCTACAATACGTGATCATCAATTTTTATATACCATGCCCTAGGTGTTTGTTTGATTCCATAAAGTGACTTTATCGATGAACATACCTTGTGTTGTTGATGCTCATCTACAAACCCTTCAGGTTGGGCCATGTATACTTCTTCTTTGAGATCATCATTCAAAAAATCACTCTTGACATCCATCTGCTGAAGTTTCCATCCATTTTGTGCTACCAGTGCATAGACAACTCTAATGGTTTTTATCTTTGCAGTGGGTGCAAAGGTCACATCATAATCAATTCCTTCTTGTTGAGCATAAGCCTTTGCAACAAGTCATGATTTGTGTTTTTTGATTAAACCATCTACCTTATATTTTGTTTTGAAAATCCATTTACAGCCAATGGATTTCTTACCTAGAGGTAGATCAACAAGTTCCCATGTCTGATTCTAAAGTAGGGAATCATATTCAGCATTCATATCCTGTTTCCACTATGGTTGGTCTAATGCCTCACGAATAGTTTCAAGTTCGGTGCTATCAACAACTGAACTCATGAGTGTAAAATTTACCTCATGTCTAGCTTGACTTTTTGTTTCGACTCGTAGAAGTACGGACGTGAATTTAGGTGTCCATCCCCAATAATATTCTAGACCCATTTTAGACATTGGTGTTGTTGCTGCTAATGTGAAGATGTGTTTTCCAGTGTGCCTAGATCAATGAATAAGTCTCCACTCATCTCTTCTTCTCTCTGAGAAGAATCATCTTGCCCATCATTTTGATGTGTGAGCAATCTATGTGACAAGGTCAGATTGGATTTCCATATGTGGCAGGGAGTCAAAGGATGACTCATCACACACCACATCTCAAATCTCATATATTTTCTTCATCTCAGGATCCATGAGACGATATTCCTTTGAGGTAGTACTATACCCCAAGAAAAGACATGGCAGTGTCTTTGGATCGATCTTCTTCCTTTTCTCATTTGGAACATGCATATATGCAGTACAACCAAAAACTCTCAAATGATAGATAGAAGGTTTACGACCAGTCCATACCTCTTCCGGTGTCTTGTTTTGCAAGATCTTTGTGGGTGCCTGGTTGAGTAGATACACTACTATCTGGACTGCTTCTACCCAAAATTGATCCTCCAACTTGGCGGTGGAGAGCATACAACGAGCCATCTCCATGATAGTCCTGTTGTGTCACTTAGAAATCCCATTCTGTTGGGGCATGTAGGGTGTAGTCAGATGTTGTTGAATGTCATGCTACTTCAGGTATGCTAAGAACTTCTTTCGATATAAATTCCCCCTTGATCTAAGCAGAGGAGAAGGAGAGGCTTCCTAGACTGCCTTATGGCTTGCTCGTAAAAGGTTTGGAAATTGGAAAATGCCTCACTCTTCTTTCGGAGGAAATATACCCACATTTTCCATGAGTAATCATCAATGATGAGCTAGAAGTATTCAAAACCTTGGAAGCTAGCTAGCAGGGGTCCGCACAAATTAGTGTGTATAACCTGAAGATGCTCCCTAGAATGATAAGAGCTCTGTTTGAATGGACCTCTGTGTTGTTTTCCCACAAGACATCCCAAGATAAAAGGTAAGGAATGGGAGAGTGGAGGAAGCCCTCGTACCATTTCCTTTGGCACTAAGCTGATGTAGAGCCAGTAGCAGAAAGATGACCATATAGAAAGTACCATAGTGTAGTGGACTCCTCCGTTGAAGTAAAGAGAGTAATGTTAGATGAAGTGACCGCATCCAGTGCAAATAGATGGCCCTTCATAAATGCTCGAGCAATAACTAAGTCTTCCTAGGAAATGATGCAGGACTTGACCCCTTTCTGAACAAAGAATTCTACCCGCATTTGATGATTAAGAAGCTAACTCACAGAAAAGAGATTTGAGATCAAACCTAGAACATATAGCACCTTCGTGAGTGTACATCTTCATGTCCCAAGAGGAATGATGACATCACAATCCCGCCGTAATATACTCTTGATTATCTGCGATGGTGATCCGATCTCTAGTGGGTTAGTCACTCAGGATATGGAACAACTTCTTATTACCTAATCATGTATTTGCTGACACTCGAATCAATCAACCTGACGCTTTTATGACGGGTGAAGTCTACGAGACTAGGACAATGTCTAGATGAGTTGCATCTGGAACCTCTTCATTGGAGGAGGCATCCTGCTGAGCAGCAATATGACCCTTCTACCTCTAATTACGAGCACGCCATTGGGATTTCTTGGAATATCCTTGGCCGAAGTGCTCTCTTTGCCAGATTTACCATTCTTGTGACCATTGTAATAATAGTTTGCAGTCATGTGCATATTCATGGAGCAAATGTGGCACCATCGATCCGCCTTGTTGTTCTGCTACTTCTGGGGTGGCCGTTGTGGTGGCCGAGAAGGTCTGCTACTGTGGATTTTGGGGGCTGACCGCCCTTTTGAATCTTGTTCTGCTATGATTTTTCCTCGTGATGAGAGCCTTGTCTTTAAAGGCTTATTGAACATTCTCGAATGGCTTCTTCCTACCGGTGATAATTCACCAATTTGACAAAAGTCACCTCCTATTGAGTGATGATCAATGTGGTGATCCATGTTTGAAACTAAGAAGGAAGAGCTCGCAAGGTGAGCGGGACTAGCAACTTGTTGTCCACCGATTCACCGAGAGTAGAAATTTCTACGCATAACTTAGCCACATGCCATAAGAAGGCTTCGAATGATTCACCATCATGTATACTCATTGTGTGAAGATTTTTCTGAAGATGCAACATCATTGTCAGATTCTTGGCTTCATAGATGGTACATAACGCATCCCATGCCATAGAGGAAGTGGTTGCTTCCCAAATGTGAGGTTGAACCTCATCAGAAAGGATCAGAGTGATAATCATTAATGCATTTTCATCGCCTTTTCATACTTAGCCAATAGATCAACATGTATGGGAGGGGCATTCATGCCATAAACGATCCTCTAAAGATCTTCAAACTAAAGAAACGTCGGCATCTTGGTTTTCCATGCAAGCGAAATTTGTCCCTTTCAAAGAATTGGGCATCCGACAACAAAATGCAAGTTGCAGACATTTCCAAAACTCAATTGTATTTTATTTATTGATTTTTCAAAAACGGTTACAAATGCTTACTGAAGGAACCTATCACAAAGATGGGCTCTATAAGCTCATGAAGTGAGATGTGGATGCTCCCGTGGGCATTCTACTTCGATTCATCATCTCTGCATCATCATACCGCACTCCAATTCTTCACGATTCAACACGCTTGACAACACATGTCGAACTAGAATAGTCGAACAATCCTTGACACACCAATTTTTCATATAATATTTTTCCGCATTCAAAAATTCATTGAGCAAGACAAAATAGATGTTGGTGGTGTCCTCTTGGGTTCTCAGAGGTGACCCAGCAGAAGGGTTTCTCGTAACACTCTTGGCATAGGAAATGTGTGACATGTACGTGCTCCACGCAGTCACCCATACTCTCTTCCTTCAGCCTTCCTTCCAAATGGCTCACCTCCTCCACGCACAACACACATAGGAGCATCAATGTCAAATCCTCCAACGCAGGTCTGTAGATTTACTTTGCTCTGGAAAATAACATAACACCACAAACTGGAAAGTGTATTATCTCGAGAAGGAAATTTTGTCTTTTACACGCCAAAACAAGTAACTACAAGCCAACAAGAATAATTATTCGTTGTGGTTTCCAATGCCTAGTTTCCATGCATAGGTAGGATTGGACGCCAATGAGGATGCCAAAGAAAAATCAAAACACCAATGAAGACTACCTTTTCACTTTTCAATTTTCAAGAAAATGCCATGCTTATAGGTCTGCACGCCAAAACAAACCAATGAAGACTTGTTGCACATCCAGGTCTCCAAATCCTTTTCAAACGCAAATGCTAGATCTTTTTACAGGTCTTCATGTAGGCCAAGGAAGAGTGCCCCAAAACTGCCACGCCCAAGGTCGCTTCCACATGTCTTGATCTTGTGCTACTCCAAAATGCCACGCTGAGGGCAGAGAAGCTCTGATACCAATGATAGCAGCAAACAATGAATTATTCAATGTATCAATTCAATGTGTCAAACAAAAGAGCAGAGCCTCAAATATAAAGGCTATGGGAGGAAGGAGGACAGTTATAACTATCCATCAACAACAAGAATGCATTAAACTAAACTAATGCTAACAAAGGATAGTTTGACCCCTCATTTTACATATTTATTTTTAGGATTTGATGTGTATTTGAGGTTTTTGTAGGTTATTTCTTCATTATAGGTTTACATGTACCTCGCAGTGATCAAAGTGTGACATACACATGACAAAAGGATAATAGTGCGAAGAGCTAGTGACCATATCGTAACTGTAACAGTAACCCTGACCATATGTAGACCCAAGCGCTAGAATAAGGACCAAGGAGCCCAAGGCACCTCTATCCCTCTCCGGTGCACCCTATTCTAGCCGGTTCCACCTCTACTAAATTTTCATGAGGTTAGTTGTAACAAAATTTTATTTTTTTCCATCATGCATCCGAGTCCCATGTCACACCAAGGTAGGAAAAATAAAGTTAATTTATTTATCCAACTTACTTCCTTTCATTAGTAAAATTGAATAAAATGTTTATCATTTATACTTCATTTTACTTCATTTACAATAGCTCTGTACATTTAGATTTTAATAAAATAATCAGATTTTATTGAATCAACCTTAATCTAGTATTCCCTCCATAAACTTGTTAAAAGTAACTCATTCATGCTCAAAAGAAAATCACACATCTCATTCATAATTTCTCAAATAAACTAACCTCTCCTAAGATCGTATTTGAATGTCAAGAAAAGGTTAACCATGATTATATGCTAGCAATGAAAAAAACATGGGTATGATCATACCTTGAAGAAAAATCTAGTTGACACTTTCATACAATCATCCATTCTATGTTATTCAACTTCATCACTCTATGATACAATCTAGTTTCATGTCTATAACCTTCCTTCTTGTATATTGTCTCTTATTTCAAGATCCTCGCTAAGCATCTCTCGATATCAAGATTGAAACTAGTACAATAGGATCTACAATGAGTCAAGTATCTTTCCTTTATAGGTGATATTTGTACTTGTTGTAACCATAATCTAATTGATTGATAAATTTGAAATTTTTATCCTCTTATAATAGTAGTCCTCTTGACTAATATCTCTTTATACCTTTATCATACACTTGAGAAATAATAAGTAGACCCACTCTTCCAAATGATAAACAGTACTATATTATTTTCAAAATTTAAACTCTACTCTTACACAAGACTATAATATGAAGAAGATTATTCTTTCAAAACAAACCAAACCTGTCACAATTTTCATAGTCATTTTAACGCATACCTTCAATGATTATCCAATGAACAAGTGATAACATTATGAGTTCCATCCATAAATATATGTTCTTTCCTAGGTCTATCTTCTAGCTTGGTTTAGTCCTTTCTAGATGTAATACTCAAAATGCCAAGTTTTAAAATCTCAAGAATAGTTTCCTAAATCCATCTTGAGGATCCCTAAGACACTAATAAATTGTTCCTAGGGTTCCTTGCATGAAAATTGCACCAAAACACAGAATTTATAGTATTTCTTAGATTTCTAGCTTAGAATTATCTTGTGACAGTCATTCAAATTAGATCCTTAAAATTAAAAACCATGAAAAAATATTATACACAATCTATAATATCATTATCATCAACCTCAGGCTTTAAACATTCATTTGATCAAAGAAATGACAAAAAATTACAAATTTGAATCTTTTTTTTGCCCACACGACCTAAAAATTTGTGTCATAGATATCTTGACCTACATGTGGAATTAGAATCTAAAATTTTGTGGACGTGGGCTTATAGATAGGAGAAAGTATTTTTGAAACTTTCCGATTGATTGGTTGTGTAGAATGTTTTCTGGATTTTTCCCTAGTTCGGGCACTAGAAGAGAAAATCAACTATAAAAATCTTTAGAATGACTTTCAAGAGATCTACAAACTTGTGCCAAGCTTGAAATAACCTCCTATATCTATGTTTTTTACTAGAAAAACCTAAGGAAACCTCCTACATAGATCTGTCATTTTTTCCCCTTGCTACCCTCGTTAGAAATACTCTTGGATACAATCCACAAAACATTCAAATTCACATGTACAAATACATTTATTTCTACTAAAACTTCATAATTCATTTCTTCATACCTGAATTCATATTCCAAATCTTTACATCCTCAATTATAGATCCAAAATTGGATCTTTTACTCAAACTACTCCTAAACCAACTCCCATTCTCTCTCCTACATTGACTTATCCATCCATACACAAAATCAACCACACTCTAATCTTGGAAATATGGGATAATATTTTTATAAAATGTCCTCACATTTTTCATAAGATTGATTTCATTATTTACATGGCCTAAGAAGCCTTATTTAGTATAACAACTTTCTCACTCCACTTAATTCACCTAGTTAACCTTTTTACAAGTGCATTCATTGTTACTAGCCTAGTTTACATTCAATTTGAATTCAAATAGCTGCAAATGGAGGGAAAAATATCTCTTCATCGTCCTAGACCACCTAATTAAAATTCATCTCAATGCATGATTGAATGAAAATATTTTAGCATATGATGCTTCTTTTTCAGATTCCACATTGAAGAAAAATTTGAGCTCCTTCTCAAAGGATGCTTCTTTTTCTTCCTTGTCTTCCAATTGTAGAAAAATAGTACAACTCCTCTTAGCTCATGAATGTCCTAATTCTCATGTTTGTACTTTTTTCTTCATGGTGTCATCCTCAAAATGTATATACTTTCTTGTAGCTTCTCCATTAGAACTCTATCAAGATCTCTTCTTTCTATGCTCTTTAATTCTTCTTGCAAAATATCAAATGAGTCATCAATTATGAAATACTGAAACTTTGACGTCTTATCAGGCTCCTCTTGCAGCTCATTTTTTCCTTTATCATCTTATTGTATTTATTTAGTCTTCATCCTTTCAAAATCTACTACACTATCCATAAAAACATGTTTTCCAAGTTTCATCTCTTCTCCAAGTTGTTCAGGCCCTTCACACATAAATAAGTTATCCACTTCTCCTTGTTTTACTATTTCATCTTCTAAACCTGCATACACACACTCAAAATAAATGTTAGATGCAAAATAAATATGCAAAAATTCCCCTCCATCAACATACTCTTCATTCAAGAGTTTCTTCATGTCTTACTCATCTCTTATGAGGTTTAAATTCTCTAATTTTATCATATACTATCTGCAAATATTTTTCTTCCCCTTTCATATCTTGATTCAAGGTTGATTTATCATCCATTTGTTTCATATGATACACCTTTTCCTTCTGCATATCAAATTTCACTATCACTTCTTCCATATATTCATCTCCTATTAGCGTATCAAACAATTCTATTGTTTTCTTATACAATTTATCTTCTTGAAAATTTAAAATTTCATCATTAAAAATAACATTATAAATCAATTTTTTTTACATTCAACTTCTTCAAAACTTTCTTCATCTTCACCTAACATTTATCCTTCTCCTAGATAGAAAACTTCTATTTCTTCCTGCTGAAATGACATGTTCATTTGGTCTTTCATGCCAAAATGTTGTTCTTGCTCTTTTTTCCATCAATTTCATGTTTTCAAAGCATCATCCTTCATCTTCTCTTTCACATGTATGCACCCATGACAAGAAATAATTAGAATAAACATTTGAGACTTATTTATCTCCCTTTTCTCTTTCTTAAGTTGCATTTTCAACAATCTAATTCGATTTCTTAGATGAAGAATTTATTTCTTTCTCTTTCTCTCGTTAAATCTTCCTTATGAGAGACCATTATACTCTCCTCTTGATTATTATAAAGAATATTTATCTTGTCTCCTCAAAGACTTCCTCCATACATGCTAAGATTATCTCTATCTCAGCTACATCTCTCTCCACATCTATCTCTTTTTTCTTGTGACTATGCTCTTCCTCTAACACCTTCATCTCTTCTCTTTTCTCTCTCAATTTATTTTCCACTTTCTTATTTTTTTCTCCTAGCAAGTCTATTTCACCTTACTAGATACCTCACCTAGGCCCTTCTTTGTGTGTACCTAGTCTTTTGGTATGTTTTTTTCTCTTCACTTCTCTCACCCAAGTCTATTGACTTCTCTTTCTTCTCGAGATTCACTTGCGCTTCTCAACTTTTCATGCCTTTGTGGCTGAAAAGATTTTCTTGTCACACTGTATTTTTTATTTCTCTTATGTTATCTTCATTTTACCAAATCTCTTCAATCTCTCAAGCTTTTGCAATTCACAATACTTGATAAGTCAACAAAACAAAATACTTTACTTTTCTTTACCTCCACAATGTATCTTTTGTTAATAATCCTCTCAATTAAAATTGTTTGTGTCCATGTATCCAACAATATTCTTCACAATATCATTAGTAAAATCATCATCGAAGAGCACCACATTTTGATACAAAAATTTATGCACCTTCAAATACTTCAAAGGAAACTCTATTAATGCAACATTGTTCATGACTTTTATTGTGTTTCTATTGACTTTTTATGACATAATGCTTTATTTTGGATGCTTTTTGTCTAGTAACTTAAAAAAATCTCCCATGTATTTATATTTTCTTGGTGATCAATCCACTCAAGGTGCATATGAGGATATTTCTATGTAATTAGAAATGAAACCCTAATCTAGATTTCCGACATAAACTTGTTAAAAATAAATCATTCATACTCAAAAGGAAATCATACTTTCTCAAATAAACCAACCTCTCCAAATAATGTATTTTAATGTAAAAAAAGGATTAATCCTGATTATATGCTTCAACTACTAAACAAATCATGGGTATGCTAATACCTTGAACCAAAATCTAGTTGACATTTTCATAAAATCATCCATTCTATGTTCTTCAGTTGCATGCCTCTATGATACAATCTAGTTTCATATCTAACCCTTCCTTCTTGTATATTATCTATAATTTCAAGATCCTGCTAGGCATCTCTGATATCAATATTGAACCTAGTACAATATGATCTACAATGAGCCAAGTATCTTTCCTTTATAGGTGATCTTCCTCTTTGTTACAACCATAATCTAATTGAATGATAGCTTAAAATTATTTATCCTTTTATAAAAATAGTCCTCCTACTGATATCTTTGTCTACCTTTATCATACACTTGAGAAATCATTACTAGACTCACTCTTCTAAGTAATAACAAGAATTATATCCTTTTCAAAATTGACACTCTACTCTTACATAAGACTATAACGTGAAAAAGGTTAATCTTTCATAACTAACCAAACATTTTAGCATTATCATAGTTGTTTGAATATATACCTTCAATGATTATCTAATGAACAACTCATAACATCAGGATTTCCATCCATAAGTATATGCCCTGCTCTAGGTCTATCTTCAATCCTTATTTACTCCTTTTTAGATTTAATCCTCAAAATTATGAGTTTTAAAAGCTCAAGAATAGTTTCCTAAATCCATCTTAAGGAACCCTAAGATGCTAATGTAGATTGAGAAACAGGACTAAGCTCGTGTATATTTTATTGATCTCAATCAGTAAACAATTACAGAGAATGGGCTGCAATATTTATAGATATTGCACAGCCAAATACATCCGGGAAAATGAGTTGCACAGGTGCAACCAAAAACCAGATTTCACAAGCTTCCAATAACATCCGGGAAGCAAAATTACATAAAGACAAATATATTGTTTATAACAATATAACAATGTGCAAACAGACAAATATGGTTGTTTAACCATATAACAATTTAATCATTAATTATTTAATTAATAAAATTAATTAAATAATCCTACTATGCATAATTAATAATAGGATAATAAAATTTATCCTAACATTCCCCCCCTTAATTGTGCATTGTCTGAAGAGATGAGGAGAGAAATGCTCTGAACAACTCGAACTTGTCACGTGCAAGTGACTTTGTGAAAATATCTGCTCGTTGTTCAGCTGTTGGACAAAATTGAAGCTGGATGTTGTGCTTCAATACATGTTCGCGTATGAAATGAACCTGAACTTCAATGTGCTTTGTTCTCTCATGAAAATCGGATTGCGAACAAGTTTGAGAACACCTTCTGTCAACATACATGGTGGTCGGTTTGTCTGTGGTATTCCAAGTCCTTCCAAAGATGCGACGTAGCCAAATCGCTTCACGCATGCCTTCTCCGCAGAACGATATTTCTCGCTTCTGTGGAAGAGCGAGAAACAAAGTGTTGTTTCTTACTTCCCCATGATATTGGTCCAGATCCCATAAAGAATACAAATCCGTAATGGATTTTCTATCATCAATGTTACCCGCATGATCTCGAATCCAATATCCAATCAAGAAGAAGTTTTCGTTCTTCTTGTATTCTAGACCAAGATCCACCGATCCTTTGAGATATCTCAAATGCGCTTTGCTGCTTTCCAATGACAAATTTTGGGTTCCCGCATGAACTGGATAGATAGCTCACCGCAAAGCTGATATCCGGTCTAGTGTAGGTCGTGTAAATGAGACTCCCAATCACCGCCGATAGAGAGTGGCACTTACTCTCAGAGATGGATCTCGAACGAGATAATCTGTAATCTGTTCTCCATAGGTGTAGCAATTGGTGTGCAATCCATCATCCTAAACTTCTCGAGCATTGTCTTGGTATATTTCATCTGAGAAACAAATATGTGATTCTCTTTCTGCCATACTTCCAGTCCAAGACAATAATGCATAAGCCCGAGATCTGTCATGTCGAATGATCGCTTAAGATCTTTCTTTGTTTCATCAATCATCTTCACTGAACTGCCAGTGATGACTAGATCATCGACATAAACTACAATAATCACCATCTCCCCCCCTTGCTTTTTGAGGTAGAGATTGGGATCGTATGGATTTCTGACAAATCCATGTTGTACGAGATGCTCATCAATCTTGATGTACCATGCCCGGGGTGCCTGTTTGAGGCCATACAGAGATTTCCTGAGTCTGCATACCTTTTCTTCTTGACCAGGTACTACATATCCCTCAGGTTGAGTCATGTAGACTTCTTCTTGCAAATCTCCATTCAGGAAGGCACTTTTTACGTCCATCTGGTGAACTTTCCATCCAAACTGAGCAGCTAGAGCAAAGATCATCCTGATCGTTTTGATCTTAGCTGTGGGAGCAAATGTCTCCTCATAGTCAATGCCTTCTTTCTGTGCATACCCCTTTGCTACAAGTCTTGCTTTACACTTGTCTACTGTCCCATCTGCTTTGTACTTAGTTTTGAATATCCATCTGCAACCAATGGGTTTCTTCCCTGGTGGAAGATCGACAAGCTGCCAAGTGTTATTCTTCATCACTGATTGATATTCAGAATCCATGGCATCTTTCCAAGCTTTTGACTGTAGGGCTTCCTGGACTGTAGATGGCTCGTCTGTTTCAATAACTCTACTCATCAAAGCAAAGTTAACTTCTTCTCTTGCTTTACTGCGAGTCCGTGGTCCAGGGGTGGATGTATCCGGTGGAGCATCCAGTCTTGCATCTCGTAATGTGCTTGTACACCATTTAGGCATACGTTGAGCTGTTCCCATGGGTTGTGGTCCTATCTGATCAACACCATCATCCCCATCATCACTTTCATCTTCTGAGGGAACATTTGCTTCAGTTTTTACAACTGGTGAAAAATCTACATCTTCATGCGAGTGGGAGGAGGAGTCTCTGCTTCCTTCTTCTCAAAAAAACTCAACATCTCTCGCTTGTGTAGACTTTTCTCGGTCTTAGGATCCATCACCATACTTCCAAGAGTCTCTTCACCGTATCCAATGAAGATGAGATTTTTGACTTCATGTCCAATTTCTTTTCTATTCTGTTTGGGTATGTGCATGCCGGCTTTGCACCCGAATACTCCGAGGTGTGCAATGGATGGTTTCCTTTTTGACCATGCTTCTTGTGGTGTAATTCCATCAAGAGCAGCCAGGCGCTCTGTTTAACAAATACACCGCTGTTTTTTGTTTCGCGCCTAAAATGTCTTTGCAAGTCCGGAATCATCGATCATGCATCGCACCATTTCCATGATAAGTACGATTTTTCTCTCAACAACACCATTTTGCTGCGGTGTGTGTGGAGGAGGCATTTGTCGACGAATCCCGTGAGTTTCAGTAGATAGTCTCTCGAACTCATCACCGGTGAATTCCCCCTCGATCTCGAGCGGAGAGTTCGATGTGACGACTCGTTTCTTTCTCAATCGCCACTTTGAACTTTTGAATGTTTCAAAGGCTTCACTTTTCTTCGAAGACAAAAATCCACATTTTTCGTGAATAGTCATCAACACAAGAGCATGAAGTACTGGAACCCCCGAATGACTTGGCCGCATCTGGGACCGCATAGATCGGTATGAACCAGTCAAGTTTTCCATGAGCTCGAAAAGTACTTGTTTGGAATGAAACTCGTGTTGTTTCCTCCGCTAAGCAAAGTGAGGACACTTGTCTCGTATCCTTTCAAGAGATGGTAGCCCATGTACCATATTGCACCTGAAGTGTGTCGAGATATTTGAAACTTACATGACCAAATCTCCGATGCCACAACCGAGCCGAGGTGGAGTTTTTAGCCACGAGTGCTTGATCATTTTTGTGAATGAAATCAAGTTGAAAACATTCTTCCCACATTTGAGGCTTTTGCAATTATTTTCGAGCCTCTCGGATTTATCTCGAATCAAACACATTTTCTTGCCGGATTGACTATCAAAGTCAATTTTCAAAGTTGTGATCTAGGAGTCGATGACCAAAGAAGGTTCTTTGTCACAACCCAGGACATATAGAACATTTGATAGTTTGCATTTGCGTGAACCAAGGGGTAGAGAAATGTTTCCAATCCTCGAGATCAGTATATGAAGAATCATCTCCCAACGAAACATGATTTTTCGATGGCGTGTCCTCATTGAAATAAACCACTCGGGCTTGGTCATGTGTCGAGTGGCTCTTAATCAACATACCAGACTTCACTAGATGACGTGGATGGTTCACTTGATCGAAAGCAAAGTTGAACAAGAAGTCTTCAATGTCTCGACTGATCTTGTTGCAAAGCAATATTACCTCGCCGGTGGGGTCTTCTTTCCAGTTCCCCTTTTCGCCCCGTGATAATTGTTGAATGTCCTCTTGTAAGTTTGTTGTTGTTGTGGTCCAGCATTGCTTGATGAACCTTTCTTATATGTGTTAAACCAACATTCTTGCAAGTCATGTCCTCTTTTGCAAATGGGACATCGCTTTTCGTTGATTGTCCCCATGATACCGATTTCGATGTGGGGACTTCGATAGGATTTAGGTTTTCCTTTACCTTTCCTTTCCATTTTTGATGTGAAGAAGGCAGTTCGCTGCTCCTCTTCATCATCCTTGTTGTGCATTGCTTTCTCTTGTTGTAAAGAAGTTTACTAACTTGTCAAAACTAATTGTCGTATCCGACAAGTTTAGAGTTGTGACAAAAATTTGTAAGAAGAAGGGAGAGCTCTCGTAACAATGGGAACGAGAGACTCATCTTTGACCTCTTCTCCTAGGGCTAGAAGTGAAGCCTCAACTCGCAACTCTTCTTAGGAAGGCTTCAATTTTCTCATTCTGTTTGAATTTCAACGTATGTAACTCGACTGCAAATTGAGTATGACATTCTTGTTCTTGGCCTCATATATTGTGCTCGGCTTATCCCAAGCTTCTTTTGCTGATAAAGCATCTCGAATGTGAACTTCGCACATCGTCTGATACTCCAAAAATAAGATGATGAGCTTTGCTTTCTGATCTGCTCTATCAAATTGTCGTTGTTGTGTTGCATCCGTTGGTGATCTGGTTAGAGTACCAGCCACAACAGGCCAGATTTCTTCAAACTCAAGCTGTGTCTTGATTTTTGTCTTCCAAGCAAAGATAGTTGCTTCCTCCGAGCAATGTGAATCTGAAGAAAAAAATTGGGGGCATTGGTGCCCATTTTGCAGAGATCACCCGAGGTGGTTTGGCTCTTATCACCTGGTATAAGGTCTCCCAATCTATATACCGTCATCCGATATACCGAACCTTTCTATATACGCGCCCTTCCGATATACCCGTCGATGCGTGGAAGAAGCTCGCCTTTCTATATACCCGCGCAGACGTGAAAGAGGCGTTAACGCACGTGAAAGAATTCGATACGTGGTACCAAGACAAGATCGATGGGGTATGTGCGATTATCGACATCGCTCAAAGAAATATCCTCATACGCGCGCTGAACTTCGCTTATATACTCGGATAATTTCTCAACCGGGATTTATGTCTCTGCAATCGCTCACATGACGGATGGGATGGTTCATAAGGGGCAGTGTGCATGTGACCTTATTACTCCCCGTCGATTTATAGGGACGATGCCTGCACGACATTGTTGTAGCTATATTAGGCATTAAGTGTAGTAGTAGTCACGACGGCTTTACCCGTAAGCGCTTCCTGAGGCACCGTATATACCGAACACGCGAATGAGATCTAAGATCTCGTGAGTGTTACTGTAACCAAATTTACTATTTTTGATTACAATTTACCGCTGGTTTCTTAGAATTATAAAGTTTTTAGCGATTGACTATGGCAACCTCGCAAATTAGTACAATATATAATACAATTTGAATGATAGGCAAAATTTACAATTTGGGGTCCCGTGACCTCTCGAGCCCTAAATGCTAAAAATTGCAAAAATTAGCTAAAAATGCAATTTTTAGGTGGGTCTCCTTTGCAAAAATGTCCTGGAATGAGAAAACAGACCAAATGGGAGAAAAAAATTTTTTTACCCTAATTTAGGGATTCTCCGCTAAATTTAGTTAGTGATAACTAAATTCAAAAAGTCGCTAAATTTAGCAGCTTCGCCAAAATTTCCGCCGATGCAAAAGGAGAGTTTTTGAGTGTTTTTTGTGGGATTTGATCCTCAAACCTCTCACTCCTAAGGCACATGCAATAACCAACTTGGCCACTTGGGGCGCTTGGACTATGAAAGGAAGAAATTTGTATTTATTGTCAAATAAATTGACTTACCTCTTGAAAAATGAATGCCACTTGGCGCATGCTGGTGAAGGGGCGTTTTTAGGGTTCTATTTGCCCAAAAAACGGATCTGAGACTCTATTTCTTTGCTCAGGCCGCAATTTCTCCTTCCCAGGCCGCGTTTTTTGTGTTGGGGCGCGTTTTTCTCCTTTGGGGCGCGTTTTTATCCTTTTCTGCTGTTTCTTATTGCCCTGGCCGCATTTTTCCTTGCCTGGGCGCGTGTTTTCAATGCCTGGGCGCGTTTTTTTCTTTGGCCTTTTACAGCCATGGGAGATTAAAAACACGTTTTCTTTGCCCGGGCGCGCTTGTTTTTGCCTTCATTTACATGTTCGGCCGTTTTTTTTGGCTTTTGTCGCGCGTTTTACATGCTTCAGCGCAAACTTTTTTGTTTTCTTTTGTGTGTGAGGGAGTGTGGATGAGGACGCCTTTTCAAAGGCCGTGAGATAGGAAAGCAAAGGCGTTTCTTAGCTCCAACAAAACATTTTTTCTTATGCTGGCCGCGCATGGGACAGCAAAGGGCGTATATGCTCTTCAAAAACGTTTTTCTCTCCTTATACAGGGCGCTGGATCAAGAAAAACGCCTCCTTTTTTTTTTTTATTTTCTTTGCTCTGTGTATTCACTGCAGGTGCACAGACAGTCCTCCAAACAAGCAAAACAATCTCCAAATACAGTAAAACAAAACCCTGATTGGGAAATATATTTTTTTTTCTTTTTTAAAAATCAATACTGAGCAATTTTTGCTCAGGCCGAGTGCACAAAGGTGCAAAAAAATTTGCCTTCCAAGTACCTGGAAGGAACAGCGATGTGGGGAGGCAGGATGGGGCCTGGGAGTTTCACACGAGGCCGCACAGCTCTCAAATGCTGCAAACACTTCTCCAATCTCCTCTCTCTCTGCTGCTCTCTCTTCCACACCTTCACAGGGCCAGAATTTCGCTCTGGTACCAAATGTAGATTGAGAAACAGGGACGGAAGCCTGTGTATATTTTATTGATCTCAATCAGTAAACAATTACAGAGAATGGGCTGCAATATTTATAGATATTGCACAGCCAAATACATCCGGGAAAATGAGTTGCACAGGTGCAACCAAAAACCAGATTTCACAAGCTTCCAATAACATCCGGGAAGCAAAATTACATAAAGACAAATATATTGTTTATAACAATATAACAATGTGCAAACAGACAAATATGGTTGTTTAACCATATAACAATTTAATCATTAATTATTTAATTAATAAAATTAATTAAATAATCCTACTATGCATAATTAATAATAGGATAATAAAATTTATCCTAACAACTAATATATTTTTCCTATGGTTCCTCTCATGCAAATTGCACCAAAACACAATTTTTTCAAATTTAACTGGATTTCTAGCTTAGAATTATCTTGTGACATGTCATTCAAATCAGATCCTTAAATCTTAAAAAACTTGAAACAATCTTATAAATTATCTAAAATAACATTATCATCAACCTTAAAATTTAAACATTCATTTGATCCAAGAAATGACAAAACCTTACAAATTTGAACCCTGTGTTTGCCCACACGACCTGAAATTTTCTATCATAGATATCTTACGCTGCAAGTGGAATTAGAAGCTAAAATTTTGCAGAATTTCCAATATAGATGGGACAGATAGTTTTTCAAAAATTTCAGATCGATTGTTTTGGTAGAATGTTATTTGGAGATTTTCCTAGTTCGGGCCCTAGGAAAGAAAATCAGCTATAAAAATATTTAGAATAAATTTCAAGAGTTCTAAAAAGTTGTTTTCATATTTAAATAACCTCATATATCTATTTTATTTACCTAAAAAATGTGAAGAGACCTCCTAAAAATACTGTCACTTTTTCCCCTTGCGTCCCTGTTAGAAATACTCTTGCATACAATCCATAAAACATGTAAATTCATGTGTACAAATACATTTTTACTACAAAAAACTTCATACTTAGTTTCTTCATACATGGAATCATATTCCAAAGCTTCAAATCCTATTATAGATCCAAATTATGATCTTTTACTCAAACTATTCCTAAATCAACTCCTATTCTCTCTCCTAGATTGACTTATTCATCCCTACAAGAAATCAACCATACTCCAAGCTTGGAAATATAAGATAATATTATTCTAAACTATACTGATAGATTGTAAAATATTGATTTCATTATTTACATGGCTTAAAGTGCCTTATTTATTATAAAACTTTCTCACTCCACCTAATTCACATAGTTAACCTTTTTACAAGTGCATTCCCTCTTACTAGCCTAGTTTACATTCAATTTGAATTCAAATAGCTACAAATGGAGGGAAAAGTATCTCTTCATCCTCCTAGACCACCTAATTACAAATGGAGCTCATTGTATGATTGAATGAGAATCTTGCTAGCATATGATGCTCCTACATCAAAGGCTTATGTACCTTAGTGTTTGAGACGTTTCTAAT
Organism: Taxus wallichiana var. yunnanensis; assembly: GCA_018340775.1. Taxonomy (NCBI): domain Eukaryota; kingdom Viridiplantae; phylum Streptophyta; class Pinopsida; order Cupressales; family Taxaceae; genus Taxus; species Taxus wallichiana. Next base: position 717,718,929 of record CM031243.1, read on the forward strand.
CTTGATGTTTCCAAGAAATTATCTTTCATATGAGATTATGTAGTAGATCTTCAAATATTTCCAATGAATACTATCTAGGCTTGTGAAACCACCCAAGGATCTCAAACACTTTTGTGCATGTTGATCTTTTATTGATGACTAAGAACACCTTTTCCTCTAAGAGAACCAGAGGTTAATATGTTCACAATTCTAATGCAAGGCTCCCTTAAACTTTCCTAAATCATATTTCAATGTGGTAGACTCAGATACGTTTCCAATGACTATAATATGGTATTCTAAAACCGTCTGATGCATCTTAACCCTACTGCAGATGTTCACATTTGCAAAGAGAAAACTTTGACCATTTTAGGCAACTTGACTAAGAAGAGACAAAAATTTCAACAAGTTTGTCAAGTTAAATTATAGGACGTTATACATGCTAACATGTCGAAATATGTTTTCATGAGTGTGTAAATTTTTGTCTATGTAAACAAAATAAATTGTTTTCATACCAAAAATATTTTAAACTATTGTGAAATCCTATCGAAACTCCCAAAATTTAGGATTTTCTTAACCCACCCATCTTGCCCTTTTTTGTCACTAAAACTAGACAATATACATAATAACTTCTAAATTAGACTAAAAATCCTATTACTCCTAAAAGCATATAAAAATAGATAACTCACATATCCGACATATGCATTTCCTATAGCTACAACCCATGCCATAATATCACTATAACTTTTCTATATCTTAAATCGATATACTAAATGATCTTATTTACCAAGAGCTCCAAATTATCTAGTGACAAATTAACAATTGATTTTTAAATTGGAATAAAAATTGAATATAAAACTTGTTGAAATTTGAAAAGTTGTCTTTGATAATATATAAGTTTATAGTTTTATTGTTTTTATCCTCTTTTTCAAGAGAATGTACTTTCTATGAATCTCTACAAGTGGAATGGAACTTATTAATGCATGTTTTAAGTTCCCAAGTTAACTCTATATTTTGTATAATATAAACCTTATTCATTTTTTAAGAAACTAGTATCTCTCAACGCCACACAAATGGTAAGTGCTCTTACTTAATTTTTAATTACAAATTTTAAGATAATACATTTAAAATAAAATTTATTTGGTTTGGGTGTTCTTTTTAAATTAATAAAATCATTATTTATTATGTCCTAAGATTGCTCAAGATAAAATTCATTATGAGAAAACATTTCAATTTCAATTAAAATATGGTATATTAAAAGCACAAACTCAAGGTCCTCGTCATCCACATCTATAATGATAATGCTATTTTAATTTTTGACACTTTGTTGAATCTTAATGGAAAGGATAAGATGGATGTCAAATATGAGCTAGAGGGCATGACAAGAAAGAGAAAAAGTGTGTTAAACTAAAAATTATGTAAGCTTTCTATTTTATAGTGATGGTGAAGGATCCTCTATGGAACCTAAAATGGTGGAGAGAATGTGAACTTCACGCTCAATGGATCGGGTCTTCCACTCATATGAATGGATCATCATAGTCCCTCGATATGATTTAAAGTTACACTTTCTTACCTCCTCAACTAGGCACGTGCATAATGCAAACAATAATTATTTCTAATGGTAATGTTGGTGTGCACATTCAAATCCAAGAATTGGTTAAGGAGACTCAACAAAAACTCTATGGCCATGGATAATGTGGATGTAAGGGTCAATGGGTCAAGTATTTCCCCCTTATGAACCATTCATTTTGGTCCCTTAAGTAACATGCAAAGAGCTCAAACATTGAATTGCATAAGACATTTTCACTGTGTAGCCTCATTTACTATGCTTGTGCCTTTGTGTCTTAAAAATAGTGGGTTCTGACATTCATCAAAATATATATGGTTGATGATTTTTTACCAAAATGTATAAATTTGTATGTTCGCATATGATCCATTCAAATGGTAATGTAAGCCATCAGGTTGTGTTTATTTTGCTATCGTTAAAATTAAATTGTCCTTGTGTGAATAATGTGAGCCAAATCAAGTGATAAATTTGACGCCCTTCTATGAATATTGAAGAACATATCTTGGTGATGGTAATTTTTCAATAGTGTCCATCAAAAACATAAATTAGTATTATTTTACCTTGGTAATAAAATATATTGAAAGTAAATCTCTATTTATTTAATTTTTAAAATATTTTATTACAGTTTACATATAAAATAGTATTAAAATAATATTCATATGGGACATGTGCAAGTCATAAATGTAATTTATTTCTAAGAAACGTTTAGAGGGTTCAAAATTTAACTTCCAACCATCAATAATTAATATATATATATATATATATATATATATATACATATATATACATATATATATATACATACATACATATACATACATATGTATATATATGTATGTATATATATGTGTGTGTATATATGTATATATACACACATATATATATATGTGTGTGTGTATATATACATATATACACACACATATATATATATACATACACACACACACACACACACACACATATATACATATATATGTGTGTGTGTATATATATATACATACATATATATATATATATATATATATATATATATATATATATATACATATATACATATATATATATATATACACATATATACATATATATATATATATATACACATATATACATATATACATATATATATATATATATGTATAGGTATAGATATGTATATATATATACATATACATATATATATGTATATATATATATCTATATATGCATATATATACGTATATATATATATATATATGCATATATATATGCATATATATATGTATATATGCATATATATATATGTATATATACATATATATATATATATGTATATATACATATATATATATGTATATATACATATATATATATATATATATATATATATATATACACACACATATATACATACATATACATATATATACATATATATATATATTTATTTCTTTCTACTCCCTAGTCCCCACTCCCCACTCCCCACTCTTGTATTGTTACATTCGCAATGATTTTCCATCTTTTCTAAATCCTCGTTTCTATTTACGGAGCTCTCTTTCCTCTCTCCCTCTTCTATTCTCTTCTCTTTGAAAAATTTTGAGCAGCTTATGAGGGTTCGTACCATGATAGAACAATGTTTCACGAGGTTGAATTGAGTCTACCACTAGAGAAGATCGTATTCTTGGCCTCAAAGAGAAAGATGGATATGCATGTATTTAATTCCTACCTTTTTTGATGTTATGTTGAAAAATTATAAGCCTCATCTATCATCCCCAAAATATTGCAGTGAATGGACCCACTATAATGCTTTATAGTTGAAGTTGACGTACACACCCAAAGGCCTCTGAAGAAAATGAAAATATTTTTTTCTTGCTTCGGTATTCCTTTTAGTTAAAAATGTTGATTTACAATGTCCTATTCTTGCTTGACAAAAATTTCACGATAAGAAAACATGTTCAAATGTAATGTAAAAAATGTTGAACACAAAAGAAAATTTGACACAAATTATAATGTTCGCATTAAAAATAGGCTTGAACCAGAGCCATCCTTTGGTTAGGCATGCCAACTCAAACATACACATCTCCAACAACAAAATTATTTTATTTTGTCGATGCTCTTTTGAATCTTAACGGATATCATAATTTGGATTATTTAGATTAGCTAGAGGGATTGGCTAGGAGAGAAAAAGTCAGTGTGACTCAAACATATGCAAGTTAGGGTCAATGGCTTGAGTCTTACCCCCTTAGGCGCAATTCATCGCAGAGTCCTTCTGTAGCAAGAAAAAAAGATTAGATTTTAATTTTGATAAGCTATTTTCACTGTGTTGCCTCCTCTACTAGGCCTATGCATTGTGTGAATGGAAACACTTTCCAGTGGGAAAGTTGGCAAGCACATTCACAGCCAAGCGTTGATGAAGAAGACTCAACAAAACCTCTAAGGGATGTGTTAAATCCATCTAACAGAAGACGTGGTCATCCTCACCTAGAATTTTTTGGGTTTTACCAATTGCAAACAAAACATATCTAGCTTCTTCGGTTCCACACAAAGCATTGATGTTGTTTGGAAGCTCTTTTTCCACTGGATGGTAGCATGCTATACAAGGTGAATCAACCGGATTGAACTACATTTACTAATGATATTTTTGTTATCCAATTTGTATTCAAATCCTATGATGAACGACGCTCCACATAAATGTACTGAACATATCAAATGCTTCCCTTTTCAGCCATCACAATGATATACTCAACAACGACGACATGTCAAGGCTCCTAAGCTTCCACTTCCCCATATCTTATAAATAGGCCAAAGCTCGCTTCACAATTCTTAATGTGTTGTTACGTATATTACTCACTTCATCATTCAAAATGTAGTCCAAGATGACTTGTAGGGCCTTCATCCACCACGGAAAAATAACAAGAAAAAACACTCTTTGCTAACCCTACCAATATTGCCATCAATACGATTGCTAATTTATAATTCATGTTTCTTAGTTATAATTTTTTTATAGATTATGTGCTACCGAGAGGGAACCGAGTGCATGCCTCATGAATTACCAAAATTAGTCAAATATAAAATATATACTTGACTAGCACATAGATTCATTTGTTTTTGTCGTTACTTGACTTGATTTTACTTTTGTAACAAAGTGACAACATAAATCAACTGATGCCTCATGAATTACCAAAATTAGTCAAATATAAAATATATACTTGACTAACACGTAGATTCATTTGTTTTTGTCGTTACTTGACTTGATTTTGCTTTTGTAACAAAGCGACAACATAAATCAACCGATGCCTCATGAATTACCAAAATTAATCAAATATAAAATATATACTTGACTAGCACGTAGATTCATTTGTTTTTGTCGTTACTTGACTTGATTTTGCTTTTGTAACAAAGCGACAACATAAATGAACCGGGTGCTCCGTATATAATCTTATGCAAGTTATATGAGTTTCAGTGTACTGTTTTAATTGGAAGACAAAACCAGGTTATGAGATTTCGTTGTTCCTTCGCTTCCCTGCAACTGTCCATTGTCGATGTGTAATGGTTAGGTAGTCAACTATAGTATCTGAGCTATTTTGTTTTTAGCACAAAAGTTACATCAGATCAGGTTGGCAGTGTAGAGGTCGACGTAGCTGATCCACGGGGACGGTTGTGATTAGGTTGTATATCAATGACCAAAAATTTACAGCTATTTATGTCTCTTGTAGTTGTCAGCATTTATCTTTTATTGAGGAACGCACAATTCGACAGCATTATTAGTTTTTGATGATTTAGTTTGGATATCCTGTACGATTGAAACTTTTTGAGTTATCTTGACTTGCTGTGTTCCATAGAGCCGGGTGACGGGAAGACTATTCAGTCAGGAACTTCACATTTAGAAAATCTGAAAGTGGTTTCCGAAGAACGTGTTTACATTTCTGCTTTCTTCGTTATTGACAGCAGTTTTATTTGGTTCAAGTGCTGGAATAATCTTTGTTATTGTTAAATGTTTTTTTTTCTATTAATCTCTTTCAGCAGTCACGGTAAATTTTTTTGCGTTATATTTAGATTTAAAGAGGGTTTTAAAGGTATAATTTGACATAGTCTAGCTGTTTGCTACCATTTTTCTTCTATCAATCGACAATTGTCTGTTGTTTTTATGTAGGAGCTGAAACCATTTTATATCCTTTATATGTACCATTTGACACTTGTCTGCTACTTTTTCCATTTAACCATTTTGTTACTTATGATCTCCGGGAAATAAACAGGTTTAATTAAAAACAGATAAATAAAATTATAAAAAGTTAAAAGAATTATAATAATAGTAATAACTAACAATCGTATGTGTACAATGCAATGTGAACGCCGAATGGTATATGTTATTAGATTTAGAAATACAGTTATTACTTTTGTAGTTGATGTTGATAAGGGGTGTGATTGACAATACTAATTTTCTATTAAAGCCAGAACAAATGTTGCGAAATACATTAGAAGGGATGTTAGATAACACTTAGTTGTGTAATATTTGAATACAAATTCAAGTGAGACATTTAAGTTTGCTAATACTCACTCTCAAGAATGTAGTGGATGTGAAGTGTTGTTGTCAAAGTAGATTGAAAGAATGACTAAGTGCTTTAACATATTATCTCTCCATGAAACTAAAATGAGACAGAATATGCAATTATATATAAAAATCTGAAATGGTTATGGTACATTCCAATTTTCTTTATTACGTCAACGAGTTTGAGTGCATCATTGTTAGAGCTATTTTGTGCATATCTTACAATCATAACATTCCATGAGACCACATTTCTTTGAGGCATTTTGCAAACAAAAAACGGTATATGTTATGTGTTATAGGGATAGTTTTTACTTTTGTAGTTGTGTTTGTTTAAACTATGGGTGATTGATTTTGTATGTGTAGAAATATAGATGAGTCACTTCATTTAAAAAGCGCAAACATGAGGTCCAACCCTTTAAACTATTCAAAATGCAAAAATTGATATAATGTACAAAGCTTTGGATGGAAACAACTATAATTTGCATTGTCCTTTCTCGGCATTTTAAATTTTTAGGTATTTGTGTGCAGATGAAGACATTAAAAATGTGTTGTTGTTGGTTAACATAAAGAAATAGGCAACAATAAAAAGGAAAAATCGAACATGTATGTTGAAACGTGTAATTTTGTAATTGTTTGAACTCTTTTTTCATCTAAACCAGTCTATGAGCATAGTCGCAGATTGTTGTAGCTACTGGGCATATGGGCTCTCGCAACAGTTGCACCACTCCTTGTACTTGTTGTTGAAACCTTTTCCCTAATAATTGTGACAAAGTGTCACTCTTTGCCTATGCAAATTGCCTTGGTGAAGAATGCATACAAGGTGACCCCTAGCGTGTGACAAAGAAAGCGATTCCAGGGCTCGTGAAGCAAAAAAAACAACTAAAAACCTGTAAAATTAATCGCATTGAAAAACGTCAAATGGACGTTGAAAAATATATCCTCTTCACACACAGATCTGGCATAATTTCATCATTTCAAGGTCAATCTCAGCGAAAAGAAAGTTCATTAATCTAAGAAATCTACAAATAATCAAATGTTATAAAGTAATTACCTTCTCTGCGCCTCATTCAACTTTAAATACTCAGATTTAACGAAGACTTTGCAAATATTTGCAATGGATTCAACAAGCTGGCAGTCAAAATAGTTCGTATCTTTGAGCGAGTGAAGAAGAAACTCATCGGCAAACCTTTAAGTCATTATCTCGTACAACAAAATGAAACCCTAATGAAAAATATTTAAGACTTAAAACTCAAAACTAATGCAGCCGAAAAGGATACAATAAATTTCGTTCTTTAAAGCTTTAGAAGGTGGTTCATGCTGGAGGTCTTTCGGCCTATAATACCTGCAAGAAAACAAAGAAAGCCATTATTCACTATTTCTATGCAAAAGCTTAATATTGCAAGTTAAATTATATTATTTTGCATTGTTATCACTCCTATATAAAACGAAAAAAGATTAAAATTTTATCAGCCTGTAAGGCCCTGAAAGGATGTTTCCAAGGCTATAAGGCTATCTTGTTGCAAAAGGTGCTCCCTGACTGCCTACAAGAAAAGTTGAGACTAGAGGTTTAACTTTCTTCATGGGTGAATTTTTGTTGTTAAGTTCTCCTTATGCAATATGCATAAGATGTGTGCCACATAATTATTTGGAAGCAAATGATTGAGGAACAATCCAATTAGGTGAGAATTCGCATATCGAATATTATTGGTCGAGGGGGGAAGGTGCCACTGTTTGTCTGAAGGAAGACTGCAACATGTTGAAAAGTTCAAGAAAAAACATATGAAAAACTAGAAAACAATGCAAAACTACGAAATTAAACGAAGTACTATTCAAAACTTGTACCTTGTTGTTGAGGGGTAGCTTGTCGTGGTGCTTGAGGTGGCCGTGTTGGAGTAGTAATTGGTGGTTTTTGAGCTATTTGTTGCTGGGATTGTTGAGGTGGTTGTTGAGAAGATACAAATGCATGTGACTGAACTGAGTGAGTTGGGGAAGATGGTTGACTTTCCGAAACATGCGTATGGTCCAAAGTCCCTGCAATGTCATCAACATTGAATTGTATGTCAATTCAATTGGGTAAAATTTAAATGGGAAAATGAAAATATAAATTTGGAATTTGTAAATAATACATGAAAGGGTATTACTTCTCTAGTGTTTAACGAATTCAAACTGTGGGGGCTCGGAGATGAGCTTCCATTTCAGATTGTGAATTTCTCGAAGCCTCGGCAGTTGTAGGCCTCTTCCTCTGATGCCACCTTTTTTTGGGAAGGGCCTCCATAAATCTTCTCTCTGCAAACAGTAAATAGTTAATACTTGTGCACAATGTAATGTCAAAATACAAACATAATTGTTTATACCTATTGTTCTTCAAATGGAATTGACAACTTCATCAACGCCTCATCCGTGCAAGTGGGAATTGGTTTGTATTTTAAATTTAAAATAGCCTCGTAATAAAGGCCAAGGAGATAGTTTGTGGAGTAAATGACAGTTTTTTCAAAGCTTTGCATTTGTAATGTTAGTTCTTTTTTTTTGATAAAAAGGTGCACCAATCAAATGTTTGTTTTGCGATGATAGTTGCAACAATGTACGATTGGCCCGATTTGGTATATCTGTTTTTCCGACCCGCAAAACTATTCTAGATTGAAAAAGGAAATCATAGCAGCAAGAAAGTGGTGTGCAATTGCTTACGTATCCACACCACGCCTAGATTTATTGACATGAGCTGCAAATGCCAAAAATAATTGGAATTAATATAACATTAAATTGTATCAAAATAAAAACGAATAAAAATGATGAATGAAAATAGTTTACACTTACAATCAACATGGAAACCGAAAGTCGATTCGAGATATTTCTTATCGTCTTCGACGAGTGTTGCCTTCGTTGTAATAATGGGTAAATTTTTGAATGGGAGGCCTATAAACCGATGAATATCAATTGGGTCGATACCGAATTGAAACAATCGACCGTCGTCCATAGCAGAACATTAAACTCTTATTCCTCCTCAAACTCTTATTCCTCCCTCAAGTCTCTTATGCCTCCCTCAAACTCTTATTCCTCCCTCAAGTCTCTTATGCCTCCCTCAAACTCTTATGCCTCCCTCAAGTCTCTTATGCCTCCCTCAAACTCTTATGCCTCCCTCAAACTCTTATGCCTCCCTCAAGGAGGCCGGTTGACCCTATGGCCTAAGACACATAGAGTTCGAACACTCCTAACCCAAGTGACATAATAACGCGTGGTTCAACAACCCGCTAGTTATCTGTAACTCCTTGGGGCGTACCCCTATACAACGAAGTGGGTCCATAGGTCCAACCATTCCATGGTGCATCCCATGACCCTATTCCACACATCACGATAATAGAACTAGCACAACAATCCAATCAAAGTGCCAAGTGGCAAAGTACAAGCCTTGGGCAAGGCGGTAAAATCTTAAAATTTAAAATAAGATCCAAAACCAAGAAAATAAATGGCCAAATAGCCATAGTTAGTATCAAAATCCGCATGTTAGTGCCACAAACCAAGGAAATGCCCAAAATTGTAAAGCATGGCAATCAAGAAAAGCTTACTGGTCCTTACAAAATAAAGTAAAAGCTCAATTTACGAATAAAATCAACTTATAATAATGTCACATTACGATAACTGTGTGGCCTTATCTAGCCACCAAAGGGGTACTCAACGAGTTGCTAGCACTCGGAACATCAAGCCTCAGCTCGCAAAATAAAACATCAATAGTACAATTTCATCACCTCTGTCTGAATCATCCCGCCACCACTTCTACAAGGCTAAACATAGTCATAGATACACTAAGGTTGTACCCATAAAACAACCACATAAAGAGAGAGAGAGAGAGAGAGAGAGAGCACGGTCCACCATCTACTAAGCCTAAGGTTGGCTCTATTGATTGGTCAACTGTACACCTTTCCTCACTCTAAACACACACTTCTACCGATTACCCTCAGGGTCGGTTAGCGTAAGGTTCACAACATAACATGTAACTACATCACTAACACAAAGGTGGTACATATACAAGGTAGATCACAATCATACATTCACCGGGTGTAACACACCACTTTACCACATTCTGCACCCAAAGTGCAATCACCATACGATAGGGTTCATACACTCACCGTATGACCCTAAATCACAACATGAAGCATTACATATTACACACATCATACTTATGATGAACATAGTACATCTCAACATAACATCCATTGCTACATAACAAGGTGGTACACACATTTCTTCAAAACATGGTAAAAACATCATGATACAACTCATTTCTTTTAACATCAATCTAGTCATACAACACATTGATACACCTACATACCACAATATGCCACAATGCTCCAACACTATGTCATCCACATTATAATTCTTTTCACACATCACAAACAATAATTCACACGTGAACTCTTCATAGAATCCACAAGAAGGAGAGAGAATACTCCCATCCCCAACATATCAACATGATCACAAACACGCACAAGGTGACATACACATCATGTGCGTTCACAATATCATAATTACGACATGGATCACATCACGCTTATGCCACATTACTCTTCCAATGTAAATCATCATCATGCAATACCGGCCAACCACAATGAGATATTCTTGAGGGTTATTTATTTTAAAAGACATCTTGCAATTCTTAGCTTACGTTTTCAAGGAGGCTCAAGATATGATTCATACAATTCATCTTACCAAGCTAAGTTTATTCTTTTTACACTGAGTAATCATCCTTAAATCTTCTCTATTATGACATTTATTTGCTTAATTCATTTATTTAGAGAAAGGGGTAATTTAATTCCACAAGGCCATCTATTAACACTTACGCTACTAGAACTTGTTCATGCCCATATGACAACATGGGTTTGCGTTCAACATACTTAAGAGAAGAAAGACAAGGCACCTTGGAAAAAGGTTAGAGGGAGAAGGTTGAGTTGAAATCATCTTCAAGACCTCATTAGCTATTACCAAGATATAATTGAAACTTGAAAACTTAACCAGAATTATTAAAGATTTTACTTAGGGTTTACTAAATGAGTTTTATAAAAATAAAACAATTTACCTTCCAATGGCTGAGAGATAGATTGTGTGGTTTCTAAATTGTTTTCTCCTGCTTATTAAATCTTATTATCTTCCAGATCTAACCATAGATTTCCTTTAAGTTCGTTTAAGAATTTCACCATGAAAGGGATAGTGTTCATTAGTGTAGCTAGGGATATCAAGTTATATAATGTTACTTAACAAAGGATAGTTTCATCTTTGATCACTTATGGAATTACATGCTCTCAAGTTGGTCACCTCTACACTAATTTATTTGCAATATAAATTTTAGTTTAACTTCTATAAGTATTAAACAACCCATTTTATTTTACTTATAACACACTATTACTAAGTCTTAGAAAGATTTAACTCAACATTTAATCGTAGGGATAAAGTTTAACAATATTCATTTACGAAAACGAAAAAAGGTTACATCAACTCTTAGAATACCGATAATCCATTAAGGTCACTCAACAAGCGGTAAACAAATTTTCTTATAATTTCAAAGATAGTCAAACAATTCAAGGTTCCAGAGTTAAGACGACATAATCCACGATACAAAATACTAAGACATTGATCCTCTTCTAAATTTTCCACTAGATGTTATCAATAGTTGAACAATATAAAAAGGATTCATGCAAAAGAACTTCTCAACTGAGGTTGATGTAAAAATCTACAAGTCTATCCCTCATCTACTCGCAAAATCCATCTGCAACAAATTTTTCCACAAGAGTCAGTTCGCGAGAACTGAGCAAGATAAGGCTACACAAAACCACCATAACTATTATCTAACAATACCACAAAAGGAAGCACTTTATTACAAGAATGGGTCAAACCTCTAAACACTATCAACACATCAAGTTATAATAAAGTCTCCATCATGCCAATCAAAGAAGGAGAAGACCTTGTACTTCAGTTAGGAGTAAAAGCAACGAAAGTATAGCAATCGTATGAGAATGGCCCTTGGCCCTATAAGGAGAAAATAAACAATCTAGCAAAAATAGAATTCCCATCAAGTAAGTAATTAAACAATAATTACAAGATTGAGATTTGATATATATACCAACCATCTAGAAATTTATCAAAGGTACCAAACGCATAGGCTAAAATAATATATTTCTAAAAGAACAAGAGTTGATCGGCCCAAGAAAGGGGAACCACGGGTTTCAAAAATTAACACAAAAAGCCATGTATAATTGAGTTTCAAACCGGAAATCAAATAGAGTATACACACAACATAAGTTTCGAAGCGAAGGCAAAGTATACTAGTTTTGACCATTAACTACAAAGATTTTCCAATCATCCAAGAAGGGTCAAGTCTTATAGGCTAGTAGCAAACACGCGAGAGAAGAAGGGAGTTCCATCAAACAAGAGTATACAATAATGTCATCAACAAATTTTATAACACTAAAGATTTGCAAACCTCCACAACAATTCTAATGTTTGGTTAATTTAAAATAAATTACCCATTTCCCAAAACAACCATATTTTAAGGCAACCCTTGGTAACACAGTCAACCATCACACATAGATACAAACATAATTTCTAAGTGACATTATCAAAACAAAACCTTCCGCTATGAATCCATAAGACTATCAAATGAAAGATGAGTTTTTCCCGAAGATTAATCACATTTAAGGAAATTTCCATCACAAAATATTAAGGTAATTACGTGCATAAAAACCGACCAATATTAATTAATAGCGTTAACATTACAAAGGAGAAATAATGCAAGTTAGGAAAAATAGAAGAGCGCCATCAACAATAATTCTGAGAGGGGATTAGACCAAAACTATTCTAGTGTCAACGAGGTACTGGATTCGCACAATGAAACCTCGAGCTTAGTTGATCCGAAAAGCTAGTTATGGTTCAAGTTGATAGGGATGGTCAAGGTACTTCTTGAGGATGGCCTTAAAAGCCTAGAAACAAGATGAAAGATAATATAAGAGTCTAAACACGCGAGACGGAAAACACATTGCACACAAACCTTTTCATTCTACAAGTTTTAATACCAAAACTCTAAGCTGGCTAGCCCAAGCATTGATCACACTAATCCTACAACCTTTCTTTCTCGATGCCAAAAGGTTATCAAAGGGACTTGCGAAGGAGCTAACAAAAACGTCAAAAGACAAACTTGGGTGCTAGGGAGGGGCTTCATAGTTATCGTAAACTTACTTCCATGATATCGAAAATACTAGTTTGATCAACATAATAACTTGCAACTCAATCGCAGAGAAGAATAAATACATAAACAACAGACGAAGGTCTATCACTCGAGCAAGAGAAACATAACACCCAGAGGAGAGGGCACACGCATCCTTTCGACCAACATATTGACAACGATAAAAGCTAAAACAAGAAGAAACAAGCAGAAAGGGAAATCTCCCATCATGACATCCAACTGACAAATCAATGCAAGGAAAAAGTGGTTCGATTTCACAATAATTTTAAATAAAATAACAGTAGAAAAGTGTAGAAATATCTTGCCTTTTTCTCCAGATTCAATAGGTTTCATGGACACCGCCCGGATCAAGCAACAACAACCCAAGCCTAATTCCATTTTCTTCAAGCTCGTTGGGCGCCCAAACATCGACCATCTTCACGTTGGCACAGGTAGGAGTTCACGGCCAGGGTGGGTGGTCTAAAATACTTGCCAACATCCTCCCAACACCGCTCCAAATTAGCCCTAGAACTTAAAGCCCCATTTTGGAAATTGAACTTGATCCTTCATCATTCATCCAAACACCTCCACCAATCCATATGCAGCCCGATTGTTTCGATTTGGACCTCCTAACCTTGGTGCTCTCATATATTAGGAGCAGCCCTAGTCCGAGAGACGAAGCAAAAGAAGATGGCTTTATAACAAAAAAATGCTTCACTCTGGTACATTACTCCATATCCACAAGAACATTTTCCCTAGACTTAGCATCCTCAATTAAAGTGATGGAACCACTAGATTGCTCAACAACAATTTGCTTTGCAACAATCTTGGACAAAAAAGTGCGGTGTGAGCTTCAACAACATACATTCATGCGGCGAATATCAGCTACAAAGCCAACCCCATGATTTGAAGCTCGGACACAAGACATAATGATTACATCACGCTCATCGGCTCACGAAAGGCATGTGGGAATGATATATAAACTTTTCCTTCATTAGATTTGAGGACAACATCAAATGCAAACATTTTATGTACCTTAATCTCCAAGGTGTGATAATTCCAAGTAAACCTTTATGATCTCCTCTGCCAACTTAGTGATCTCCTCAAGAAGCTCATATGCCTTTAATGCAAAGCAAATGTGCTTCATGAATATTTGCGAATATCATGATATGATAAAGCAGATCCGCTCTATGAGATTCTCTTCCATGAGTTACATCGTAAAACAAGTAAGGTCAATAGAGAATCTTTGCAAATAAATTTCATCAGGTCTCCTAGTAACACTCTCACTGTCACATAGTCGATTTTGATAAAAATATCTTGAAGGAGAAACCCGAATCTGAGGATGCATTCGATACTGAATAGAAAACAACATAGTTGGACAACCTGCTTGTTGGAAGCGCTCAAAAAGGCCTCTACTATTCTCGCAAACATCTCTCAAAGCTAAAAGCTAAAAATGTTGAGGGTGTTGATGGATCCCAGACAAGAACACACCTCGCAGCACTCAAAGAAATGGAGGTAACACGTCTGCTTCACTAGCTTGAAGCTCCATCTAATACTCAAAAAACATGCAGCGCAGGAGGAAACTGTGAAGGAAAGACGCCATGAAAAATCATCTATTTGCTCCCGTGATTACAACTCGATTGAGTGACCAGAAAAAAGACCTTGATTAATGGCAAAATCACGGAAGTAACACATTCTAGGCCAGGAGGTATTTGAGACTTGAGGAATGGTTTTCACTTTTGAACCTTTTGTGCCTGCTTAGAACAGCTTCAACACCTTCCATGGGTGTTCTTACCCATTTGAGATCACATAATCACCACTGTTTTACCTTGAACAATCATTCTTAGCACTACTAACTGAACACAATTGAAGACTCCTTCATGCTCTCAGATTTGATGCCAAGGAGATAAAGACCTTCAAAGAAGAACCATGAACTTAATGAAGTGGATTGATACATTCACCCGGCACTATTCACATCGAGGACAATCGCAGTTTTCCACTGAAAGGAGAGAGCCCTAACCACGTTTTGAATCTTAAGACAAGAAGCACTCAATAACTCTCACAAAGCGTATACCAACTTAATGTTCACAAGTGTGAAAAACTTTTGAGCTTTAAAGCGGTAACTCAAAATCTCTCTCAGAAGATCAAAATCAAAACAGAAAGAAAAGAGGCCAGAAATCTTGTCAAAGCTTTGGACAGAGATTTGAAGAAGAAACTACACACACCATAAATGATGGGATGAATTTGAGAAAATTTTTCTTTTAAAAGATCTC
The DNA here is from genome assembly GCA_018340775.1 of Taxus wallichiana var. yunnanensis. NCBI lineage: Eukaryota > Viridiplantae > Streptophyta > Pinopsida > Cupressales > Taxaceae > Taxus > Taxus wallichiana. The sequence goes on from CM031243.1 coordinate 717,734,483, forward strand.
TCTCCTCGCCACCCATTCCTTCATAAAAAGTTTTCACAATCATTTCAGTGAAGAGACAAGTTGAAACTCCATGAATGCTCTTTCTGATTTGATGCCAAGGAGATAAAGACCTTGACCGAAGTTTCCATAGACTTAATTATTTGGATTGATACATTCACCTCAACTATTCACATCGAGGAAAACTTTAATTTTGGAGGAGAGAAGCACTAAATTTGATGGTTGCCCCTGATTTTGAAATCAATGAAAAATAACTCTCAAAACAGTACCAACAAGTAATGTAAATGGATAAACTATACAACCTTAGGAGAAAAGGCGTTTCAACCACCCACACCAATTTGAGAAGCTCTCAAAAAGGAGCAAAACTTCACACCAATAAAAAGAAACAAAGCGAATAAAAACAAATAACAAGAAACCAAAAGATTTAAAATTATAAAAAAGTAAAGTCAAGTGCGGCCAAAAGACTCCAAGGACTCCATCTCTCTCTCACGCAAGTAAAAAGTGAAAATGAAATGATTTCGAAATGCGGCAAGGTTGGGTGGTTGGGAGGAGACCAAATGCATCCACGTGCAAACAAGAGACTGCGAAGGACACTGGTCGGCCAAGGTGGCAAAAGTGGAGGGCAAGTGGCGAAATGAAATGAAAGTCGATGCCCAACGGGGCATTACATTCTCCTCCCCTTAAGAAAGCATCGTCCTCGATGCGACATAACACAGAAAAAGAAATGGTATGCAACAAGAATAGGTAAAGGAGAAAGTACACCCTATGGTTTAAAATTTTAGTTGATTAAAGCACGGCCACAGGGTAGCCTTAGGAACATTTGGTAGAAATTTTAACTTTCAATGTTCTGTGAAGATTGGCAGTTCTTTCTTATTTATTTATTATTTCATTAGTCTCTTTCCATTAACATTATTCTTAGTTTAATTTCTTTTAAAATTTCATCATTGAAGAGTTTTGGTTTATTCCTTATTGTGGGTGCCCAACATGAACTGCTAACACAACACCCTATCAGGTTCACAAGACACTACAGATTCACAAGCACACAAGTATATACTTCATGATTGTATTACACCACAAAAGGTTACTCAAATACGGAATGGAATAGGCACAGTCCACATAACATAGTACTCGACACACATCAATGACTGACATACCAAATACTCAAACAAAAGAGTACTACAATCCACCAGACATTTCCTCAATTTGCATCGATGAAAAATTCACATAACACCAAACAAATGCTACAGGTACATAGTGTCCACAAGGGAATCAATGACATAACCACAACATCACAACACATATCCATCTGACATGAGTAACACATACATCAAAATACCACTACCAAAACATCACAATAACTCAACATATATCCCAGAAACATCAACCATACACACAAATATCATAAGCCTCCTCAAATATCATATGCCTCTCTTATGCCTCAAACTCTTATGCCTCCCTCTTATGCCTCCCTCAAACTCTTATGCCTCCCTCAAGTCTCTTATGCCTCCCTCAAGTCTCTTATGCCTCCCTCAAGTCTCTTATGCCTCCCTCAAGGAGGCCGGTTGACCCTATGGCCCAAGACACATAGAGTTCGAACACTCCTAACCCAAGTGACATAATAACATGCGTGGTTCAACAACCCGCTAGTTATATGTAACTCCTTGGGGCGTACCCCATACAACGAAGCGGGTCCATAGGTCCAACCATTCCATGGTGCATCCCATGACCCTATTCCACACATCATGACAATAGAACCAGCACAACAATCCAATCAAAGTGCCAAGTGGCAAAGTACAAGCCTTGGGCAAGGTGGTAAAAATTCCAAATTTAAAAGAAGACCCAAAATCAAGCAAAATAAATGGCCAAATAGCCATAGTTAGTATCAAAATCCACATGTTAGTGCCACAAACCAAGGAAATGCCCAAAATTGTAAAGCATGGCAATCAAGAAAAGTTGTTGGTCCTTACAAAATAAAGTAAAAAGCTCAATTTACGAATAAAATCAACTTATAATAATGTCACATTACGATAACTATGTGGCCTTATCTAGCCACCAAAGGGGTACTCAACGAGTTGCTAGCACTCGGAACATCGAGCCTCAGCTCGTAAAATACATATCAATAATACAATTGTCATCACCTCTATCTGAATCATCCCGCCACCACTTCGACAAGGCTAAACATAGTCATAGTTGCACTTAGGTTGCATACATACAACCACATAGGGAGAGAGGAAAGAATCACAGGTTGTTATCTACTAAACCGAATTTTGGCTCGAGTTATTGACCCATGGTACACCATTCCTCACTCTCAACATACACTTCTACCGATTCCCCTAGGGTCGGTTAGCGTAAGGTTCACAACATAACATGTAACTACATCACTAACACAATGTGGTACATATACAAGGTAGATCACAATCATACATTCACTGAGTGTAACACATCACTTTACCACATTCTGCACCCAAAGTGCAATCACCATACGATAGGGTTCATACACTCACCGTATGACCCTAAATCACAACATGAAGCATTACATATTTGCACAAATCATACATATGATGAACATAGTACATCTCAACATAACATCCATTGCTACATAACAAGGTGGTACACACATTTCTTCAAAACATGGTAAAAACATCATGATACAACTCATTTCTTTTAACATCAATCTAGTCATACAACACATTGATACACCTACATACCACAATATGCCACAATGCTCCAACACTATGTCATCCACATTATAATTCTTTTCACACATCACAAACAATAATTCACACGTGAACTCTTCATAGAATCCACAAGAAGGAGAGAGAATACTCCCATCCCCAACATATCAACATGATCACAAACACGCACAAGGTGACATACACATCATGTGCGTTCACAATATCACAATTACGACAATAATCACATCACGCTTATAGCACATTACTCTTCCAATATAAATCATCATCATGCAATACCATCATCTCCATGAAACAACATCATGTAACACCATCACCATCATGTAACATCACCATACAACACCAATCCGGCCCATAGGTTCGAGAGCATGAACCTACGCTCTGATACCAAGTGTAACGACCCAAAAAAATCACACACGAACAACACAGTAAAAGACAGGATAATTTTTTTTTGACTTGCTTCGACACATAACACGACACAACATGTCGTCACAAAGTTACAACCAACTCTAGGAACCACTTGTTACGGGGATGACCACAAGGTCAGCACGGAAACGTTCACACCCAAAAGGATAATACACTTTTTTTTTTTTTTTTGACAAGACAACATAGAAGTCCAACCACAGAACACTCTAACAAATAGGGCCAACCACAATGAGATATTCTTGAGGGTTATTTATTTTAAAAAGACATCTTGCAATTCTTAGCTTACGTTTTCAAGGAGGCTCAAGATATGATTCATACAATTCATCTTACCAAGCTAAGTTTATTCTTTTTACACTGAGTAATCATCCTTAAATCTTCTCTATTATGACATTTATTTGCTTAATTCGTTTATTTAGAGAAAGGGGTAATTTAATTCCACAAGGCCATCTATTAACACTTACGCTACTAGAACTTGTTCATGCCCATATGACAACATGGGTTTGCGTTCAACATACTTAAGAGAAGAAAGACAAAGCACCTTGGAAAAAGGTTAGAGGGAGAAGGTTGAGTTGAAATCATCTTCAAGACCTCATTAGCTATTACCAAGATATAATTGAAACTTGAAAACTTAACCAGAATTATTAAAGATTTTACTTAGGGTTTACTAAATGAGTTTTATAAAAATAAAACAATTTACCATCCAATGGCTAAGAGATAGATTGCGTGGTTTCAAAATTGTTTTCTCCTGCTTATTAAATCTTATTATCTTCCAGATCTAACCATAGATTTCCCTTAAGTTCGTTTAAGAATTTCACCATGAAAGGGATAGTGTTCATTAGTGTAGCTAGGGATATCAAGTTATATAATGTTACTTAACAAAGGATAGTTTCATCTTTGATCACTTATGGAATTACATGCTCTCAAGTTGGTCACCTCTACACTAATTTATTTGCAATATAAATTTTAGTTTAACTTCTATAAGTATTAAACAACCCATTTTATTTTACTTATAAACACTATTACTAAGTCTTAGAAAGATTTAACTCAACATTTAATCGTAGGGATAAAGTTTAACAATATTCATTTACGAAAACGAAAAAGGTTACATCAACTCTTAGAATACCGATAATCCATTAAGGTCACTCAACAAGCGGTAAACAAATTTTCTTATATTTTCAAAGATAGACAGACAATTCAAGGTTCCAAAGTTAAGACGACATAATCCACGATACAAAATACTAAGACATTGATCCTCTTCTAAATTTTCCACTAGATGTTATCAATAGTTGAACAATATAAAAAGGATTCATGCAAAAGAACTTCTCAACTGAGGTTGATGTAAAAATCTACAAGTCTATCCCTCATCTACTCGCAAAATCCATCTGCAACAAATTTTTCCACAAGAGTCAGTTCGCGAGAACTGAGCAAGATAAGGCTACACAAAACCACCATAACTATTATCTAACAATACCACAAAAGGAAGCACTTTATTACAAGAATTGGGTCAAACCTCTAAACACTATCAACACATCAAGTTATAATAAAGTCTCCATCATGCCAATCAAAGAAGGAGAAGACCTTGTACTTCAGTTAGGAGTAAAAGCAACGAAAGTAAAGCAATCGTATGAGAATGGCCCTTGGCCCTATAAGGAGAAAACAAACAATCTAGCAAAAAACAATTCCCATCAAGTAAGTAATTAAACAATAATTACAAGATTGAGATTTGATATATATACCAACCATCTAGAAATTTATCAAAGGTACCAAACGCATAGGCTAAAATAATATATTTCTAAAAGAACAAGAGTTGATCGGCCCAAGAAAGGGGAACCACGGGTTTCAGAAATTAACACAAAAAGCCATGTATAATTGAGTTTCAAACCGGAAATCAATTAGAGTATACACACAACATAAGTTTCGAAGCGAAGGCAAAGTATACTAGTTTTGACCATTAACTACAAAGATTTTCCAATCATCCAAGAAGGGTCAAAGTCTTACAGGCTAGTAGCAAACACGCGAGAGAAGAAGGGAGTTCCATCAAACAAGAGTATACAATAATGTCATCAACAAATTTTATAACACTAAAGATTTGCAAACCTCCACAACAATTCTAATGTTTGGTTAATTTAAAATAAATTACCCATTTCCCAAAACAACCATATTTTAAGGCAACCCTTGGTAACACAGTCAACCGTCACACATAGATACAAACATAATTTCTAAGTGACATTATCAAAACAAAACCTTCCGCTATGAATCCATAAGACTATCAAATGAAAGATGAGTTTTTTCCGAAGATTAATCACATTTAAGGAAATTTCCATCACAAAATATTAAGGTAATTACGTGCATAAAAACCGACCAATATTAATTAATAGCGTTAACATTACAAAGGAGAAATAATGCAAGTTAGGAAAAATAGAAGAGCGCCATCAACAACAATTCCGAGAGGGGGATTAGACCAAAACTATTCTAGTGTCAACGAGGTATTGGATTCGCACAATGAAACCTCGAGCTTAGTTGATCCGAAAAGCTAGTTATGGTTCAAGTTGATAGGGATGGTCAAGGTACTTCTTGAGGATGGCCTTAAAAGCCTAGAAACAAGATGAAAGATAATATAAGAGTCTAAACACGCGAGACGGAAAACACATTGCACACAAACCTTTTCATTCTACAAGTTTTAATACCGAAACTCTAAGCTGGCTAGCCCAAGCATTGATCACACTAATCCTACAACCTTTCTTTCTCGATGCCAAAAGGTTATCAAAGGGACTTGCGAAGGAGCTAACAAAAAAACGTCAAAAGACAAACTTGGGTGCTAGGGAGGGCTTCATAGTTATCGTAAACTTACTTCCATGATATCGAAAATACTAGTTTGATCAACATAATAACTTGCAACTCAATCGCAGAGAAGAATAAATACATAAACAAACAGACGAAGGTCTATCACTCGAGCAAGAGAAACATAACACCCAGAGGAGAGGGCACACGCATCCTTTCGACCAACATACTGACAACGATAAAAGCTAAAACAAGAAGAAACAAGCGAAAAGGGAAATCTCCCATCATGACATCCAACTGACAAATCAATGCAAGGAAAAGTGGTTCGATTTCACAATAATTTTAAATAAAATAACAGTAGAAAAGTGTAGAAATATCTTGCCTTTTTCTCCAGATTCAATAGGTTTCATGGACACCGCCCGGATCAGCAACAACAACCCAAGCCTAATTCCATTTTCTTCAAGCTCGTTGGGCGCCCAAACATCGACCATCTTCACGTTGGCACAGGTAGGAGTTCACGGCCAGGGTGGGTGGTCTAAAATACTTGCCAACATCCTCCCAACACCGCTCCAAATTAGCCCTAGAACTTCTGTAGGCCCCATTTTTGGCAATTGAACTTGATCCTTCGTCATTCATCCAAACACCTCCACCATCTCCATATATCATCTCGATTGTTTCGATTTGGACCTCCTAACCTTGGTGCTCTCATATTAGAGCACCCTAGTCTCGAGACAAGCAAAAGAAGATGGCTTTATAACAAAAAAATCTCTTGTATGAGACTCCATATCCATAAACAGTCCCTAGACTTAGCATCCTCAATTAACTGACCAGTCACTAGATTGCTTCAATGCAATGCTTTGCCTTTTGCCCTTAACTCCAAAGTGCTCTTCTGCGAGCTCGTGCTTAGTGCCACATTCATGCGGTGAATATCAGCTACAAAGCCAACCCCATGATTTGAAGCTCGGACACAAGACATAATGATTACATCACGCTCCCAGCCTTCAAAGGCATCGGCTCTCCAAGAAAGGCATCTACCGTAATGATATATAAACCTTTTCCTTCATCAGATTTGAGGACAACATCAAAAGCATGCAACATTTCATTGCCTTTAATCCAAGGTGTGATAATTCCAAAGAAACCTTTATGCCTCGCCAACTTAGTGACTCTCCTAAAAAAAGAAGCTCATAATTGCAAAGCAAATTGTGCTTCATGAATACTCTCGATATGAAACAGATCCGCCTCTATGAGATCCTCTTCCATGAGTTACATCGTAAAACAAGTAAGGTTTCAATAGAGAATCTTTGCAAATGAATTTCATCAGTCTCCAGTAACACTCTCACTGTCACATAGTCGATTTTGATAAAAATATCTTGAAGGAGAGACCCGAATTTGAGGATGCATCGATACGAGAAGAAAACAACATAGTTGGACAACCCGCCTGCTTGGAAGGAGCACTACATTCTTGCGCAAAGGCTCTACTATTTGCATATGCCATCATCGATCTGCACAAAACAACCTGCTTCAAAGCCTGGAGGATCTCAAAAACAAAGAGGTCACCAAGGACGCTTCAGAACAGCTCCATCGATCCTTCCAAGCTTCGGACAAAGAAGGAGCCTAGATCAGCCTAGAAGCTTCAGAAAATGAAACAATCTCAAAAGCACAGAGAATGGATCGACCAGACGTGTCCTTCGACTCAAGCTTTTGACTCGAAAATCCTTGAAATCAAGAGAGTCCAGGATCTTATGAAACGGCAAACAAGGAAAGAACATGAAGAGGTGAATTAGGAGAGAACCTTCACCTTAATCAAAGTTTTCAGAAGGAAATCAACGCCATCTAGCTTAACAATAAAATCACCTCATCTATCTGTAAATCTCCGTTTATGTGATTACAGGTAAATAAAGCTCCTGTTGAGAAGTAAAGAACAGACAGGAATCAAGGTTGAGGAGGTATTTGAGACTTGTTTTCAAGAAGAAACTAGACATTTTGTCGAGGACCATGGGCTGGATGAAAGCTTACAACCTTCCAATTTTGTTCTTACCCATTTGAGATCACATAATCACCATGTTTTACCTTCAACAATCATTCTTAGTCTGTCACAGTTGAAGACTCCTTCATGCTCTGATTGCAAATTTGATGCAAGGAGATAGGAGATAAAGACCTTCAACCAGAAGTTGCCACAGACTTAATGAAGTGGATTGATACATTCACCTCAGCTATTCACATCGAGGACAAACGCAGTTTGGAGGAGAGAGCCCTGACCACGTTTTGAAACTTCAAGACAGTGCACTCAATAACTCTCACGCAACTGCATACCAACTTAATGTTGTCCGCCACCAACCAGGGAGAAAAGGTGTTTCAACCACCCACACGCAGTCCAACAAAGGAACAGAAAACTCACGCGGCCAGCAAAAGGAAACAAGAGCAGGTAGTCAAACAAGAAACCAAGAAGATTTGCAAATCAAAAAATAAATGAGGTGCGGCCACCAGCAAGAAGGACTCCACCTCTGGCGAAACGGAAGTTGATGCCCAACGAGCATTACAATCCCATTACTATTAAAAATATATTCATATTAAAGAACATCATTCCCAAAAGAAACAGATGGAGACATTTTCACAGGGACCATCCACTTGGAGGAAGTTCGGAAGGAGTATTTGGTCATATCCAAGACATTTCTAGGCGTCCCTGAAGGCTCCCCCGCCATCACCCAAGTCAAAGTCCTCCTCCAAGACTTCCCTTCACACGCTACAACCAACTTCATGTACAAAGCCACCTAAGAGGCAAGGACGCGCCCCCAACATGACCGATCCGAACCAACCCCAAAAGGGCCACCTGAACACGAATCCAATACATTCGTTGGACATTGGGAAGCTAACCCTGCACAATCGCCATCGATCCTGTCACCAACAACAGCGTAGGCTCCAGTAACCTCGTCCAGGGACAACGTACGCCCCACAGGTGAAAAAATACCCTGAGGACATAGGACGCCACCAAACCCCGGTGTATATCTACCAATCACAAATACAAAGGATGAAGACAAAGGAAAAAGCACCTACACGCAAGGACAGTAAGGGAGAAGCCGAGTGCACGAAATCACCTTTGTCGACCACATTTATGGATGAATCAGTAGAACATAGGAGCAGCAGAGGGAATTTATCCATCGTGCCCAAGCCAAATCTGTTAATGTCGCTGCTCGCCTCACCATTCCCAGAGACGCAACCACAATTTCTCTTAGGGTTAGGTTTTTTGGAATTACCTGGAAAGCACTCCATACCTAAACCTTAAATTATTACATTTTATCGACCTTACTTTAAAAAAATTGTATCCACACTTTCCCCGTATATATATACACTTACTATATATATATATATATATACTTTTCTATATATATATATAGAGAGAGAGAATAGATAATATGTATATAGAATAAGTGTATATATTCACTATATATATAGGTATATTATCTCATATATATATATATATATATATTAGAGAAACATTAATGGATATTAATAAAAATTGTTGAACATACCAAAAGTATCATAGGCATGTCATAATATCTTGTAGTAAAATTTTGACAAGATCCGAAGAAAAATGTTTCTATAGTATGAAAAGGAGAATGATGGGAATGAATTATAAAAGAGGGCATTTTTATTCTTTTCAATGCCATTAGGAAGATATCTAGTAACACAATGAAAAGGATGGTATCAACACTTTCTTGTAAAGTTATCATATTTCTACTATCTATAAAAAGCATATTAAATTTTTTGTAGCGTGTATGGGGTAAGTGAGAGATATGACCATACATAAGTATTCACATTTATTGCATTTATACCAAACCTTACATTTTTCTTGACAAGGAGTTCCTGCCATAAAATGAAAGACATGAAAAATAAACAAAGACTCGTGTCAAAGATATTGGAATTTAAATTTGAGGAAACAAAAGATATAACCTTATATATGAAGAAAGTGTGACTATGACTTGTTTCCTTGATGCCCACAAACTACCCCTATTCCAAAGAGACAAAGATAGTTGGATGTGCTTTTCCTATAATCTATACTATCGATATTTTCATTGTTTATATAGCATATGAGTTTGAAAGCAAATGATTTTGAATACAAGATTCTATGATTTTTGGTTCAAGACATATACCTCAAAATTTTTTTCCAGCTTTCCAATGTGAGTCTTTAGATTTCTACATGAACCTTGCGATGAAGCTCACACCATACATAATATCAAGTCTTTTATCCATTTAATACACGAGACTTCCAATAAACCTTTCGAACAATGTCTGATCTACAAATGATCTGATGTCCTCTTTGCTTAATTTCACACCTATGACAATTGGTGTTGCATTGGCTTGTAATTCCAAATGTTAAATCTTTCAAATTTCATTAACATAATTTGTTTGTGAGATAAAAATTATAGCTTTTGACTTTTGAACTTCCATGAAAAAAATATTATAAGATTAGAACCTTTGATTAACATGTCAGTAAGTAGGTAGAACTAGTTGTCACCGTAGGACTATTACATTATTTTTAGGATCTTCCTTTCCTGTATCTCCTCCGTCTTGTATAAATTCTATTCCATTTTGATTAATAAACCAAGAATTACATGAAGTCTTAGCTTCAATCTGGTATCAAAGCCTTTTCACCATGGACTACAAGTTGTTTTAGCTATTCCTTTTTTTTCCATTATTTCCCTTTGGCATGACCTGTAAGGATTCAAAAATTGTGCAGATGTGATGGTATTTTGGCATCTTGGCTATGTTTTGGCACCTGTAAGAAAACAAACCTGCGACCTTCATGAAAGGGAGTCTTTACCAACGTGTAAAGGAACAGACTTGCAACCTTGGGACCTGCGAAGCAAACTACTCGAACCTTAATGGGAAACAACATCTAAATATGGCATTTGGATTTTTGTTGAGAGTGACATTCACCTTAAAAAAAAAGCATGGAGGTGTGGAGTTGGCGCTTGAAGAAGGGAGAGGTACTGCTGTTAAGATATTTGCATTGGCATGTAGACTTTTTTTTGCAGAGGTAAAGGTCTGATAGATTTACATTACATTGCGTAGTGGTCATTGATAGACCATATGATATCTCCTGTGCATGCAATCTCTGCTAAAATTTTTGGAGCCTTTAATCCCTCTCTATAAAGGCCAAAGGTGATTACTAATAAAGAAAAACTCATCCAAGTATCTCCAAGCGAGAGAAATAATCCGGGAAGTGTCGATCGACCTCTGAATGAGCATCTTTACCAGCGCGGAAGAAGCATAAAGAGCCCCACACATATCCAACTAAGATCAATCTAATCCATACAGATTGAAGGAGTTTTTTGAACCGATGACATGTATTTCAAGTGTGAAATAAAGTGTTGGGACTTCCACAAGACACCAAGGAGACTCGCATACTATGGAAAACTATCGTGAAGATCAAGAGAACTTGATTTCTAATTTTTCTACTTAGAAGCCCTCCATGAGAGGTGAAACCTTGAGTTCAATGAGATCATATTCTAGGGACTTCTCGAATATTTCTTGTTCGACATGCATTGTGAAGTAAAGAGAATAAGAGCAGAGATCAAAGCTAGATATGACGTAGAATTTTTTATGCGATAGAACACCCCAACAAGCATTTCTATCTCTCAGCATGTGATTACCAAGCTCATCTCTAAGATGGATTCTCTCACTAGTAATTCAAATGACTTGTAATTTTCTCCCATCAATAATTTTTTTCAATGTCTTCTCCAAAATTGCTTTTTTCCAACTCTCGACTTCTCAAAGGGCTGAACTATGCCACTTGGAAAATTAAGATGTGTACCATCCTTTAGTTTGAGGGACTTTCGAGCATCCTCATAGGGAACGAGGATAGTCCTTACTCGACATCGATGAGCTAATCAAACATGCAAGGGCTGACATGAAAGGCTTGATGTTGATTATGTTAAACATCATTGATGACATAGAATGACATGTCTAGGATGTAGTGATATTAAAGGAAGCATGGGATAAATTGGTGACCATGTATGATGTAAAAATTTTATATGAAGATCCTCCATTTGCAGTCGGGGCTTCATGCCCTATTTTGGGATTTGACAAAGAAATTTGGGAATTATTAAGTTGAGTGCATGAGATACAAATGAAATTGTTAGCACTAAAGTGAGACAATCAACGAAAAATATTTGTCTCGATATCTCCTTCCCAATTTAGAGTGTTTTTCATGACGTTGAACGTTTCCAAGAAGATAGTGTCATTCAAAGAACTCGTAAACATGATACAACAAGAAGAATCCATGAACTCTTGTAAGATGAGTTGCAATATAAATCCCTTATCTCTAACCCACAATATGCTCAAAAGTTTCGTAAGGGACCCTTATAGAATAAACCATAGAAATAACATCAACAATGGTCTCCAAAACAACATAAATCTCAAAATTGGAAGAGGTGGTGTCACATATGTCAAAACAATACCCACGACATAGGAAACTGCTAGTATAATGGCTTGAAACAAGGATGTTCTAGTCAAGACAACACATTAGAGCGTGAGATTTCTTAGAAATAAAAAAGACGTCCCAATCAGAGGAAGCAGAAGGGACATCTCACAACTCAACAAGATGATGGATATGATGAGGAGACACCAAAACAACCAATAGTAGTGCACATTTGAACATAGTTCTAGTCTCCCAGAACTCGTATCCCATGAGGAATATTTGGTTGATAGACTAGGTGATCAATAAACACATGTCCAACGATAGGAGATGTTTGGTTTTTGACAAAAAATCCATTAGATATTGAGTTAGGATCTTTGATGATAAAGAGTATGTTGTAGAAGGAATAGGCCAAGTCACCATTCCTCTCGGAACATGCAAATGTACACTCACAAAGGTATTATATGTTCCTAGATTAACATCCAATATCTTATTTATCATCAAACTTTTAAATCATTGTTTGAAAGGTGGAATTTATTTTTCATATGACATCAAATTTTGTTTGACCTCATGAGAAGGTATGGTTATTGCTAGAGAATTTTTGAATGATAAATTATTTACTTTAAATGTTGTTTTATTTTCTTTAATAGGTCTATCTACCTCTACAACATAATCTACTACTCTCCGGAACTATCATTATTTTCATCTTTTTACATATATTTATATTAGCTTAGTTAAAAGGAGATAGTACATGGAATTCCTAAGTTTATCATTTCCTTTCCCATTTTGCTAGATGTCTTCTAGTAAAAAACAAAGGAATCTATTATATACTAGCGCCTTTCATGCCAAGAAACATTTGGAGGTTGTTCATACTGATCTTCTTAGACCATTACCTGCTTCGTTTCATGATACAAGTACTTCCTAACTGTTCATGAATGAATACTCTCGGTAGACATGGGTGTTTCTCTTGAAGCATAAGATTGTGGCCTTTCATCATTTCCATATCTTCTTTCAAAGGTGTGGTGAAGGAAATTGGGAAAAATCTTCTTCTACTCTACTCGGATCAAGGGGGAATTCACATCAAACAAGTTTTTGGCATTCTTGAACCAACAAGGCATAAAACAAAATTTTACTATTCCTTAAATGCACCATCGGAATGGCATTTTTGAAGGATGTAATCAAAATATAATGGAGATGGCTCAATCTATATTGTCAAAAAAAATATGGAGGAACAATATTAGGAAGATAATAAAGATATATGCATATCTTCTCAATGGGAATCCAATGAATATTCTATAGGAAAAAACACCATAAGTGGTATGGAATTATAGAAATACATCGATTTCTCATCTGGAGTGTTTGGATGGAAGACATATATGCATGTCCTATCTTAAAATAATAAGAATATCAATCCAAAAACACTCATTTGCATCCTATTGGGCTATCTAATTACCTTAAAAGCATACCATTTCATGGGTCTTGAGATGAAGAAAATTTATGAAATTTGAGACGTGGTTTGTGATAAGTAAACTTTTCACTCATTAATTTAGAAAGAAGAATCAACACCAAGAAGAGGACATTTCTCACAAAAACATGAGTTGTAAGGGGAGTTGTATGTTGATCTTGGAAAATTAAAAAATGTTACCATATATCCATAAGGCATTTTTTCACATCAATGTAGAGTTCTCGTCCAAAGTGGGTACGATAATCTCTCCCGAGAACTTCTTCTAGAGTCAAAATGAATAGTCAAAAAGTAATGTGGTAAATATTGCATTCATGAGTACAATAGTTCATAGCTCTGAACCTATTAATGTTTGAGTATCACTAAGTCAACTCATTGGAAGAAATCCATGGATGCGAAGTATGACTCATTCTTGTAGAATCAGACATGGGAGCTTGTTGATATTCCTACTGCAAAGAAATCCATAGGAAACAAATGGGTTTTCAAAACTAAATATAAGGTAGATGGATTTATCGAAAATCACAAATAATGACTTGTAGTAAAGGGATATCCTGAGAAAGAAGGCATTCAATATGAATAAACCTTTGAACCTATTATGAAAGATAAAAACCATGAGGGTTGAATGCACAATACCATCACAAAATGGATGAAAACTTAGAAGATGGACAACAAAAGTTGTTTCCTCAATGGTAATCTGAAAGAAGAATTTTACATGACCCAATCGGAAGGATTTGTTGATGAAAATCATCCTAAAAAGGTATGTCATATTTTTCTTCGCCATTAAACAATCTTTATAAATATGCCCTAAAGTGAAACATATTCTGCATCTACGTAGGGAATTCCTTCATATTCAAAGATTTGGGTCAAATTTTTGTCTTGAACTTTAAACTCAAGACATTATGATTATTTTCAAGGGAATTTTTAGGTGGAAAAGCTTGTGGAATCCTTGCCAACACTCTAGAAATCTAAGTCCCTCTACTTAACCACTGCAACTTGCCGTATATGCATACACGTGAAAAGGTGGATTTTGTGGTGGCCTTTTAGTTGGGGGATCCAATAAGGGCACTCCACTGACCCTACGGAAAATGCTTGTAGTTATCTACAAGGGGGGAATTTTCTATGAAGGTGGGAAAGGGAGTGAGAAGAGAGGTAGGAGAACTAATGTTGTAGGTAGAAAATCATATTCCTGCACGCACTAGTTAGAAATTTCAACACATGCATTCATGAGAAGAAATAACTCTACAAATGGCAACAAGATAGATAAGATTTTGAACTCAAAGTTTGCAATATCTCCTCATCAAAGAGGATACAAAATCCTTCTTCTTGTATTGATGCTTAAACAAAAGTTGTACATAATGAGGGAATGGAAGAAATTTGAGAATGGAGGAAATTAGAAGAAAATGGCTATCTCCTTTGCTTTCATTAAGTACAATGCACTCCTGAGTTTACAAGATCAATTTCAACCCTATACAATGGCATGAAGAAGCCATTAAATCTCCTCCAAGAAATGGTTACAACTTCTTCTTTGTTAGCAAGAAATAGTTTACAATTTTTTTCAATCATTCACATTTGTTCAGATTCTTAAATCACGAAGAAACACCAATGGCGAGAAAAAATAGAGAATTTTCATAATGCAGCCATTACACTCATTTTGAAAATTTGAATTTGAACCATTCATCTTTCCTTTGAAACTTTAAACTAGAGTCGTCCACGTGGGAGAAATTTATTGGAGCGGGTGTGGAGGATTCCTTTTGCATTTTGTGACTTTATAGAGATTTGGAATTTTGGAAAATTTTGGCCCGCTCACCCACTTTTGATATGGTCTTGACATGGCCTCATTTGAGTGGAGACAGAGTCACGGGCCACTTTTATAATTTTACCTTTTTTTACTGCGGGCTCAAAAACACAAATTGCTCTGCAGGCCCGCCTCCCTGCTTTGACCTTCGATGCGGGCTTAATATTTGAATTTCTCCCTTATAGCATGATCGGGGTTGTGGGTCACTTTATGCCTTTTAGCCCTTTTGGAAACAAGGCTCAAAAACTCAAAAGGCTCCAACGATCCGCCTCCCGCTTTGACTTTCCAACGACGGGCCCAAGATTTGACTTTTTCCTTTGTGCTTGGCGGGGCTGCGGGTCACTTTTTAAATTTAAGCCCCCTTTAATAAAAAAGGCTCAAATTCTCAAATTTCCCAATGATCCACCTCCCTGCTTTGACTCTTTTGAGGTGGGCTCAAGATTTGACTTTTTCCCTTTAAGCCTGATTGGGTTGCGGGTCACTTTATGACTTTTAGCCCTTTTGGAAACAAGGCTCAAATTCTCAAATTACTCCACCAGCCTACCTCCAATTAGATATTTCCACATACCCATGGATAATTGGGCCAAAATTTGATGAGGAAGAAAGTGCCCATCATTCGTGGATTATGGAAAAATGCAGAGAAGAAGAAAACTCCACCATTTTGTGCCTGATTTTCAAATTTCTTTCACGAACCAAGGAATTGAAAACAATACAAGGTTCGATGATCCATGGCCATGAAAATATTGACAATTTCATTCAAAGGAGGACAACAATAAAATTTTCACGTGTCTAGATAGGAAAACAGAAAATTCATCAAAAAGTGCAGACTGGAGAGTTTAAACAACTTCAAAGCATGAATTTCTCTATCTTTTTAGGCTTCCAACTTTACTTGAACACTTATGGAGGGCGTGAGCTCAAAATCTTCGAATTTGACTTAGAAAATGAGGGGGTTTTGAGGGCGACAACAATAATGAGCAATATTAATTCAATAAAATCTATTTGTCTCTTTAAGACAATATTTATTTTCGAAGGATCTTGTGTGCAAAGTGACCATTGATGAAAAATGTTCACCACATGCTTGGTCATGGTATGCTTCAAGAAACTTTTATTTTTGCTATTTATCTACGCACCTGAGGAAACAACCATCTAGGCCTCTTTTGTAAAGTGCATGATTCTAGAATATAAATTTAGTTGCCTTTAGCTTGAGTGTTCTCCTTTTCTTGTAATCAATATGGGAAGGGAATTCTCCATAAGTCAGGTAATAGGAAATATCAACATACCACTCATTAGTAGTGGTGACAAAGAGAACCTGTGGGTTGTCTTCTAAACAAGTTGAGCAAGCACAATTTTCTTCACCATGTTGAAATTTGAGTGTTTCATCTTCAACAATCAACATGCAAAATCCATTTCCCCTTACTAGATTATAGGGTCAAATCTCCAAGTCATATTATTGATTCTTTGCAATCCAATTTCCTCTCTTAGCTTTGGGATCTTGCTGTGTCAAGATGGATTTTATTGCACTACCAGGGACCATCACCACCATATGGGAATTGAGGATGTAAAACTTGTAGTTTTTTACAACCTTGATCACCGCAAAGTCATGCTTCTCTCGATTGGTTATATTTTAGCTCATGCTTTTTCAAAGGACTAATCATGAAAGCAATAGGTTCTTCCATGCCTTCATCATTTTTGTAAATGAGGATGGTAGAGAGTGTATGTATCGATACATAACAATAAATGATGAATTCTTTGTTAAAATATGGAGATACAAGAGTTGGAGCCTTGGCAATGGATTTCTTGATCTCTTCAAATGTTTCCTTCCCTTCATTTTTCCATTTGAATTTTTCTTGTGGTTTCATCATAAAAGTGATGTGCTTTATCAACTCAAGTAAACTTCAGCACAAAATGATGATGACGAAAGTTCACCTTTCAAGAATGAATGAACTCCTTTCTTACTTGTGGTTAGTGCTAATGCTTGAATGGATTTAACCCTCTCAAGATCAATGTGTGCTCCATGTTTGTTCACAATGTGCCCTAATAAATTGCCTTCGTGACTCCAAAATGCACTTTTTGGATTTAGTGATATGCCATGTTTCCTACACCATGCAAGTACCTATTCCAAGCGATAGATATGATCTCCCTCTTCTTTAAAAATACCGTGAGATCATCAAGATATATGACAATGCAATGCTTCGGATATTTGAAGGCCAAATCCATCACCCTTTGGATGTAGCTCCCGCATTGATTAGGAAAAAATGCATTCTTCTCAGTAGGCAAAAGTTCCCAAGGTGTCAGAGAGGCTTTCTTGGTGTGGTCCTCATCTACCACTTTGATTTGATTATATCCTGAAAATCCATCAAGTAATGAAAGCATTCGAGATCCGGGTGACTACTTGCAGGATATGGTCCATGATATGAAGAGGACAATTTTCCTTTCGTGATTCTTGGTTTAGGTTGTGAAAATCTACACATATCCTTATTTCACCATTATTCTTCCGCATTAGCACAATGTTAGCCACCCACGTTGAATGGTGGATGGGAAAGATGATCCTTGCATTAGGCATCTTGTTACCTCCTCCCTTGATGGTATCAACAACCTTTGGGTATGACGCCTTTGTTTTTCCCTGAAGGGCTTAATACCGTACTTCAAAGGAATTGAGTGATGCATTTCCTTCGCTAGAAGGATTTGAGTTCATTATAAGAGTAGGCCTAGACATCGCGAGTATTTCTTTAGTAATGTTGGGATTTCTTCTTGAATGAATCTAAGTCAAATGGTTAGGAGCACTTTCTTGTCAGTTTGGAAAATCAGCTCAGTCTTACTGTGTATCTTTGATTCTTCCTCTCAATGGCACTTCTTTGGATTCCATTGAGTAGAAGGTGCTATTTACCAATACCATTTACTAGGATAGTGGATAGATGCAGATGAGCAATCCATTTTTATTTCTCCACCTGGGTCAAGATACTTCTACTGAGGCCTAAAAGAGAATTTTCAACTTTGACTCGGCATCACATTATCATCGAGCCTCTAAAATATATGATATAATTATTAAGCCGAGGAAGCCTTTAATGAGGAGTGATAGGTAGAAAGGTTCAACCCTTTTGGTTTTGGAGGCACCGAGGGATATCATCTTTTTGGGAAGGTGGTGTGGATGGTGTGGGCAGTAAGCCTTTAGAATTAGGACTCGAGGATACAGTGGTTACCACCATGAACTGTATTAATGAACCTGTCAAACTGGGCAGGGTGTGTTTGTAGGTATTCTATTTCTGAGAGTTGGACTTTGGTTTTGCTTGCATGTTCCACAAAGTCAAATGGGGTTATGGTGAGCAAGGAAGAGGTTCTGAAAATGGAGGAAGATTTAAATGGTAGAGGCTTTTCTACTTTGGGTGTTGAATTCTCCTTTTCGGGTGTAGCTTTTGATTGAACCTTAGATGTTTTTGTAGGAACAACATTTAAAGGAGAATTGTTCTTAGCAACTTTTGAGCTGGGAGAAGAATTAGATAACTTACTTGGCATAGTAGAATGATCCCTAACCACCAGTGAGTCTGGTTTTCCTTTGGACGAATCCATAGAAGGTTGTAATGGTGATCCTCTCCTAATTATTTTATTTTGAGTGACCTCTAGAGGAGAATCTTCTTTATTCTTCTTATCCTTTACTGCAACAGATTGAGGACACAACACCTTTCTTGGGTTGTGCATGAGTGAAAAAAACACATGAGAAACTTGGATCTTCTTCATCATATTCATCTTCATCATCAACGTACTCAATTAGGCCATTGTGCATATCAACTTCCTCGACCTCAAGATAGTTTTCATAGTCTTCTATATTTTCCTTTTGAGTTTCATCAATTTCTGCTTCCTCCTCTGGCTCTTTGGTGTCATAGATGGCATTGACTAGTGGTGCTTCAAGAGAAAGCTGACGAGGAGGTGAATAGATCCTTGGCCTATTTGGAGGGTTTGGTTTTCTTGAAGCATTCGCATTGTGATCTGAGATAGCTTCTTCTTCAAGACAACCAAGTCATTTGCCATTTTTTGGAACATTGGATCTGTGGTGACAGAACTTGAATTCTGACCCTTTTTCTTCCCATTTGGGCCTTTCACTTTACTAGACAAGATTAGATCATCATCGGTTTCTATTGCATGGTCTTGAGCTTCCGTTAATGTTCTTCATTGCGTTCTTTTAAAGAAGAAACCTACTTTTGATGGTAAGGCATTGATGAAGAATATCTTCAAATTATTTTCAGAAGGCACCACATCTTCAGGGATTATTCTTATCACTTTGTTGTATCTTGCTATGAAGTCTCTCATTGACTCGGAGGTTTCTTTTTTCATTTGTACTAATTGGACCAAGAGATCCTGACAATATTTCGTGGTCTTGAACCTATGTTCGAATGCACTTCTTATATCTTCCCAACAGGTGACATACCTCGGGGGTAGCATGTAAAACCATTCAGAGGCCTTTTCTTGAAGTGACTCCATAAATATTTAGACTGACACATCTTTATCCTCAACACCCAACACACCTCAAGTAGTGATAAATGTTACTACATGTTCTTCAGGGAGTTGAAAACTATCCCCTCTAAATTTTAGGAAGTTTTTTCTTGAGCCTCTCGGTAGCTCATGGAGTGGTTGAACAAGATCCAGTGGACCGGTGTTTCCTCCCCATGGTACATTAGGCCTATGGGCCTCACAATCATGTTCACGCTCATGATCCCACATTCTATTTATGTTTCTATCTTCCAACCTTGATAAGGCTACGACTTCTACTGTTGCTCTTTCGTCTACCTCAGCTTGAAGTATCTCAATTTCTTTGAGATGAGCTATTATTTCTTTGTCATCTATCACCTCTCTTTCTCTAGCTTCTTCTTCGGTCTCTACGTCAGTGAAATCTTCAAGGTTCTTGTTAATGTATGAAAATTCACTGTCAAAAGGATTGGCAAAACTCATGTTCCAACGTGATGGTTTCTTGAGAAGGAGACCTCGGATTCCGAGTAGCTCTTGTCTCCTTTTAAGTTCCTCAAAAATGGGATCACTTTGTCCTCCTTGTCTCTATTACAGGTGTATCTTCTATCTGCTAACTTGAAAATATATGCCCTTCTTTGTGGTGCTGGAATTTATCTTTGCCTCTTTAATTCAGTAGTGCATTCTTCTTCAAGGTCCAAAATTCTCATGGCAATGAAGTAGTGGTTGGCACTTTGTCTATTATGCCTGATAGCTTCCCTCAAATCTAAAGCAATGCCTTATTGGATGGGGAAGAGCAATTGGGTCTTTCAACAGAGTGTTTCCTAAAATAGCAAAGATTTGAATCCATGTGGCTCATATAGCCATTTAAATTCCGATTTTATTTTATTTTTTTTTTTGACCTTGCAGTTGCATTCAAGTGCAGATGCTACTAAATCTACCCCACGATGGGCACCAAAAATTGTTGGGAAGGGAATATTTCAAGTGGACAAACTTGTGGACTCCTTGCCAATGCTCTAGGAATCTAAATCCCTTTACTTAACCAGTGTAGCTTATCATTTATGCATGCGCATGAAAAGGATGATTTTTGTGGTGGCCTTTCGGTTGGGGATCCAATAGGGGCACTCCACTGACCCTGCAGAAAATGCTTGCAGTTATTTGTAAGGGGGAATTTTCTATGAAGGTGGGAAAGGGAGTGAGAAGAGAGGTAGGAGAACTAATGTTACAGGTAGAAAATCAGATTCCTGCACGCACTAGTTAGAAATTTCAACACATGCATTCATGAGAAGAAACAACTCTGCAAATGGCAAAAAGACGAGATAATATTGTGAACTCAAAGTTTGCAATATCTCTCGCATCAAAGAGGCTACAAAATCCTTCTTCTTGTATTGATGCTTAAATAGAAGTTGTACATAATGAGGGAATGGAAGAAATTTGAGAATGGAGGAAATTAGAAGAAAATGGCTATCTCCTTTGCTTTCTCTAAGTACAATGCACTCGTGAGTTTACAAGATCAATTGCCAACCCTATACAATGGTGTGAAGAAGCCATTAAATATCCTCCAAGAAATGGTTACAACTTCTTCTTTGTTAGCAAGAAATGGTTTACAATTTCTTTTCAATCATTCACATCGTTTAGATTCTTGATTCGCGAAGAAACGCCAATGGCGAGAAAAACCAAGACTTTTCATAATGCAGTTATTACACTCGTTTTGCAACTTTGAATTTGAACCGTTCATCTTGCCTTTGAAACTTTAAACCAGAGTCATCCATGTGGGAGAAATTTACTGGGGCGGGCGTGGAGGATTCCTTTTGCATTTTGTGACTTTATAGAGATTTGGCATTTTGGAACATTTTGGCCCGCTCACCTACTTTTGATATGGTCTTGACACATGGCCTCATTTGAGTGGAGACAAATTCACAGGCCACTTTTATAATTTTACCTTTTTTTTACTGCGGGCTCAAACACACAAATTGCTCCTGCAGGCCCACCTCCCTGATTTGACCTTCGATGCGGGCTTAATATTTGAATTTCTCCCTTATAGCATGATCGGGGCTGTGGGTCACTTTATGCCTTTTAGCCCTTTTGGAAACAAGGCTTAAAAACTCAAAAGGCTCCGATGATCGCCTCCCCACTTTGACTTTCCAACAGAGGGCCCAAGATTTGACTTTTTCCTTTGTGCTTGGTGGGGCTATGGGTCACTTTTTAACTTTAAGCCCCCTTTAATTAAAAAGGCTCAAATTCTCAAATTTCCCTATGATCTACCTCCCTGCTTTGACTCTTTTGAGGTGGGCTCAAGATTTGACTTTTTCCCTTTAATCCTGATCGGGCTCATGGGTCACTTTATGACTTTTAGCCCTTTTGGAAACAAGGCTCAAATTCTCAAATTGCTCCATTGGCCCACCTCCAATTAGATATTTCCATGTACCCGTGGATAATTGGGCCAAAATTTGACGGGGAAGAAAGCGCCCATCATTCGTGACTATGGAAAAATGCAGAGAAGAAGAAAAATCCACCATTTGTGCCCGATTTTCAAATTTCTTTCGTGAACCAAGGAATTGAAAACAATACAAGGTTCGATGATCCATGGCCATGAAAATATTAAAAATTTCATTCAAATGAGGACAACAATAAATTTTTCACGCATGCAGGCAAGAAAACAAAAATTCATCAAAAAGTGCAAATTGGAGAGTTTAAACAACTTTAGAGCATGAATTTCTCTATCTTTTCAAAGCTTCCAACCTTACTTGAACTCTTTTGGAGGGCGTGTGCTCAAAATATTCAAATTTGACTTAGAAAATGATGGGGTTTTTGAGGGTGACAACAATAATGAAGAATATTAATTCAATAAAATCTTTTTGTCTCTTTAAGACAATATTTATTTATGATCAAGAATGTTAAGAATGTAATGATATGAAGATAATAATTTTGTAAAGATTTCATATCACATTATGGTGGTCTAGCGAGGTAAATCTTAGTATCGATGAATTACAATCTCATGAATCACTCAAAAGATTCTTCATTTTTTTATTCAAGTTGTGATGTCATCGTAGATATGAAAAGAAGTGATTACACATATTTGTGTTTGTGCATAAAGCCTTTTGTTGTTTTATGTATAATTGTCCCAATTTCATATATATATAGATTAGATGATATAATTGAAGCCAAATTCATAAGTATTAATGATCATTCTAGGATTATCCAAATTAGAATAAGGTTGGGGTGAAATAAATATTGTTTAGCATAGTGTGAACCAAACATAACACATAATACTAAACATGTTTGTACATGAAAATAGTTCGATGTATGATATGATAATTTCACATTGAATGTGTGAAACATTAATTTAACTAATTTTTTTGAAGAACTATGAATATTGGTATATATGCTCAATAAAATTAGTAATTATGTCATAGTAAAAGTGCATAAGTAGATAGGTGTTGGCACCACGTTACTCCACAATAAGATGTGATATGTAGATTGTAAGTTATGTATAAATTTGCAACATTAATGTTTCTTATTATCCTCTCGATGAGGAATGCTTTACTCTTTAGATATACTTGGGTGAAGAAATGAATTTTCCTCAATTAACATGAGTTTGTCCAATCACATTATCATCTTAATGATGGAAATAAATATATATGGTTGGATTTTGTGATGTCTATCTTCCACATGAATGTATTAAACACTTATATACGTGATCCATTATGTTTTACATATATTATCTAAAGATATTTTGAGATGTATACCACTATTATCATTTAAACAATGTACAAATTTCCAAATATTTCTACATGCATACCTTTACGTACTCTGCATGTAGTATGTTTGTGAAGCTTTTAGCCATTGAAAAAATCCATTTTCAAATAATGGTACTAGGTTGATTGACTTCTAATATAATGGAGACATGGATGATGCACACAGGGCATAAGTAAAAATATTTAGACCATGTGGTGTAGAATATAATCTTTAACATATGCTTGTTCTTAGCTATAAAGAAAAGTGTATCAAACATTCTATATTTATGTTGTAGCCATGTTATCAAAGACCTAAGTTTCATGGTATCATCTTTGTCTAGAGTTTATTTTTATGCATTCGCCAATTTTTCCTAAGTCATCATCTTCATAATACTCTTTTTATAGTAGTTCGAACCAATTCCATTGGATTTCGTCTCGGACCTTCTAAACAAACATATTTAGTTATATATGGGGAGCAATAGGTTCTTTCAAGTTATCATCTATCATTATGTTCACATTTCAACTATCAATTAGGCATCGGGATGCTCTTATACCTAGTTATTGATCAAACTCTTGGAGAAATGCGTACTCAACTATGACACAAGCTAGTTCCTCTTCCTTTATGGAAACTTATTTACATAGCCACCGCATCACTTAAATACTTTTATCCTTAACTTAAACAATGTCTTCAAGGAAAAATTGTCTAATGTAAAATTTAAAGAAATGAGTTTCACTCATTTGCGCATGATGTTAAGGAAGCCTGAAAAATAGGGCTATGGGGGATGTTTTGCGGGATGTTCCTCTTCAACATCTGGTTCCACTGCTCATTTCCCCCTCGCGCAATATTTTTAAGCAGTATGTGTCACACAATATTTGTACGTTGTATGCTTTTGTGTTAGCAGGGAAAAAGGCACTTTTAATGTCTTAATCAAAACAACAACTATTCGAAATAAAAGTTAAAGAGCAGGAAAAATGAAGTGGCAACCCTCATCTACCATGAGAATGGTGCTTTGCAAGGCACGTAGCCCTGGGATCATAAGCAGGAGAAGCAAAACCAATACGGCGGCTACCCGTATTTCCTCTCGAGGACATTTAAACATACAAATACAAACCCAGATCTATTAATTTGTATATAGAGACAACGGTTACAGATTTCTCCGTTATCAAATAATAAAGTGCTTAAACGACAGGTCTAGGAATCCCTGTAGGATGGGCCGCCCTCCATGTTTTGCTTTGGGTTTAGAAGACCACTTAATTCGGTTGGTGGGTTTGTTTGACACTCGTCTATTTTCCCACTCAACTTAGGGGTAGGTTAGGGATAACATAATTTAGGGTTTACTTTTTTGTTGAAAGAATCAATTTTTGATCTCTCTTCTTTTCGTTTTAAGTTTAGATTTGACTTCACAGTAAATTTGGGGGTTTTGTTTTTCATGTAGAGCTGCACATAGTTTAGAGAGAAGAGAGTCTGGAACAAGTAATAGATGGCACAGAGGAATACCTGACTGCCCAGGTGAGGGATCCTTACTTAGGCTATGAACATTCTCATTCTTCAAAAAAATTCATCCTCCTTTCTATGTAATTATTTTCTAGGTCTTGCTACTGGTTGTGTTCTTTTTGCAGGGTTTTGGTGGATTTTGACGGTGGGCGTAGAAGATTTCATTGACTTTATAAATAAAGTTGTTGTGTGTACGGTGTCTGATGATGTTTGCCCATATTTGGCAAGGTTGCATGGGCCGGCCACAAATCACCTTGAATATGACATCCTCCCAATCCATAAAAGATACACAACCCATTCTATTGTACATTTAATACATCCATATTAGTTTGGCACATTATGCAAGCCCAGTGGAAGAGACTGCTCTTTACAACATGCTATGTCCTTCACAAACAGGCTAGAAACAATTAATTCTTAGTCACGCCTTCCTCAATGTGACATGGACCAGAAGCATATTTTCCTTGATCAAAGGTTTAGATAGGGAAAAATAGAACATAGGAGTGATTGTAACATTGAACTCAAAGCCAAACTGCAAGTAGTGACAACAGTTGATAGAAAACACAAATCTTTTGAGTTTTATGCACGAATCTGATACTTTCTCATTCACTTAATCAAGTGGTCCACCATTTCTTTGTTGTATCTAATATTGAAGCTGCACAATACATTTTAAGTTTTCTCTATCTTCTCAGGTAGGCCATTAAACATTTTAATGCAATGTAATACTGTATTTTCTTTTATCTCAATCCATTCTCTCCTTGGATATATTCTCATGTAGTTGCAGAGGCATATATTTTCTGCCTACAACCCAAGATTCAAACATCCTATCTATTTTTTTGCTCCAAAGAAAATCCTTCAACTTTCATTTTTTCATAGCATTTGCAAGCCTCCCCTGGTTTGCCATTCAGAAAGAATCCATCCAACAAAATGATACAAGAACTATCATCAGGACAGAAACGATGCTTCTCCATAGCATTCCGTAGCTTTAAGACATTCTCATGTTGGCCCCAACTACAACACCTTCTGATGGACATAAGGAAAGTTTCCATTGTAGGAGCACAAACAATTTTTTTCATTCTATCAATGAGCTCAAAGATTGCATCCCCATTTTTAACAAATCTAAAAAATGCATGATAGATTCTAATTTTTGGTGCAAACCCCTTTTGAATCATCTCATCCAACATGTTGTAAGCCTCTTTCACTTCCCATGCCATACAAAGGTGTAAAACAAGTGAGATGTATGTTACAACATTCAGATTGAAACCCTTTTCTTGAATTTTGTTGAAGAGATGCAATGCTTCCTCAATTTTGTTTAGCCAGAACATAAATTACTGCATTATACACTTTCAAGTTTGGAGTAAAACCTTTCTTCATCATTTCATCATAGCGGTTGATAACATCATAGAATTTGCCTTCCTTTGAAAGGCAACAAATGATAGTAGTATAAGAACAAACATCGAGGGTGATGCATAGATTATACATGTCATTCCACAAGCCTTTTGACATGATACATCTAAAATGTTGCCCCAACCATTGAGAAGAACATTAAAGCTCCCTGTTTCCAGTTGAAAGTACTTATTATTGAGATAAATTAATTCTTCAACCTCTTCAAGATATTGATATCTACAAAGAGCATGGAGAAGGCAAATGAAATCATCTTAGTCTACAACAAGTTTGAACTTTTCTATGGCATGAAACGTTCATATAGCTTTGTCAACGACCTGAGCAACAACATACCTTTAAATCCAACAAAAAGAGTACAATTACCAACTTTGAGATGCGTAAGCCCCCAACAGATAATTGAAGCAAATATAAGGACATACAAAGAAATATTTTAAAATATGATGCTTAAATTGCAAAGCAACATAATTTGATTACAAATCTAAACAAATACAAAGGTATATAGGTTGCAATTGCATAAACTTCACAACTTGTTCTCCTCAAAATAACATAAACATGTTACTACATTTGCTTAGAAATTCTTTAAAAAGAAGCCTAATCGTAGGTCAGTAAGATGTAAGAGGAAAAATTACTATAATTACTCTGTAAATTTTCACATTCCTCGATACCATGCAACCATTCTACTGATTGAATTAATTTTTAAGAACAAACATAATAACAAATAAGAATTATGTTAACTTCATAAATTTTTGTTCGGATAATGTGATAAGGCAAAACAATAATTTTTGTAGTCCTTTTTGTGGAAAGGAACATTGTTTCTTGTCTTTGATTGTGGATTTGATGTTGTTCATGAAATTCATTATTTCAACTTATTGGTTGCATGCAGGGCATAAATTGTGTTGTATTTTATTTGTAGTAAGGAAACTCAATTGTATTGTGTTTTATTTGAAGTAAGGAAACTCATTTGAATTTAGTTCAGCTATTAGTTTTGTTTACATTTTTTTCTGTAATGGATATTTTTATTTTTATTAATTTTTGTGTGAGAAGTTCTTAGTGGTAAGTAAGGAAAAAGAATTTTAGATCAAAAAAATACATATGATAGTAGGCATTGCTCATTGTTAGCAAATGAAATTTTTATTAAGTAGATTGTTTACATTATTCATTAAATTTTTTTCTATTTGAAATTTAATTTTTACACGGTCATATGTAGGATGAAAACTATGTTGTCTTAGATTAAAAATTCTTTCGATTAGGGTATATACTCGCATCTTTATTGTGAATGAAATCATCCTCCAAAAATGTATTTGGGCCAAAACTGTTGGGAGGGAAATTAAAAACGTAGAAAAGGAAATGAGAGTTAATTTTTTTAAGGATGCATATAGAAAAATTTGCATTCAGAGATTTTATCTTGGACTCTTGCTCATATAAGAGAGTAGTTTACTTTCATTTAATTTAAATATTTAAAACTGTAGTACTTTAGTCATGTTATTATTTACCATAACAAACAAAAAAACATCGGGGCATCTATTCTATTTATGAATCCTTGCCTGATTAAAGAATAAATGTACATATATTAATCCTATCATATTATATACTTCAAAAAAAAAAAATATTATAGAAGTTGAAATATCTAATAAATTTAAAATTTATTACAAACTTGCAATTCTACATAAATTTGAAATTTATTACAAACTTATAATTTATTTTAAATATTATGTTTAAATTTATAATAAAAATAATTTTCTTGCAACAAAATTGGCAAGTGTTTATCATGAGATGACAAAGTTAATGCAAATATTACTTTTTATAGTTTATTAGTTTTATGTTGTCATTATTGGGGTTAGTATAATATATGGCAATAGAAAAATAAAATCAACTATTTTCTAAAGTTTTGCCACTTGCAAATTATATTGAGAAGGAAAATGTTGACGTTGTGGTGTAGACCGTAAAAAGAAACTCGACATGGTTATAAAATGTAGTGATGATATGGAGTTTGCTTTCATGGGATAAACATAACATAAATTAGAAACATTTACATTGTTGTAAGCTATAGTTTTTTGCTCCAATGTTTGTAGTGCACTCTTTAAAACTCTTACAAATGAAACGTTTTATTCCCTAGGAGAGCATATAGAATGGCGTAAGATAAGTTCCCATAAAGATGACACAAAATCACATGGTCGGCCCTGTGTTTCATGGTTAACAAAATCATAAACTACAATGGCTTGACTTGGGATGATGGGTCCACTCCATGTATCCCTCTCTAAATTGTGTCAAGACAAACAAGATATTTCACCATAAATTGAAATGTGTTCTACCTGCCAAAAAAATACCAAGGGGTTTGTTGTTAACAATAACTTGCTCCGCCCGCTTTTCTCCAATTTATACAATAACCAAAAATAGTGTGGTTTGCATGTTCTTAATTATTTGCTCGACAAAAATTGCATGGCATTTGCATGTGTATTAGTATTTAGGGGGGAGATAAGCATACAATGACATCCACTAACCAATTATATATTAAATTATTTCCTTGCTCTTACAGAAATGTATTTCTTCACATACCATATCCTTGTTAAAAAAGAATCCCATTCCTTTTCATATATAGACAAACGTAAACATAAAGATTTTATAAACAAGGTCTTTTTAATCTAATATGAATATTACACATATTTCTTGGCTTTGGTTATGAAGAGATGAAGAGAATCTTTTCCATAAAATTCACTCGAGGTATGTTCCCGGTTCTTATTGTTGTACCTTTAATGGTAGCAGATTTTTATGGCCATCGTGGAAATATTCTTGATAAAAGTCCTAATTGTTAACCTCTTAGCTATATATAGTTGGAAATTATCTTTGTAAGAACGACTTCAACCATGGAAAAGGTTTGGGACATGTATGCATTTAATTCACACAATTTTCCCTAACTTTCCATTCGTGTATTTGTATTATCTAACAAATGGATAACCACCCATTCCTGAGCTTTGACACCAATGCTCGTAGATAGTAGGAACCATTACGATTATCGATGACTTTAGATGATGACACCTTTTCCATAAATGTTAGCTATAGATAGTTGCTTTCCAATCATCTCCATTTACTACAAGGGTATATTATGGAGGAGGCCCATGACCAACACATACCGTGTTTTATAATTCACCCGTCACGTGCGGACAATAATCGTAACTTTCTATCATCAATGTTTGTTTGCAAATTTCTTTCTTTCTTGCATTTACTCAAACTTACAATTGAAGGAGGAAAACCAAGTAGCAACCAATGTGGTTGGGTTTTGAACGAGTAACCTTTACATTTCCCACAGTTTTTATTTCAACTCTTTAACCCTTCCTGCAATCGCATGAATGATGCAAGTGAGATGAAGACAATAATGTAAAGCTCATATAAAAATTTTCTTGCTCTTATTCCCTGTCATTTTTTATTCTTTGCATAAAACTATTCTTCATATCATATCCTTGTTAAAAAAGAATCCCATTCCTTTTCATATATAGACAAACGTAAACATAAAGATTTTATAAACAATGTCTTTTTAATCTAATATGAATATTACACATATTTCTTGGTTTTGGTTATGAAGAGAATCTTTTCCATAAAATTCACTCGAGGTATGTTACTGGTTCTTATTGTTGTACCTTTAATGGTAGCAGATTTTTATGGCCATCATCGGAAATATTCTTGATAAAAGTCCTAATTGTTAACCTCTTAGCTATATATAGCTGGAAATTATCTTTGTAAGAATGACTTCAACCATGGAAAAGGTTTGGGACATGTATGCATTTAATTCACACAATTTTCCCTAACTTTCCATTCATGTATTTGTATTATCTAACAAATGGATAACCACCCATTCCTGAGCTTTGACACCAACGCTCGTAGATAGAAGGCACCATTACGATTATCGATGACTTTAGATGATGACACCTTTTCCATAAATGTTAGCTATAGATAGTTGCTTTCCAATCATCTCCATTTACTACAAGGGTATATTATGGAGGAGGCCCATGACCAACACATATCGTGTTTTATAATTCACTTGTCACGTGCAAACAATAATCATAACTTTCTATCATCAATGTTTGTTTGCAAATTTCTTTCTTTCTTGCATTTACTCAAACTTACAATTGACAGGAGGAAAACCAAGTAGCAACCAATGTGGTTGGGTTTTGAACGAGTAACCTTTACATTTCCCACATTTTGTATTTCAACTCTTTAACCCTTCCTGCAATCGCATGAATGATGTAAGTGAGATGAAGACAATAATGTAAAGCTCATATAAAAATTTTCTTGCTCTTATTCCTTGTCATTTTTTATTCTTTGCATAAAACTATTCTTCATGTCCATCACATTTTCTCTAGATTATTCACATTCTCTTCACTCGCATTTCAAGTCCTTTCCTTTAAACCATCTTCATGAATACTTACTCCTCTCTAACATTACCACACATTACTCCTCCGACCTCTACGCTACTAATTCCCTTCTCGATTCTATTCCCACTCTCTTCCTCCTTATAATTGATCTTCAAAAAAATCAAATAACTTACATGATTGTGTATATTAAGTGGACCCAATAAAGAAAATTTTCATATTATATAACATATCGTATTTGAAGGAGTGGCGGTGGCATTTCATGGATGGAGTCTAGATTCCTAGGTTCCCTGCTACGGAACGCACCTCTATTTCCACTGCAACGTTTTCTCCCACTCTAGTCCAGTTTGGAATTGTTCTTGGCGCGGATAGTTCTAAGGATGTTGTACGTCTGGGGGAGTTCGGATTTGGTGTAAAACCAGTTTAGGGCAGGGGGAAAAGCTTCTTAGATATGACTAAATCATCCTCCCTCCTACCTCCCAATCCAATGCCTCATGCTAAGACATCCCCTACAGTGAGCGTTGCGGCTGATGTATTGAAATCAGAGTCATATTTCAAGGAAAATGGAATTACCGGCAGATTCCACAATATTTTCACGTGTCTGCCTGCACTCCATGAATGGACATCTTCTATTTAGAAGCCGTTAATGGAAGGTAAAGTGGACATTTACCCCACAACTAGAGGTTTCTTCATTGTTGTCTTTGATAATACCTTTGATAGAGATTTTATTTTTGATAGTGTTTGGGATTATCAATCCCACTTTTTGCTTATAAAGCCATGGTTCCCTCTTTTAAATCTTGTTATTGAAACTTTCCAAGTCAGACCTATTTGGATTCGTTTTCCATATCTTCCTCTCCAGTTTTGGATGAGAAATGTTTAATTTCCATTGGGGATTCTCTGGGTAAAATTCTGGCTATTGACACAAAGACGACCTTATATGAGTATACTACATATGCTCGCATCTTGGTCGACATGAACACTTCAATGTATTTTCCTTCTTCTATTGATCTTAAGGTTGAGGACAAAATCTAGACTCAAAACTTAGACTATGAAGGTTTCCCCTTCAGATGTCGGACCTTCTTTTCCCTTGGTCACTTAGTAGCGGATTGTAAATATGGGAAGAAACATGTCAATAACCATATTTCTTGGTGGAAGAATGCTGATCCTCATCATCTGGTCATTGATAGTCACTCGGATAGTGAGTCTAAAGATGGATTCACGAATGAGGAAGATGTGGTTATTGTGAATGAGGTGGTCACCCCTTCCTCTACCCCAATAGAGAAATTTTGACCCCCAACTTTGAGATTGGGACTAGGTCCCTTCCTCTTGGTTCCTCAGAGATCCAAAATTAGGTGGATATCAATAATATTGAAATTTTTATACCGGTTCACACAAACGAAAATATAAATCCGAACATCGGTGATGGTTGGTCTACTGTGAACAGAAGGAAGAAAGGGAAAATTGTAAACAAATCCCTTAAGATGCATCTTAGATCCCATGGGAAGGAGTCTCATGGATAGATTTTTCTTTGAGTAATATGTTGTTGTTTTGGTTGTCTTTTAGTTGTCCCTCTTTTCACCGGTAGAGGCAGCCCTATGTGTTCCTCATTGATATACTTTTGTCTCCATTGGTAATTTTTGTAATGGGGAAGGGTCCCCTCAACCCTCTTTCACCCTTAATAAAATAAAATAATACTCAAATTTTAAAATAGAGTAAAGTGCATAGGTGTACAATATGTAACATTACTTGGATAATAGATTGCTTCTATAATAAGAGAAATGAATGGATTTATTTATTTTTATAAACCATGACTAACTAGAAATAAAATGAGATAATGTTAGTTCTTCTAGAAATGATGTAGCACTCCATAACTTATTCCCTAAAATAAAATGGAATATACAATAGTCCAAATATTACAATATAAATGAAACACAACATTATTAG
Source organism: Taxus wallichiana var. yunnanensis (assembly GCA_018340775.1). Lineage (NCBI taxonomy): Eukaryota > Viridiplantae > Streptophyta > Pinopsida > Cupressales > Taxaceae > Taxus > Taxus wallichiana. The sequence continues at coordinate 717,767,457 of CM031243.1, forward strand.
AATTGAAATTTTACATTCTCACGATCTTTGGACATTTAAACATGCTAGAATAGAAGTTCTAAACATAAATAATTATGAATGAGAGAAGTTACAAGTGGTTAAATATTCCATTCTTCATAAATTAACTTCATTCAAAACTATGTGCTAATTGAAACCCTTTCTTTTACCACTATGCAATGAAAGTTTTTAGTGTGACTTAAAAAATGAATGGTGTCATTTAGAAAACATTGGAGTAATGATAGTCTCCATGAGGAAGTTGAAAAACATCATTGTATGTGCAATTTAGGGATACATGAAATATTGTGTCATGGACATATGATAGGCATTACTGAAAGACAAATGAACTCCAAGTGCTTACATGCATAAAGGAGAATTTTGAACAAATGTGTAAGTTTTCTTCCTAAACATTATTTAGATCAATCGAGTAGATTGACTCTTAATAAAGCCTTGACACATGTATTACATAGAGTGTGCCAATTAAATGGATTATTGAAGAAGGAAGGTATTTTGCGAAACTCCGATTTGGGATGAGTTAATCATGTTGGCAACTTTTAGTGTGCATGTACCTCTTTTAGGTATTCTCTTATATATAATCTCAACACACACTCAACTTGGTGTACTAAGCAAAATACCTCTATCAGTGTGTTATGTAGTGCCCACTTCCCTTTGACACCTTTTGATACTAATCATGATATTTTGATTACATTATAGACATGATTATGAACCTTATTATAGTATGATGATAGATATAGATCACATGATTATTATTGACCTTATTCGGTTGTGATGCATGATGATTATTAAAGGCATTTTGGATATTGATAATGGTATACTATTTGATATGATTATATTATGGATGTTTGTGCGGACTTGTGATATTTGGATATTGTGAGTAGACCTATAAATGGAAATTATTGGATGATGATATAATTGTTGAGTAAAATTGAAAGTGATGTTGCTAGATTACTTTGATATTGTTGTAATTTATATATCTAGATAATTTTGGTAATTATATTTATATTATTTTGGATGTTTTGATATGGCCATGAGGCCAAAGGAGGTATTTGTGTTTTGCGGTTTAAAAATATCACAACAAACATTAGGGGATTGGAGACCAACCACATTGGAATTCTAGATGAATTCAACAAGGTCACCATGACAACTAGTATTTGTTTATGCGTGGTTGTGTGTGTTAGGGATTCCCACGGGGGTCACCTTTAATTGTGACCACGGGGTTTTATGTATTTCTTTTATTTTGGTCCCTCTTTTTATGTTTGCATGTGTTTATTTTGTGATGCTTTTACCCCTTTCATTAATTATTAAATGGTGTGTAAATTTTATGAGTAATCGTATTGTTAAAATAAATAAATCAAATATGTCATAAGAAGGTAATTAATGTGAGTTGTTGGCCATGATTTAAAGTGATATAAGTAATGTGTAAGAGATATGTATGTGATGTGTGAATTGACTTTTGAGTGTGAAACACTCCACCTCCTTGGAAATTCGAAATTGTCGTTGGAGGCTGATTTTGGAGGCTTGCGGGATAAGTTAAACTTGTCCCATACCTATTAAATTTAATTACCAACCATACCTTCGGTTGGAGAGTTGAGATTAGAATTTTGTAATGCTTTTAAGAAGGAAATTTGAAGGTTTTAATTTCACTTTTATTACATGATTTAATTTTAGTCCTTTCGAGTGTGGGTTGGATTTGAGTGTGTAAGTAAACTATCGTATTATTCATTTAGTACCCACTTCCCTTCGACACCTTTTTTATTATTGTTTTTGATACTTTCGTTTGCACTTACATGATATATTATAGTTTTGATATAGCATGTTAGTAGATGTCGAGATCTTGAATCATTCATTGATCGATTCTTATATGATGCATATGGACTCTGAGACATTTGATGTTGATATTGATATACTTTTGACATGGTTATTTATCTGTAATTCTGACATGTGATATATTTAGTCATATTGAATAGATCTTGATAATTGGATTAATGTGATGATCTTTTTGACATGAATGAAATGTGGAATAGAAATGTGCTAGAAATTGTAAGTGATATCATGTTTGCATAGATGATATTAATTCATATATAGTTGATTTTAGATTTATATCACATATTTGGCATGAATGTTTTAATGCGGCCATGAGGCCAAAGGAGGTATTCTTTGTTTTGCAGGTATATTATATTCACAACAATATCAGGGATTGGAGACCAACCACATCAGAATTCGAGAAGAATTCAACTAGGGTTACCATGGCAATGTGTAATTGTGTGTGTGTTAGAAATTATTTGGTTAGGGGAAAAATTGTGACCTTGATATCATGTGTTATTTTATTTTAATTTTTTTCCTTTCTATTATGTTAGTATGTGTTTTCTTTTAGTAGTGAAATTTTACTTGTTTTATTATTTAGATTTTGGATTTGTGTTTACCCCTTTATTAGTCATGGGTTGTAGTGTCTTAATTAAGCTAATTTGAATTTGTCCTAAACTAATTAAAGATGTGACTAAAAGGAGTTCATTTATTAGAATTGATTTAGTCTTGGATTTTGTGTTGAGTGATGTGTGTTTGAGTTTTGAGTGTAGCACACTCTACCCCTCATGGGAAACTCGAATTTGGCCTTAGAGGCCAAATTTGGAAGCTTGTGGGACAAGTCAAACTTGTCCCACACCTCTTAAATGCCCATGCCAACCCTACCTATGGGTTGGGGGGTCAAATTTAGGCTCTTTTAGGTGTTTTGGGGGGATAAAAAGGTAAAATGTTAATTGCACTTTCTTTCAAATATTTAATTTTGTCCTTTGGGGGAGTGGGCTTAGATGGAGTGTGTAAGGTTCTTGTCATTCCTCCAACCACTTATTAATTGTGCATTGGAATATGAGGTTGACCAAGTGATGTGGAGTGGAGAGGAAATGAGGTGGCATCCTACTTGGAGCCACATCATCCCTCCCTCTCCTTTCTCTATTTATTGAATTCTTGTTGCTTGTTTTGGGGTTGGATGATCATTTTGTCTTTTGAAATTTTAGAGAGTCAGAGGGTTTTAAGAGAGTTGTGGATGTTTTGTGGAGCTTTGTGCATGCTTGCTTGATCTTTGGAGAAGCTTGGAACTTCATACTAGGAACAAAATCTACCATGGAGAGGTAGGAGCTTCACCTTAGTTTAAATTATGTTATTTGTTTTATTGTATGTGTGTATGTTGTGTTGAATATTGTTTCCTCTTGGACATGTTTTTGGGTATGGGTAGAATACCTAAGTTGTGAGTGGGGGAGACTATGGGGAGTTTTTCTTGGAGGAGGCATAAGATATCACTTTCTTATGGAGGGAGTTTGGGTTAGGTGCCCCATCTAGTATGAGGAATGCTTGCATTTTTTCTTGTTCTTGTTTTTGAGGAGCCATAAGAGTTTTGAGGGAGGCATAAGACTGTATGGAGGTATAAGGGGTACTTAAGGGACACATTAGATTTGTTAGGGAAATTGTATTTTGCTTTGTAGGATTTTAGGTGGGCACCCATTCCCATTAGGAGGCATAAGTGGCCTACCCATAGGTCTTACTCTTTTGGATTTCTTGATAAGCCTTGTGATATTGTTGCTTTGTTGTTTTCTTCTTGTTGAGTTGTTGTTGTGTTTTGTATGTAAATGGAATGAATGTGAAATTATTTGTTAAGTATTGTGGAAGCTAGTAGTTTCCATGAGTTGAGATCTTCTCCTATTGTAATGTGGTTGGGGCTCGGGGGCCAAAGGAGAGGATGGATTCTCCTCTCCTTTGGATATCTTGGTTGGGTGGAGAGCGTTGCCTCTCCCCTATCTTGTTGTGAATCAAGAAAACTATTGGAGGAGCTACCTTGTTGGTGTTTGGAGCATTGGAGCCTTGTTGATGACCATGTGAAACTACCTTGTATTTTTACCCACTTAGAGTGGAAGAAATTGTAATAATGTATTCATTCTTGTATTTATATTTTGTATAACTTCCCACATCATGTGGAGAACATTGTATTGATATTGTAAAGAAACATATTGTATTCCTTTGTGTCTATGGAAGTGTAGCATATATTGAAAGGAAAGTTGTATTCAAATTGTTGTTATTGTTATTGTATTGCATGTGGAAAGAAACAAATGAGAAAAGAAAGAAGAAAGAATGTTATTGTAAATTTAGTTTGCAAATAAAATAAAAAAATCATTTTCTCCTTGTTGAAACCTTGGATGTATTGTGAGAAAAATGGTGCTTGTGCAAAAAGATTTAAGTTATATCAATGGAAAATAAAGTTATTACCATTGTAGGGTTGGCTTTATTGTAAACATGTATTAAGAGAAAAGAGAGAAATCGTTAGAAGTTGAGGTTGTTATTATAATAAAATTGAATAGAAAAAAACTATTCTAGTTATTTTGAATGTATGAACATTGTAGTAAATTGGAAGAGAGAAAAACTAGATTATACTTTTGCATTTAGTAATGTTGATTTTATAGCAAGGAGATAACAAAGTAGTAAAATAGATTTACATTTCTTTCTCTTGCAATTGAAAGAAGGAATCTAGTTAAGAAAATGAAATTATTCTTGTAAGTAGATGAATTTTATTAGAGATGGAAACACTTTAAAATGACTAGAATTAACTAATAAATGCGTAAATGATAAATAAACCTCAATTATGTGACTTTAAAATGAACAAAGACAACTTGAATACTTTTTTACATCCCTTAGCAACTTTAAGTTTTTGTGAAAATCTCGGCATTATGGTTCTATTTTTTTAGAAGCAGGACCACCACCCTATGTAGAGCGGCGGTCCTGTAACCACTTGTCGGAGTAGTGGCGGTGGTCTCAAAACCGTTGCTCAATAGGGTGGCATTCTGTGTTTGTCACCCAGGTAAGGTAGCGGTTTCACAACCGCCACTCACGGAGGTGGTGGTCCTTTGTTTGTCACCCTGGTAGGCGGAGGTCCTAGGGCGGCGATCTGCTCTAGGTGGCGGTCCTGTCACTTATGAAAAAATCACGGACCCACACTGTGCATGAAATTTAACCAATTTTCACTAATTCCTAAGTTGTAAAATTTAACCTAATACTACCAGCAAGTAAAATAAAGATAAATACTTAGGAATGAGACAAAAAAACACTCAATGGTGAATCTATAAACATTCTTTGATTTATATCAAAGGCGGTAGGGTTTACCCCCAAATTTAAACCCAATACACTAAAATCTTGGAATAAAAACTTGATTGGAGGAGGAAACTCCTCCCAATCCTTGAAGGAAATAGATTATAAGAATAAAAGACAAAACTAAGCTAAACCTAGACTAAATCTTCATGTAGAATTCATCCATGGCTTCTTCACTTTGCTCCCATGGCTTCCTCCTCTCCAACCTACAATTTTAACAAAAGAAAATGAACCAAATGAGAAGAAAATAATGAGAAAAGGTTTTAATAGAATTTCATAAGGATTTTTATGGCTATGTTGAGAACCCTAGGATCTAGTGGCTAAGATGGATTTGATCAAAGGGTGGAGAATTGACCCTACCCTTTTTAAGAAGAAATGTATTTTAAATGTTTTAATTTAAAATCCTTAAGGGTATGTGTAGATGAATGAGTGGGGCCTTTTGATTGCCTAGGGGTGTAATGTTTCCTCCCTTTTTAAACCCTTAGTGTGTGTAGGAAATTTATTAAAGGATCTTTAAGCTATTAATGTAATGAATTTAATAATTTAGCATAAGGTTAACCTTGTTAGGAATGAACTTAATTGAAGGAAAGAAAATATTTAATTAAGTAAATTAATCCTTGTTACCTTCCTATAGAATGTGCTAGCATGTAACTTTTAACTAGACTGGTTCTTCAATCGTAAAACTGAGTTAAGTAGTGTAAGTAAGTAATTGAACCCTAAAGGTTAAGCACCCTTGTAACATTCTTGTATTGTAACCTTCTCTTGTAATAAAAAAAATTAGTCGCATTTTTGGGTTAAGTGTTAGGTTGAAGCGAGTTCCTAGAACATCATTTTTTGTGGGCATTACACTTGGTATCAGAGTAAGGTTCAAAGCTTAGACCCTTGGGCACACCTAGAAAACATGAAACATGAACATTTAACCTAGTGCAAATTTGATTCTTTTAAATCTAGAGAACCACAATGGTTGATAATTGTATGAAATAAAAACATAGACAACTAAAACTAGACCTAGAAAAATAAACTAACTCTCACCTTGATGCATGCGGAGGCGCGCATTAGGCAAGGGTCCTTTTCATATAGACCTAGGTATACCACCACCGAGTAGGTCAGTAAGCGGCCATTCTACCACAGATTTTATAGATGCTTGGGACATCAATGCTGCTATATCTGAGAGAGCCCTTTGGAGGAAGATTTGCTAGACATGGAATGGAGCCATTAGTAGAGGCCCAGTATCCCCTCGACACAATGAGGAGCATAGGGTAGAGAACTTTTGCGCATATTCGGATATGGCGGAGTGACCATAGAGAGAACATGGGGACAGGATTTCAGGACATAGGGATAAGTCTCGGAGCATGTAGAGAGACCTAGGGGTCGTCGGACATCAGTAGTAGACCATATCGGGAGATCTGAAGTTACGACCATGTCACTATTTGGGTGATATAGGCAGTTTTCAAGAAGAGGCCTGGTTGGTAAGCTTGAGTGGATGGTTCAAGATCTGTCCTTGTACTAGAAACAAGAAATATTTTCTTGCGATCCCTCTTCGAGGGATGGAGTAGGAGTCTAGTAGAGGAATGAGGAGTAGAAGCTCCATGTTGATTTAAAGACAATCACCTCGGGAGATTTTGAGGAGTGGTTTAGGAGCAGGTATTTACCTAGGAGGTTTATACAAAGTAGTGGATAGATGAGTTTCACGACCTCGTCATCGGCATCGATGATTGTAGGCAGTATGGGATTGATTTACGGACCTACTCGATCGTCGACTATATGCAAGATGATTAGGTATGGATTCAAAGGTTCATCTAGGGCGAACTTGGATTTGGGTGGCACGGTGTGCATTCACTACTCACGAGACACTAGTAGAGGCCATGGAGAAGGCCTATGTTGCAGAGGAAACGTGGGGAAGACATAGCGGGCTAGAGGCAGTGCAAGTGGCATCAATAGATGCGGGATGGTAGATCAAAGAGGTCGGTTCCTCCTCCATGAGGTGGAACAAGTTCGAAAGGGCCTCATTGAGGCCACCACAAGAGCTTGACGGCGGAGACCCACCCACCTTATAAACCTCCTCAGATATTTGATGCTTAGAGAGGATGGAGTATGGGGCCTCCTCCTAGGGGTCCCACCAAGACACGGGGTGTTTGAGAGCTTAGTTAGTAGAGAGCTCACCAATTCATAGCTAGATCATCGGGATCCGTAGCTCGGACATCTAGAGTACCGATTAGAGCTGCATCCCATTGGAGAGGACCAGGGCATTGTAATGGTTGTGGTGTTGTTGGACATCATTTAAGAGATTGCGCACAGAACCCTAACAAGGGTAAGATGTGGAGCTCATATCCTACTATTGGTGATATGGTATGGAGTCATTAGATCTACGCAATGGTCAAGAACCCCTAGGCTAAGCACCAGAGTATCATAATTGAGATGAAAGGTAGTATTGGTGGTATTTTCACCTCTATATTATTTGATTCCGGTTCTTCTTATTCATTCATTACACCATCCTTAGTAGAGTGTTGAAGGTTGGTGGCAGTTAGGCAGGGCCGTAGTTGGGAAGTTGAGATAACTTCTAGAGCCAAAATTTCTGTAGACTCCTTGGTTAAGGACTATGTAGTGGATTTGGGACCCTTCACCACTACTTCAAATCTTTGAATCCTTCCATTAGGATCTTATGGTGTTATTTTGGGCATGGACTAGTTGTCTGCTCAAAGAGCTAGAGTGGGCTGTTACCATAAGACTATCAGGGGTTAGGAGACCCGTTTCCATTCACACCATCTCCGCTATGCATCTTAAGCAGTGTGCGTGATGGGGTTGTCAGTTGTATGCTATTACGGTTAGTGACTGATCGAAGGATGAGTCTAGTTGACCATCCCTTGATGACCATCCCATCTTATGAGAGCTTGCTTATGTGTTTTCGGGGGAGCTCAAGTTCACTGTAACGACCTAAAAATTCACACACGAACAACACAGTAAAAGACGAGATTTTTTTTTGACTTGCTTCGACACACAACACGACACAACATGTCGTCACAAAGTTACAACCAACTCTGGGAACCACTTGTTACGGGGATGACCACAAGGTCAGCACGGAAACGTTCACACCCAAAAGGATAATACACTTTTCTTTTTTTTTTGAGAACAACATAGAAGTCCAACCACATGACACTCTCACAGCTAGGGCAAGCCACAGTAAGAAATGATTGAAGGTTATTTATTTTGATAAAACACCCTTTAACTCATGACTTATGTTTTCAGAAAGATTCAATATATGATTCGCACAAATTCATCTTACCAACTGAGTTATTTTCTTATACACTGTAGAGTAGTTCACTTAAAGTCTTCTCCTACTTGCTAAATCTTATTATCTTCCAGAAACTAACCATTATTTTCCCTTAAGCTTGTTTAAGAGTTCACCCAAAAGGGGTAGTGTTCACTAGTTTAGCTAGGGATATCAATTTATAAAATTTTACTTTACAAGGATAGTTTCACCTTTGAGTACTTCAGGAATCTCTTGTTCTCAAGTAAGTCATCTCTACATTAATTTATCTGAATATATATATTTTAGTTAACTTCTATAAGGGTTAACCACTCCATTTAATTTTACTTATATCACATCATTACAAGGTGTCAGAGAGTTTTGACTTAACACTTTATTCTCAAAATCAAGGTTTTACAATACTTATGCCAATGTAATGATTGAATATCATTTCTCACCAAGGTAAGTTACTAGTCTAACAACAAAAGGGAAAGAACACTTCACCACGTAGTTTTCCGAACATACCAAGACAAGAGATCTTCTAAACTCCTTGCAAGCAAAGTTACAAAATTTACAACGCATTGAACTTTCTACAAAGAACTTCATAATTTGAACTGATGAAACTTTTACACTCTTTTCCTTTAATCTACTCGCATAATCCATCTGCACAAATATTTACTAGAGTCAGTTCACTAGAACTGAGCATGATAAGATATAAACCTCACCTAATAATTTATGCCATCTAGCATTTAAATAAATGAAAGTTTGCAATACTCCTTATCAAATAAATTTCTAACATACATTTAAAACTTAACTGCACATCTCATGATAATACATTTCATACTCATTAATGTTCACTTCCTTAAGATCTGCTTACATAAGAACACAATTCCAAGTGACTAGATATACAACCTTAACCATGCAATCAATCATACTTAAATTACAGTAATAATAATAACGCTCACCTAATACCCTCGACCTACTTCACATATATAAGTATCCAACAATATTATCTTTCAATTAAATAAAAGCACCAACGACATTAAGTTTATATAATAAATACAAGTATCAATCTTATATTATTCATCGATATTACCCAAGTATCAAACCTTCATAGATAATCAGTGATATGTAAGTATAATTTGGATATTTATCTCACAATTTTAAGAATATACTTATGTTAACAAAGATTCCACCAATCCACAAGTTCATATATTATTAGGTATCCTTTTGGTTGCTTATTCCATGCCTTTATATGTTTCTATTAGTATAAGGGTCCAACTCATTGGAATGAGTTACGATCAACAATATTGTCATATTTTGCTAATATGTCAAAGATACATTTGACTAACTAGGATATGTAAGCGCGGTCCAAGCCACTATAAATACAAGTATCAACATTATCTCAACTCCCAATTGAGATGCAAGTATCAATTTTTAGCTAACATAATAATCATCGTAAATGCCAGAAAATATTCCACTCGTTAACCAAGTATTGAAATAACATATTTATCCTTACTGGTTACCTGATAACATAATATACCCTGTTATATAATTCAACCTCCACTTGCATACCCCAATTTATGGGTATTAATTATTGTTCTATAAAATGAAGTTAAATAATTTCAGGTGGACTTATATCCTTATTTATCATACATGGTATGCATGAGTCCCATTATGGTATTTATCACCTTTACTTAAGGCTATGCATGACTCCATTTTAGGGTAGTTATCTTAACTTCCCTATTCATCATTTTCCTACCAAAAGTCTTTCGACAAGCTTCAAGGTCAAAGTATAAGATAAATTTATAATTTCATATTTCAAGCATTGCCTGAATTCATATGCATGAGGACATCACATATCAATCAAACTTGAAGAATGTCGACATTCATGAGAGTTCGATGTATCCAATATTACTTTAACCGATTCAAAGATCCAAGTAGTGCCTCAAAATTAAGCCAAAGAATTATCCACACAGGATAATGACTTGCGTGCATAACATATTCGTAAAGGTCATAGAAAACCCATTAACGCATGCTTCAGGAGGGTTCCAATCTAATAATAAGCTCATAGTAATAATAATAGTAGAGGGCCTGGTGAGGGGTTTTGATAATCCCAAGGTAAATGATAATCGAATGACTCAGATGGAGCTATCTAGAAAGACCAATAAAACTAGTATGACTCTTCCCAAATAGAAGCCCCCAATCCTAATGGGAGTTTATATTATTATAAAACCACAGTAAAATCCAAATACAGTCATATCGGAAATTCCTTTTTCAAGCCATGTTCTACATAATATAAACAATACAAGAAAAATTATAAACCTCATTCACACTCCATAATATTTTCTACAGAAACCATCATTCAAAGGAATAATCAAGGCAAAAAGATAAACCAACATTATAAGATCAGTAGGCAAGAATCGATGTAGAGATTTCTTCACTCAAATAGTAAATAAGATAAGCGAGAGGAGGAGAGAGATCAGTTCATGTAATTATGATTAAAAGTCATTTGAAACCCATCTCTTTTGGGCATCTCTTTCAAGAAAAAGTCATATATATGTAAATGCATATTATATAATATCAAGAGTCAAACGCTATTTACTTAGTAAAAAAAAACACATAGAAACATTCAAAAGAAACCCACATCTACGAATTCAAACAAAATTGCAGAGATTGATTTATCCAAATACTAAAGGGAATAAATCATTAAGAGAGAGGGTTAGTCTTATCATGCCTGAAATGCATTCATCAGATTCACCCAGCCTGCAATTTCTCCATCATCAGCACCTGTTGCTTTCCCCACAAGGTGCTCAATCTCTGCAAGGGGCCTCTAACCCAACAACAAGGACAACCAGTGACCATGGAAAGAGCAGGTCAAAAACTGCAAGGCAACATCCACCTCCACTTGATTGTCTGTGAGAAGCTCTTGCAGTTGATCCCACACATGCTCAGTTTCAGAGCTTGACAAAAGGAACATATGCCTATACATGAAGGACTGCAGAAACATTAATGTTCAGATTATTCTAGTATATGCCAACTAGTGTCGTTAGTTGCAGATATAAGTGATGGAACACTGGTGATGAAACACATGGATGGGGAATTACATGCCATTTTAATAGTTCCATAGCTTTTCTTGCTAAAGTGGATAACTCCTTATGTGTAGTCTCTGTGAAATAATAACGAGGATAGAGAAGACGGAGAAAGCAATTATGATCCAAAGCAATTGCAGCTCGTGGACTTTAATGCTTGATATAAGAAAATGGAATGTTGTTTCCATCCATTTTATATATTCTTGTTCCTTCAATATCACCTTTATCATTCTTTTCACGTAGAAGAGACCAGTGTCCATCAAGGACACTCGATTCATCGGCCTTTGTGAATCTTATTCACATATAGTCGTTTTCCACTTATAAATGGCTCTTTCCACAAGAAATGTACTCAATTAAGTCTCTCAATCAGTTTGGGTGGTGATCCCCAAATGCTGAATTGAAACGAAGGTTTGAGCACAAAATGCTAAGAAGAGTGCCAATAGACTCTCGTACTGAGGCGTGAGAATGGCCCATGTAATTCAAAACTTCCCTAATATGTTCTCTTGCAAAGTGATCTCTGTTCTTTGGCATGCGGAAGGAGAAGTCTCTATTAATGTCGCACAAAGTAGAGTAAATAGTTTGGCCACCATGTGAGTGAATGGCATTTGCACTAGCTAAAGGTTCAATAAGTTCATAAGGCAATTTGTACTTCATGAATATTACGATATGAAAGCAGATCCACCTCTATGAGATTCTCTTCCATGAGTTACATCATAAAAAAGTAAGATCTCGATAGAGAATCTTTGTAATAAATTTCATCAGGTCCCCTGGTAACACTCTCACTGTCACATAGTCGATTTTGATAAAATATCTTGAAGGAGAATCCAAATTTGAGGATGCATTCGATACTGAATCAGATAACAACATAGTTGGACATCCTGCTTGTTGGAAGTGCTCAAACAGTTTTACCACCATGCTATGACATGCACGCCTCCCGGCTAGCTAATCAGCATAACATTGCGAGGATTTGCTGTATGGATCCTCGACAAGAACACACCTCGCAGCACCCAATGGAAGTGGAGGTAACACGCCTTCTTCACTAGCTTGTAGCTTCATCTATAACCGCCATACAAACCCATGCGGCTAGCAGGGAAGGCACCAAGGTTTTAGCATTACGAAGTCCATGTGAACTAACAACAAAAAAACTCCATCCATTCTCACCGGCCAGGGTAAGGGGAAGAAGGAAGGCGTCCAGGAGGAACCATGAAGAAAAAAAGCCTTGACAGAAAAGGTTTCGATGGCCTCTCTGCCCACGCAACCAGGAAGAAAACGCCTCTCAACCACTCCACACGCAGTCCATCAAAAGAAAATCTCACGCGGTCAGAGAAGGATAATGCAGGCAGTCAACAAGAAACATAGAAGATTTGCAAATCAGAATTAATAAATGAAGTGCGGCCACCAGCAAGAAAGAGTCCCACACGTCTAGTAAAAGGAGTTAATGAAGTGGCAGGTGGCCATACACTCTACCACGCACCCCTCTTGCCAGAAAATAAGGAAATAAAGAATCCAAGGACAACAATGTAGTCCACATCTCCTCATGTCTAGCCTGTCACATCCATAATCCAACGTGGGAGGAAAGGCAATGGACGCAACAATAAGTGCACCCCGGAATTAAGAATTGCAACGAGGCGTGCGTGTGGGATCAGACGGTCAAGGTGGGAGTTGGTGGCTGGAGTTTTTCCAATAAGATAAAAAGAAACATGAACATTACTTCCTGAACAATGGAGCCACCAAGAAAACAAGCTCCTCTTTTAAGCGAATCGAGGATCGCTCTTCGGGGACGATAAAAAAATGCAATAAAAGAACATTAAGATAATTAATATTAATGACGATAACATTCGACAATCAAATAATAATAATAAATCGTAGATCGAAAAATAAAATAATAATAATGATAATATCGTTACTATTATTTTATATTATTTTTACTGCTCCCAAAAATTATTATCCATGTTATTCACTTGCTGCCGACTACAAAATTATTATCCGGGATGTTAATAATGTTAATGACAAGGTCACCGAGGCAAGAACTGGGAACTGGGATAACGTAACGAGGCACTACAGTTACCTCCCCATGTGAGATAGATTTCCACATATATCCGGTTCAAGGCGAAGAGCCTATCTCACAAGCACCTTATCAGATGACTACTCTTGAACTATGTGAACTCAAATTGCAGCTTGAGGGCCTTTTGGAGAAGGGCCTAATCCCTCCTAGTGTATCCATTTGGGGTGCACAGGTGATATTCATGAAGAAGAAGGATGGATCTCTACGGTTGTGTATTGATTACCACCAATTTGAATAAAGTAATGATCAAGAATTGTTACCCCCTTCCACGCATTGATTATTTATTTTATCAGATGTAAGGGGGCTTTTTCTCCAAGATATATCTTAAGTTAGGGTACCATTAGCTCGCTAGGATTACGGAGGTAGATATTCATAAGACTGCTGCGTCACGATGAGATTCACAAAGTGGTACCTTTAGGTTTGACAAATGCCCCTACGGTGTTTATAAGTTTGATGAATTGGGTATTCAGGAGTTTTATAGATCATATCGTGCTAATTTTCCTTGATGACATTCTATTTTAATCACAGACACCCGAGGAGCATGAGGATTACGTTCGCCATGTTCTTCAAATGTATTCGTGAGCAACGTCTTTATGGGAATTTGGAGAAGTGTGCATTCTTTCGTAAAGAGGTGTAGTATTTGGGACATATCATTTCTCGGGGAAGGTATCATAGTCGATCCTTTCAATATTCGAGCCATCATGGATTAGCCAAAGACCAACTAGTGTGACCAGGTGTGCAGCTTCATGGGTTTAGTAGGATATCACAGGGATTTTTTCAAGAATTTTCTTGAATTGTGCATTCCCATCACTTCCCTTTTAGCGGAAGGGAAGAAGTTTGTATGGTTAGATACATGTGAGTATAATTTCAGTACATTGAAGGAATGCCTCATGAAAAACACCTATTCTTGCAGTACCAATTCCTTAGGGTGAGTTCTACATTTGTAAAGATGCTTCTTTGGTAGGACTTGGAGGTGTGTTAATGCAGGAGGGTAGAGTAGTTGCTTTTGAGTCTCGAAAACTCAAAGATTATGAGCTCAATTATCTCGACTCAAAAACTTGATCTTGTAGCAGTTGTGCATGCCTTAGTGTGGTTGAGACATTTTCTTCTTGTCCTAGAGATTTACACTTAGGACCGATCACTTGAGTCTTTCACCTTTTAACGCAACCCAATCTCAACTTTTGTCGGGCGTTGGATGGAGTTACTTTGTGAGTATGACATGGAGATAGAGCATGTGAAGGGGAAGGAGAATGTGGTTGTAGACACCTTGAGTAGATAGAGACATGTGGCTATGGCCACCTCATTTGGCATTGCTGATTTATGGAGAGGTGTTTTTATAGTAGCTTCCTTCGGACAATTTATACCTTGCGGCTAGAGTAGAGATTGAGTCACAGAGACCCCTTGAGGGAGATTTGATGGATTTTGTTAGAGGCAGACAACCTTCTCGATATAGAGGTTGGATATATGTTCCTATAGAGGGAGGCTTGAGACAGGATGTTTTGGTAGAGTCTCATCGTGCACCTTATTTAGCCCATCCCGGGGTGAAGAAGATGCACGCCACCTTGAGAGCGGTTGTTTTTGGAGAGGACTTCGGAGAGACATGGCTTCATTTGTGTCGTGTTTAGAGTGCTAGAGGGTGAAGGCCGAGCATCAACATCTAAATTGGCCTTCTCTATCCTCATGCCATACCGAAGTGGAAGTGGGACACCATTTCCATGGATTTCATCGTTGGGTTTCCTATTTCGAGATACCACCATGACGCCATCATGGTCACGGTGGATAAATTGATGAAAGTAGCTCATTTTTCTCCGGTGAAGACCACCTATACAGTCTAGCAAAGTGCTTGGTGACACGAGTATATCTTGATGAGATTATTAGATTACATGGGATTCCGAGAATATCATTTGCATGACCGCTGACCCTTTCTACACTTCCCATTTCTAGACCAAGATGCAAAGTATGCTCTCGAGATGAGGATCAATTTCAGCACAAAATATCACCCTAAGATAAATGGACAGACTGAGTGGGTGAATCAGATCCTGGACAACATGCTTAGGATGTACATTATGGATCACTAGTCAAGATGGGAGTACTATTTGTATTTGGTGGATTTTACCTACAATAATAGTTTCAGGAGAGTTCAATAGGCATGGCTCATTTTTAGGTATTATATGGCGAGAGAGTGCACGACACCTCTTAGTTGGGATAGGATTGAGGATAGGGTTTCCCTTGGGCAAGCATTATTGTAAGATATGGAGTGACGTGTTATCTTGATAGATAGAGATCTGCAAGAGGTGCAGCATGAAAGAAGAAGTATGTAGACCACCATAGGATAGATTATAGTTTTGAGGTGTGCACAAAGGTGTTTCTTCATGTCGACCACGGTGAAGAGCCCTATTCATTACGAAAAAGGTTCTAAGTTTTCTCCTAGGTTTGTAGGTCCCTTTGAGATCTTAGAGCACATCGGTCCCTTGGCCTATCATCTAGCATTTCCACGTAGCTTGTCTCGCGTCCATGATGTGTTTCACATTTTCGTACGTAGGAGATATATTTATGATCCTTCTCATGTGCTAGATTGGACCACATTGTAGGTGTAGGATCAGGGGCATGTGATGGTGGAGCCTGTATGCATTATAGAATGCAGGACCCTAGGCCTTTACAATAGAAAGATTGATCAGGTTCGGGACTAGTGGGACAGATATGATGAGACTTGCAACTACCTTGGAAGATGCTACTTTGCTACAAGTTTAATTTCCACACTGTTCCAAAGCAACTTCCAAGAGGAAGTTGAGTCTAAGGGAGGGGATGTAGTTCCCACATCCCTTTCAAGCACCTTTTTATTCTTGTTTTTCAATACTGTCATCTGCACTTATAGATATATTATAGTTTTTGATATAACATGTTAGTAGATATTAGAGATACTAAACTATTATTGATTTGATTCTTATATGATGCATATGGACTATTGGAGACATTTGATGTTGATATTGATATACTTTTGACATGGTTATTTATCTATATTTTTGACATGTGATATATTTAGTCATATTGAGTAGATCTTGATAATTGAATTAATGTGATGATCGTTTTGACATGAATGAAATGTGGAAAAGAAATGTGCTATAAATTGTAAGTGATATCATGTTTGCATAGATGATATTAATTCATATATAGTTGATTTTATATTTATATCGCATATTTGGCATGAATGTTTTAATGCGGCCATGAGGCCGAAGGAGGTATTCTCTATTTTGTAGGTATATTATATTCACAACAATATTGAGGGATTGGAGACCAACCACATTAGAATTCGAGAAGAATTCAACTAGGGTCACCATGGAAATGTGTAATTGTGTGTATGTTAGAAATTATTTAGTTAGAGAGAAAATTGTGACCTTGGCATCATGTGTTGTTTTGTTTTAATTTTTTCCTTTCTATTATGTTAGTATGTGTTTTCTTTTAGTAGTGAAATTTTACTTGTTTTATTATTTAGATTTTTGGATTTGTGTTTACCCCTTTATTAGTCATGGGTTGTAGTGTCTTAATTAAGCTAATTTGAATTTGTTCTAAACTAATTAAAGATGTGACTAAAAGGAGTTCATGTTTTAGAATTGATTTACTCTTGGATTTTGTGTTGAGTGATGTGTGTTTGAGTTTTGAGTGTAGCACACTCTACCCTTCATGGGAAACTCTAATTTGGCCTTAGAGGCCAAATTTGGAAGCTTGTGGGACAAGTCAAACTTGTCCCACACCTCTTAAATGCTGATGCCAACCCTACCTATGGGTTGGGGGTCAAATTTAGACTCTTTTAGGTGTTTTGGGCGGATAAAAAGGTAAAATGTTAATTGCACTTTATGTCAAATATTTAATTTTTTTCCTTTGGGGAGTGCGCTTAGATGGAGTGTGTGAGGTTCTTGTCATCTTCCTCCAACCACTTATTAATTTGCATTGGAATATGAGGTTGAACAAGTGATGTGGAGTGGAGAGGAAATGAGGTGGCATCCTACTTGAGCCACATCATCCCATCCTCTCCTTTCTCTATTTATTGAATTCTTGTTGATTGTTTTGGGGTTGGATGATCATTTTTAGTCTCTTGAAATTTTTTGAGATTGAGAGGTTTTTGAGAGAGTTGTGGATTTTTTGGAGATTTTTCAATGCTTGCTTGATCTTTGGAGAATCTTGGAACTTCATATTTGGAACAAGCTCTACCATGGAGAGGTAGGAGCTTCACCTTAGTTTAAATTATGTTATTGGGTAAGTTACCAAGTTGGGGGACAATTAAGTGGACATCAAATCCTGAATTTTACATTAAAAACAACAAAACATCAAATTTAGTCTTCGCGAACTTGAACCATGCCGAAAAGTAAAAAATATGTCATAAAAATGGTACCATTGTGTAGGGAGACTATTACTTTTTTTTAGTGAAATACTGATTTTAAAGTGAATAGAAGAGGATAAATATCATTTTATAATTTTTTACTAATAGTAGGTCTTTAAGACACTTTTTCCTGTGAATGTTTATGTCTACGTTTAAGACTGCAAAATTTGTTTCACTTATCAGAATGTGATAAAAATTATACCATCCCAACCGTGGTGAAATTATATACATGTTCAAAAAAAAAATTATTTGATTTCAATATTTTTTGATGAAGTTATGGCGGGCAAATGGAAAGTGCTCTGTTTTCTTTATGTTTTCATACCACTTTCACGGAAAAAATCATAAAAAATAAAATATTACTCAAAAAAATACAAAATAAAATCCATCCCAAGATAGATAGTGGCATATAACTTCTCACCAAAGGAAAAAAATATATATCAATTTTTGGTCATCCAAATTGTGGGCAAACGGACTATAATCTTATCGGCGTTTTTAAAAAAAAAATACCAAGTCATTGAATTTTGAGTGTTTAATATAGCTAATCTTGTCCATTTTTTACAAAAATTAGTATTTTAGAAACTAGATTCCGGATGCTACAATTCATATTAATATAATTTTGTCTAATTTTGAGTGTATGTATTGCTAATAATCCCTACAAGTTGATATTATGTTGTTATTTGGTAATATGATGTCCACTGGATGACCCTATATTTGTCCATCAACTTCCCGTGACTTACCCTATTTTTTATTGTATGTGTGTATGATGTGTTGAATGTTGTTGTCTCTTGAAATGTTCATTGGGTATGGGTAAAATGCACGAGTTGGGAGTAAGAGGAGACTATGGGGAGTTTTTCTGTGAGGGAGGCATAAGAGATCACTTTCTTGTGGAGAGGAGTTTGGGTTGGGTGCCCCATCTAGTATGAGGAATGCTTGCATTTCTTCTTTTCTTGTTTTTTGAGGGAGCCATAAGAGTTTTGAAGGAGGCATAAGAGTGTATGGAGGTATAAGGGGTACTTAAGGGAGGCATAAGATTTGTTAGGGGAAATTATATTTTGCTTTGAGGATTTTAGGTGGGCACCAATTCCCATTGGGAGGCATACGTGTCCTCCCATAGGTCTTACTCTTTGGATTTCTTAATAAGCCTTGTGATCTTGTTTGCTTTGTTGTTTTCTTATTGTTGAGTTGTTGTTGTGTTCTTAATGTAAATGGAATGAATGTGAAATTATTTGTTAAGTGTTGTGGAAGCTAGTAGTTTATGAGTTGAGATCTTCCCTATTGAATGTGGTTAGGGCTCGGGGGCCAAAGGAGAGGATGGCTTCTCTTCTCCTTTGGATATCTTGGTTGGGTGGAGAGCATTTCCTCTCCCCTATCTTGTTGTGAATCAAGAAAACTATTGAAGGAGCTACCTTGTTGGTGTTTGCAGCATTGGAGCCTTGTTGATGACCATGTGAAACTTCCTTGTATTTTTACCCACTTAGAGTGGAAGAAATTGTAATAATGTATTCATTCTTGTATTTATATTTTGTATAACTTCCCACATCATGTGGAGAACATTGTATTGATATTTTAAAGAAACATATTATATTTCTTTGTGTCTATGGAAGTGTAGCATATATTAAAAGGAAAGATGTATTCAAATTGTTGTTATTGTCATTTTATTGCATGTGGAAAGAAACAAATGAAAAAAAAGAAAGAAGAAAGAATGTAATTGTAAATTTAGTTTTCAAATATATAAAAAAATCATTTTCTCCTTGTTGAAACCTTGGATGCATTGTGAGAAAATGGTGCTTGTGTAAAAAGATTTAAGTTATATCAATGGAAAAGAAAGTTATTACCATCAGAGGGTTGGATTTATTGTAAATATGTATTAAGAGAAAAATAGAGAAATCATTAGAAGTTGAGCTTGTTAGTATAATAAACTTGAATAGAAAAATAAATTTATTCTAGATATTTTGAATGTATGAACATTGTAGTAAAATGGAAGAGAGAACAAGAAATATTATATTGCATTTAGTAATGTTGATTTTATAGCAAAGAAATAACATAGTAATAAAATAGATTTACATTCCTTTTCTCTTGTAATGGAAAGAAAGAAACTAGTTAAACAAATAGAAATTATTCTTGTAAGTAGATGAATTTTATTAGAAATGGAAACACTTTAAAATGACTAGACTTAACTAAGAAATGAGTAAATGAGCAATAAACCTCAATTCGGGACTTTAAAATGAACAAAGAAAACTTAGAATTCTATTTTTACATCCCTTAGCAACTTTAAGTTTTGTCAAAATCTCAGCATTATGGTTATATTTTTCTAGAAACAGGACCGCCACCCTGTGTAGAGTGGTTGTCCGTAACCACTACTCGAGCGTAGTGGCGGCGGTCTCAAAACCGCCGCTTAATAGGGCGGTGGTCTGTGTTTATCATCCAAGTAAGGTGGTGGTTTCACAACCACCGCTCTCAGAGAGGGTGGTCCACTATTTTTCACCCTAACAAGGTGGTAGCGGTCCCAAACCGCCTGGTCTATTCTAGGCAAATGGTCATATCACTTATGAAAAATTTCATGGACCTGCTCCTATGTGTCAAATTTAACAAGTTTTCACTAATTTCTAATTTGTAAAAATTAATCTTGTACTTACAAAGCAACTAAACTAAAGATAAATTCTTAGGAATGAGACAACAAAACACTCAATGGTGAATCTATAAACATTCTTTCATTTATATCAAAGGGTAGGGTTTGCCCCAAATTAAAACCCAATACACTAAAATCTTGGAATAAAAACTAGATTGGAGGAGGAAACTCCTCCCAATCCTTGAAGGAAATAGATTACAAAAATAAAAGAAAAACTAAGCTAAACCTAGACTAAATCTTCATGTAGAATTCCTCCATGGCTTCTTCCCTTTCCTCCCATGGCTTCCTCCTCTCCAACCTATAATTTTAAAAAATAAATTAACCAAATGAGAAGAATAGAATGAGAAAAGGTTTTAATACACTTTCATAAGTATTTTTAGGGCTATGTTGAGAACCCTAGGATCTAGTGACTAAGATGGATTTGATCCGAGGGTGGAGAATTGATCCTACACTTTTTAAGAAGAAATGTATTTTAAATTTTTAATTTAAAATCCTTAAGGGTATGTGTAATTGAATGAATGGGGCCTTTTGATTGCCTAGAGGTGTAATTTTCCTCCCCTTTTAAACCCTTATTGTGTGTAGGAAATTTATTAAAGGATCTTTAAGCTATTAATGTAATGAATTTAATAATTTAGCATAAGGTTAACCTTGTTAGGAATGAACTTAATCGAAGGAAAGAAAATATTTAATTAAGTGAATTAAACCTTGTTATCTTCCTATAGAACATTTGATTAATGGACCCTAGAGATAATTGTGCTAACATGTAACTTCTAACTAGACCTAGTTCTTCAATCGTAAAACTTGAGTTAAGTAGTGTAAGTAAGTAATTGAACCCTAAAGGTTAAGCACCCTTGTAACATCCTTGTATTGTAACCTTCTCTTGTAACTAAAAAAAAAAAAAAAATTAGTCACATTTTCGGGTTAAGTGTTAGGTTGAAGCGAGTTCCTACTAGAAACGTCATTTTTTTGGGCGTTACTGATTCACCTACCTATTTATTATGCATTAGAGAATGAAGTTAACTTTTGGGTTAGGGTTGAGGATGTGTGATGTGGCATCCTACATGGATCTCGCCTCATCCTCTCCTCTTCCCTCTTCTATAAAATTCAAACTCCTTGTCTTGTTTTGTGTTGCTTCATTTTGGAGATTTTATTCTAGGGTGAATTCTTTTGTTGTTTTGGGGAGCTCTTGCTTTGAATAAGTTTTGGGAGCATACTTGTTCTTGACTGCTTTCTGGATTGCTTGCATTGGGATAAAGCCTATTATTTTGGAACTTGGAACAACTCCTCATGGAGAGGCAAGATTTTGAATCTTGAAATGCTTCTCTTTTGTTTATGAAAATGTTAATGTGTGAATGTTTTGGCTGGTTTGTGGGTTTTTGGGTAGATGGCCTAGGGATGGTGTAGAGAAGACTATGGGGTTATTTTGTGGGAGACACACGTGTGTTGAGGGAGGTATAAGGATGGAGGGAGTTCGGGTTTGGTTTCCACCTTACAAAGAAATAGCTTGCATTTCTTTACTCATTATGGGGTGCCATAAGAGTTTGGGGAGACATAAGAAAATGTGAGGAATAAGGGGTACTTGGGGAGGTATAAGGGCATGTCAGGGATTTGAAATGATATATATATATATATGCATATTTTGGTGGTTTGTTACCTGTGGTGATACCCATTTCCCTTTGGGAGGCATAAGTAGCATCCCCATAGTTTGTTTCTCCTTTGGCTTGCTTGATGAAGCCTTTGTATTTTTTTTCATGTTTTAACATAGTTCTAAACTATGTTATGGTTTGGACTATGTTTTATTGTGAAAATGTTGCTTGTGTGTTTGTGGAAGCATGTTGTTGCCATGAGTTGGATCAAATCTTTTATTGTTTTATGGTTGGGGATCGGGGCCAATGAAGAAGGATGGCTTCTCTTCTTATTGGATGTCTTTTTGGGTTGAGAGTGTTTCCTTTCCCCTAATCTTTTTGTGATTACCATTTGAAGAATGAGAAATATGCATGTTTTCTATTTCTGGAGCCGAGAGAGAAGACAATTTGATGATCCCTTATTGAGATAAAATTTATTGTAACCTTTCCCACTTGAAGTGGAGGAACTTGTATATGTTTTGTAATAGAAGGATGTTGTATTGTCTATGAAAGTTGTCAAGTGAAATGTAAAAGATATGAACTCTTTTTTTAACCTTTGAAAAAATGTGAAAGAATTGTATTCTGTATGATGAACTCGAAGAATGGAAGAAAGGTTGTAAAGTTGTATTTGATCATTGTAAATGAAGAAGTGTGAAAGAGATTATCCCAACTGAATATATATGTTGTTCTAACTTTACAAAATAAGTTGCTATTATTTGAAATCTATTTTGAAATCTATTGAAATCTCTGTTTGAAAAGAAGTAAATGCGTGTGAAGGAAAATGTAGAACTCTGTCTCTTGAAATGTGTAAAGTTGGGAATTAAAATTGTATTTTGTTTTTGAATAATTGAATTGAATCAACTAAAGGTATTAGATTGGAATTGGAAGGAATCCAAGACTTTGATGATGAAAAATGATAAATAGGCCCTACCAAACTTGATCTTTGTTATATATCTCAACTGGAAAATACTTTACCATAAATGCACTGATTAAAATCTATAATAAAGGAATAAAAATGAAACATTAATTTGGAAATAATAAGATCTATTCAAATTCACCTAGACTTTAAACTTATGGAATTTCTTTTAAAACCTTGCAAAATCGGGCTTAATCCTCTTACAGAGTCATTTTTTGTCAAGAAATGCAAATGTTCAAATTGCAAAGTAATTAGACAAATTAAAACTTGAAATCCTTCTTAAATCAATCTAAGAACAAATCTTCCATGTCTATTTGACATGTTGAGATATGAATAAGATCAAATCAAACAAATCTTATAAGTTAAAAATTACCAGTTTGTACTATTAGAGCCTACAGTTCATTTTCTTGAAATTCACCACCTAAAATTTATCAAAATAAAAAATTAATGATCCGTGAATAAAGAGGACTTCATGAGCTTTCTATAAATTCTTTGTTTTCTCAAAACCAAGCTCTCTATCAAAATTTATGGCCTTCTGAATTTTTTTTCTTCCTTGGTGTAAAAACAAAATTTGGGGAAAAATTTCCTTAGCGGGCCCGAATTTTTCCCTTAGCACTTAGGAAAATTTTTGGGAATTTTTTTCTAATTTTCCTCACGCCCCATCTTCCCCACATTGGCTTAGGAGATGCCACATGTGCTAGTGGACTTGCAGGAGTGCGGGCACAAAGTTGGCTTTCGCCCCGCATGGGAGGATTTTTTCAAACTATCTCGCACCGCCCCGCTCTCCCTATGCGCTAACTTGGGAGGAACCACGTGTCCCTTGCAGAACCTGCGGGTGCGTGGGCGCAACTTGGGTTTTTTTCCCTGCGTAGGATATTTTACGAAAATACTCCCCGCGGCCCGCTCGACCTACCCTTGGGAAAAAATTTTCACCTGGCCCGGGCCCAGCAGCCTTCTCTTGGGGAAAATTTTCACCCCAAGGCCCGCCGGTCCATAATCAAAGATATATGAGGAGTTAAGAGGAATTATTTATCTCAATGGAAAGGTGAGGAAATTTCTATCAAATGAGAATAATTTAGAAAATTTTGAATGCATTAAGTTTGAGAAAATCTTGTTGAACCTCTAATCTTGTTAGAGAGTGGGTATGGTGAGGAATTACCCTCTTAACCTTATCAAACCTTATAACCCTAATTTTTGGACCTTATGACCTCTAATAATTGTTAATACAAGAAAAGTATGTTCTAGTGAATTAGAATTGTTCCGGGACTTGTTAGTGACAAATTTGTTGTCTTGTAACTTTGGTCAGAGACTGTCTTAAACAAAAAGCAATTATTCCATAAATTTTCCTAATTAATCCTAGGTTGTTCTTAGGTCTCAAGTGGGTTTTTTAGCGGGTGTTACATGTTATACCCTTCATTCATAATCTAGAAGCTCCTAACAATATCATTCAAGTTGAATGATTGCACAAGTGTAGAAATTGTTTGCACAATTATGTATGGCTGCTCACGGATCTAAACAAATACATTAGAACAATGTAATTTTATCATAAATAACATAAATGATAACATATTGCACACAAAACATTAAGGATTTAGAACAACATAAATATAAAAAGGAGAAAAGAGACATACTAGACACACTAGATTATAGTGTATGATGATAAAAAAATCTTATAATTATTAATAGTCAAACAAAAATATTCTTTATTTCATCTCAACTTTACTTGATCATAACTTGTAATTGCATTCTATATTAGCAAGTCCAAAATATTTGAACCCAAAACATGTAAGTTCTAAGAGGACAAGCCTAACCTGAATGCTCTAATACACATGCAAGTGGCAATAATGAAGGTCAACTATGCATATTTCAAACTATCTTCATCTAGAAAGAAAACAACATACCTACAATATAAGATTCTTCTACAAGAAATTGTCTATAAGTTTCTTCAAGTGTTTTAGTTCAGAATAGTATTTAAGATATTATTAAAAGATGATGCATCTTAGACCATGCTAAATACGTATTATTTTATTATTCATGTTTCATGGACAAAAATGTCATAATTTTTAGTCAATATACTATATTAGTAGAAAAAAACTTTAATCTAAAAAGAGGCCTCACGGCTGAATCATTGCGCTATCAAAAAGTGTCTGGGAAAATACTCCTAGGATAAAATATCTACGAATGTCCAAAAATATGTTCACAGTGTGTCAGAGATCGTGTGAAACCGGAAACAACATTATCCTATTTTAAACACGTTTAAAGCGATCAAATAAGTATATTGGAGGCTCTTGCGGCTTGGCTAACAGTTTTTTTTTAATGATCTCATTGAAATGGCTTTACAAGAATGGGATACTTGTTGTCCTCCCAGAGAATCTGGAGGGTTAGGGCTCAGTGACGTTCTTCAGGATAGGCGCTCTGCGCCAAATGGATAATTCACAGTATAGAAGGAAAAAAATATTGGAAAGTGTTTATGTGCCATGCCATCGTGGAGAGCTGCCCTTATGGAACTGGAAAGGAATTGGCTTTGCCAATCTTCTCATTGTTCCTGTCCCAATCAAAGTGGTCAGCACTTTCGTGCTCAAAAGTATCTGGAAAGCTTAGGAGAAAATCAAGGCATGGCTTCAATGGAATGGTAATGGTTTCCGTAATGGCCTTTCAGATAATCACCACTCCATGTGGTGGTCTCTTGTCATTCAATTCTGGGATAAATGCTTTGATGAGGTTCCTGGGATCTTTGTGCTTAGGCTTTTCAAATGCAGTATTTGCTCTATCTAGGACCTTTTCTACAAACGTATTTAAGCTTGGTATTCTTGGAATGAGCTTAACGCTCAATTAAATTGGTCTCCACATGATCGTGCCAGTATGAATGATATCATTTATTTTTTCCTAATCATACGATCCAAAAATATTCACCCATTTTTCTATGTTGGTAAAGTTACTCTTTGCCCCATTTTTGGTAAAGATAATTTTGGCTTTCGCCATTATTTTTCCAGTTGGATAAAACTCAAATGTCCGCATGTGTGGAACCCTAAATCGCTCATTTTTTATGTTGTGTTCTTCACCAAGGCCTTATGATTGGTGCACATCTAGTTATCTTGTTGTTTCAGCCTCCAAAGCCCATTCTGTGGGCACTTGGAAACTTTGTCTCATATATTTTGGTATTGTAGTAAAGCTCAAAAGGTTTGGAACTAGATACATTCATTATGTCTCCCCTTATACTAGAATGTTTTAACTTGTATCATATTCTTTTAGAAGATAAACCTAGAATGTTCCACATGTTTTCCCAATTTTGGAATGCTTTCAGAGGGGAAATTCTATTCTGGATTTAGAAAGAATGAATTCTTGTTTATTTGCTAATGTTGAAGCTTATTACCATTTCTCTATTTATAATAAGTTAGTAGTTATCTCAAATGTATTATCGCAGATTGAAGTGCAAGCAAACAAGGTGGTCCTCGAGGTGGAGCACCTCTAAACTCTTCTTTGGGACCTGGGAAATGCCCGCGTTGCAACATTTCTCATGAGCTGCCATCCCCTCTCGAGTTCTCTCACCCCCCGTGGTAGTCGTCCCGAAGTGGTGGTCATTGGAGCCGATCATAATGTTGCTCTTTCGTCGTGCTCGTCGGTCTCCACACAGTTAGCCTCCATAAAGGATTTTTTCTCCTCTACCACTAGCTCACCACTAGGGTTGCGGTACCCCTGTGTCACCCCACCAACTCGGATGGGGATCACCGACTTCCCCGAGCAATGCACTCACCACAATTGGAGCCCCCGCCTCCACCGGATAAGTACCCCAAAATGTCTCTTGCCACTTCGCGCTAATCGGGGTATTGTTGATGATACTTAGGAAGGGATCAAACGGTTCTTGTTGATGTGTCAAACAATGGCAATGACCTACCTAGATCCGGTCAAGCATGATGATCGTGATTGAAATTTCTTGGTTAAAAATTTGCATTGATGGGAGACTATCATTACTTTAATACTTTTTGTTCATATTTAATAGTTGAATTTACTAAGGTAAACCTAATTTGATCGTGTGACTTTAGAGAGTGTTTCCATACCACCCGTTTTTATGTGAATTATATTATATCATTTTACTTGTTAATATAATATAAGATATTAGTCCTCCAAAAAAATTGTTCTCCAAACACCTAACCACACAGTTAACTATTGTTTCAAGTTTGAAATAATAAAACATTTGGTGCAAAGCGGGCAGGCTAGGCCCACCTTTAATATTCTTCACCGGAAATATACACATTTGTATTTTGATGTATACATATTTTGACAAAATAATCTAAATCTAATTATATTAATGTTAATTCCATGCAAGAATTAAGGTTCTCCATGGGACCAAAATTGTGCTAAAGTTTTCCTCCGTTTAGGTTATACAAAGGTGCATTGATATTTCTATGTGATTTTTAGTGGTTTATTTGCTAATGATTTTTATAAATTCTAAATAAATATGGAAAGAAATGTGTGTGAGTGGGAAAATCATGGGGAACCACAATTTTCCATTTTCCATGACATATTTGGGTCATACATAATATAATCTAGTTATTTAGATTTTGTTTTAATCTTAAAATATTTAAAAATGTGTTTCACTTAATTTATTTAATTTTTATGTCATATGCAAATAATAAAATTTATACATAAGTTTTTAAATTATAAACATGTTAGAAATATTTCATATGAAGAAATAAAAGTATTTTTTTTTATCAATTGTAAAATATAATTTTATGTGAAAAGTTCTTATAAATATCATAAAAATAATAGTTTGCAAAATAATAATCTTCCAATGAAATAATAAAAAGAATTTAGTTTATGAATTGTTTGAGAAAACAATTTGTAAAAGATTATAATTGTTCTATGTTCCTAGCGAATACATAGTTGGCATAAATGAACACGAGTTGGATCTAGTACAATGTTCGCTTGTCTATCTTCATCTCAGGGGATGCCACCAATGTCATTGAAGGCATCGATGGTAGACATGGTTGGCAGGTGTAGGTTGAGAGTACATTTTAGAATTAATTACAACTCTAAAAATCACATTTAATAAAAAAATCCTTCTTTAGTTGTTTGGCATGGTTTATGATAATATATTACGATCCTTATGCCAATAGGGGTAAATCCATACTAAAGATGGCCCTCTCACGAACATAATAATTGATTGGTTGTGGGATATGTTTGTTTGTTGTCCTACTACTCATGTTGGATATGTCTCCTCAATGGATTTTGAAATTGCTTCATTGACTCTACAACCCTTTTATACCTTACTACACAAGACAAACATACATTTTCCATGCATCTTGAAATCATTTCAGTAACTTTACAAACCAGATATGTCTCCTCGATGTATCTTGGAATTGTTTCGCTAACTCTACAACACATTTATATCTACTACACGAGACAAACATACATACATCTTTCATACATCTTGAAATCATTTCAATAATTTTATAAACCAGATATGTCTCCTCAATACATATTGGAATTTCTTTCTAGACTCCACAACATCCCTTTTATACCTCACTACACAAGAAAAACAAACATTTTCCATACATTTTGAAATCATTTCAACAACTTTACAAATCCTTGTACTTTTAGCCAATCCCGATTGTACCTTTTATATGATCAGTTTGGCAGTGTAAAGGTTGATGTACAATAGTTAGACAATATTTAATCTTGTAAGGCATATCGAGGAATGGATAATTCAAAAGCATGGCCAGTTTTTAATGATCTGGTCTATCAATTCATGTACAACAAAATATATTCATATGTTCTGACTTGTTATGTTTCATTGAACTGGGGAAGACTATTTGATGTAACTAATATTTATTCTTTGTCCGTTATTAACAGCTGATATACTTCGAGTGCATTCGACACTTGGAATAATATTAGTTAAGACTTAATTTTTACTACTTTTTATTGACCTCATTAATCGCTCATGGTTATTTTGTTTTGTGTTATTTTTAGATTTTAAGAGGGGTTTAAAGGTCTGTTAGACCAATAAGCCTCTATAACATGATTCATTATAGTTGTCTATTGCATTTTTAATCTAACAACTGATAGGTGTGGCATAGTATTTTGTCTACTGGTTGAATCTTTTATCGGGCACCTTTTTCTATTCATTATTCATATTTGTTTGTTCCTATTTTCCATTTACTAATTGACATATGTCTGCATCTACAAATAGACCTGTAAATAAGAAATTTAAATAATTAATATAATAGTAATTATAAAAATAAAAATAAAAGTATATATCGATATTAACATATCGAATTAACAATTGCATAACATATACAATAATTAATATCAATTCTGATTATTACAAGCATACTTATAATGCCTAGCGACATCAATAATAAATATTATTATAGTTATAATAATTATTAGTATATTAATAATAATAATAGTTATCATTATAGTTATAATTATAATAATTATAATTGTAGTTGTAATAATTACAATTCGAATTATAATTATAAAACATTTTAACATACAATAAATAAAATTAGTCATAAATTATAATAATCATAATCATAATTATAAATATAATTATTATAAAGATTGTTATTAGAACTATTATTATAATTGTAATTGTTAGCAGGTTAGAACTGCTCGTTAGCATGTTTAGTAGGCCATCACCGGGTAATAAGCCAGGTAGAACTAGCTGTTTGATTAGGGAGTCTATTCCATTATTTTTAGTAATTGCTTTGTCACTCCCCATCAGCTGTGTATAAATTCCGCTCCTGATCGCATGAATAAAAATGAAGTCTTTGCTTCAATCTGGTATCAGAGCATCAAGGAACCCGGTCCAGAGCATTTTTTTTTCAGAGCAGTCGGGTGGAGATCATTTGGGGAGGACGTGTGTGTATAAATTCCGTTCTTTCCTTGGCGCTTTGTTGCCCTTTTTCGCATTTAGTTGCTGATTGGCAAGTGGTTTTCTTTGTTGCTGTTCTGGATCGACCTACAGAGAGCTCCACAAATCAAGACGTGGAGATTTAAAAATGGCTGGTGATATGTTAAGACCATCAACAGATGCATGGAGGACCTGCATCTGATTTCCTTCAGTGGATGCGTCAAAACCTGCGACATGTTTTGCTAGAGGGTCTGACAGCTATTTGTTTGGCATGTTGCAGCCATTCCTTGGCATCTAGCTGTTATTTTTTGGCATTTAGTTGCTGATTGAATAACCAGAAAAAGTGACCTCTCTTGCTCTGATTAATCGACCTGCAATAAAATTATCAAAGATGTTTTAAGATTTGAAACCGAGCTCCTGATCAAGCTGGCTGGGTGTATCGCCTAAGCTATATGCTGTTTGCACTGATCGGATTCTTACACCCCCTACCGTGTGCTTGTTTAATACACCAGGTTGGCTGAGAAAGGGAGTTGTTCTTTGTCTACACCAATCCACACAATGGCGAGTTCATTGCTGACAGCCGAACACCAAGCGGCTAAGTCACGTGTGTCTGCATCGGACGAGTTGCGTTGAATCTCCAGATTGCGTGTAAAGACCAAGTGAATAAATCGTAAACACAAACCCCGTCGCGTATGTCCACGGTAAAGGACAGTGTAGGGACTGCCCAGTGCCGATAGCCACCAAGGAGACTCGCAGGTTGTGGAAAACCATCGTGAAGCTTAGGAAAGCTATAGTTTCTACTTTTCCTTACTAGAAGCCCTCCGTGATAGTGTCAATCTTTAGTTCGACGAGCTCATCCGCAAAGGACTTCTGGAATACTTGTTGTTCGACGTGCGCTGCCAAGCAAAGAGAATACAAGTAAAAACACAAAGTCGGATACGATGCAAACTGCAATCACGAGATTGAACAACCCAAGAAGTGTCCTCATCTCTCAGCACGCGATTATCGAGCTCGATTATCTCACCAGTAAGTCAAAAGACTTGAAATTTTCTCTCATAAGTAATAAATAAAAAAATAAAAAATATTTTTTACTATGTCTACTCCAAAATTACTTATATCTGATGCCCAACATCTCAAATAGCATAACTATGCCACCTAGAAAATGAAGATGTGTACCATCCTTCAGTTTGAGGGACTATCGGGCATCATCACTAGAATCGAGTCGGTCCCTATTGACCCCGATGAACTCATGAAGTATGAAAGGGCTGATTGAAAGCCTCAAGATGTTGATTATGTTAAGCATCAAAGATGACGTGTAACCACATGTTTGGGATACAACTATAGCAAAGGAAACATGGGATAAATTAGCAACCATCTATGAGGTGAAAAATCAGATGAAGATCCTCCATCTGCAGTCCAGGCTTCACACACAATCCATAGGGTCCGACGAGAAAGTCAAGGAATTCTTAAGTTAAGTGGTCGAGCTGTTAACAGAATCATTAGCACTTTGTGAGACAATGATGAAAAATCTTGGTCTTGGTCATGTTGAGAGCTCTCCCTTCCCAATATAGAGTGTTCGTCACGATGTTGAATATCTCCAAGAAGATAGTTTCATTTGAAGAACTCATCAACCTGCTACAAATAAAAAGCCATCAACTCAATCCAGGACGAGTTACAGGACAAAGTCCTTATCTTGAAACCGCAACATGGTCAGAAGTTCTAGTATAAGGGACCCCTAGAGAAGAAACCACAAAAATAACAACAAAACAATGTCCACAAAAATAGAAATATAAAAATTCAAAGAGGTAGTGTCACATCTATCAAACTAACACCCACGAAACAGACAAATGATGGTATATTGGCTTGAAACAAGATTCTTCTAGTCAATAAATTACATCAGGGTGCAAAAATTATCGAAAACTGAAAAGGCATCCCCAGCGGCGTAAGAAAAGGGACATCTTGCAGCTCAACAAGATGATGGATCTGATGAAGAGACACCTAAAGAAGCCAATCTATGTGCAAATACAAACATAGTGCTCGTATCTCAGATCACCCAAACCACAAGGAATGTTTGGTTGATAGACTTAGGTGTAGTAAACACATGTCAGGTGAGAGGAAGTTGTTTGATTCACTAATAGACCAAACCACTAAAGATTGGGTGAGGATCACTGACGATAAAGAATATGTTGCAGAATGAATCGACCAAGTTGCAATTCATCTTAGAACATACAAATGAACACTCACGAAGGTATTATATGTTCTAGATTAACATCTAATCTCTTATCAGTCAATCAAATTTTAAATAAGCATTTGAAGGTGGAATTTCTTGTTGATAATGACATCAAATCCTGCTTGATCTCACGACAAGGTACAATTCTTGCTAGAGCATTTTTGAAAGATAAATTATTTTCTTTAGATGTTGTTTCATCTTCTGTAGTATCTCTATCTGCCTCTAGTACAATCTACTACCCTATGGCACTACCATTATGGACATCTCTTTGTTGGATTTTTACACCAACTCAGTTCAAATGTGATTGTACATGGAATTCCCAAGTTATCTAGTTCCTTCCCATTTTCCCTAGATGTCTTACAGGTAAAGAACATAGGATCCATTCAAGACAAACACCTTTCATGCCAAGAAACATGTGGATGTTGTTCATACCGATCTGCATGAACCATTACTTGCTTCATTTTCAAGATACAAGTGCTTCCAATTGTTTGTGGATGACAACTCTTGGAAGACATGGTTGTTTTTCTTGAAATAGAAGAGTGCGCCCTTTCATAATTTCTAGGTCTTCTATTTGCGTTTGTGAAGGAGAGTGGCCAATCTCTTCTTCTACTCCACTTATATCGAGGGGGGGAATTCACATCAAAGAAGTTCTTAGCATTCCCGAACCAACAAGGAATCAAATAACATTTGACATTTCCCTACACACCCTAGTAGAATGGCATTATTGAGTTATGCAATCACACTTTAATTGAGATGGCTTGATGGATGTTGTCCATAACAAATTTTTTGGAGAAATGATGTTGGAAGAAGTAGTACAAACAATTGTTTATCTTCTCAACAGGCACCAATAAAGACTATATTAGACAAAACACCTGAAATTATGTAGTGGTAGAAATCCATCGATTTCTCATCTATGAGTATCCAGTTCCACAACATATATGCATGTCCCAACTCAAAAGAGGAAAAAGGCCTAGTTAAAAAGACTCCCGCTCATCCTTTTGGGCTATAACACTATCTCGAAAGCATACCGCCTCATTGATCCTGAGATGAAGAAAATATACAAAAGTTGAGACATAGTTTGTGATGAGTCATCGTTTGACACAGTAAAACAAAAATAAGAACAACACCAATCACCTCTCACTTATTGCTCTCCAACTTAAATGATGAAAAATTATACTTCTCGTAGAAAAGATGAGCTTCATAGGGAGAAGTATGTTGATATTGGAAAATTAGAAAATGTTACCATACATCCAACAAGAAGTTCTTGAAATCAGTAGAAAAGTTCTCATCTCGATGTGGGTATAAAGCACCATTAAAGAATGTCATGCAAAATGTCTCCCGAGTACTTCTTCTAGAGTCAGAAAGAGGAGTTAGGAAAGAAATGATGTCAATTTTTCACTCATAAGTACAATAGTTGATAGATATGAATTTCATCAATGTTAGAAGCACTAAGTAAACCTCATTAGAAGAAATCCATGGATGCTGAGTATGGCTCACTCATGCTAAATCAGACATGGGAACTTTTCGATCTACCTAGTGGTAAGAAACCCATAGGCTACAAATGGGTTTTCAAAACTAAATATAAAGCAGACAAATCCATCGATAAGCACAAACCATGACTTGTAGCAAACGGATATGTTCATAAAGAAGGCATTGACTATGAATAAACCTTTGTAACCACTTTGAAGATCAAAACCATAAGGGTTATATATGCACCGAAACACATAATGGATGGAAACTTTAGCAGATAGATGTTAAGTGTTATTTCCTCAATGGTGATCTCAAAGAAGAACTATACATGACCCAACCAAAAGGATTTGTTGATGAAAAACATCTTTAAAAGGATTTTGTCTCATCAAATCACCGTATGTATGTAATGCCCACCAAATTACACACCCAAATACCACAATAAAATTTTCAGAATAATATTTTGTCTTTATTTGCTTGTTACATGACACGACAAGAGCCCAAATAGAGTAACTTAAGGTCACAAGGGACACTAACACAAAACATGGACCCACATAGACAACAGGAAAACACTAGAGCTCACGATTAACAAACTTACTCACAAGGGATGTACATGTTTCAAAGACTCAACCCCACACGAGAATCCTAAGGCTAGCAATATCCTACATATTTCATGGTTACATCTTTGTTATGATTCAATTTCATCGTTTAACCTTATAGATTGAAGAACATTTAACATATAGGAAAATATTCTTGTTCCTGAAGCTACATCTTCAATATTTCATTTTACATCATTGTTCAAAACACATTATACTTATGAAATATGTGCTCATAAACTTATATAGCTATATATATATTTATATATATATATATATCCAATTTTAATATTTTATTTTCTTATTAGTGCATTATTAGTTTTCCAGATTAATGATGCATAGTAACTACTAAGATATAGGCATATCCTTGCGGTTGATTGTAGTAATAAAAGGATAAGAAGCACATATTTATTTGTTAATGATTCTTATACATTGTTAAGCTACAAAAAATATGTTGCGAATTAATCCTAGTGAACGTTAGGATAAGAATACTTATGTATGTACCCCTCAAAGAGTGCAAGGATTGACGTTCTTTTACTCAATGTAACAACATTTATGCTTTGAAATAAGCTTAGATACAAAGAAGATCTAAATAATTCATTGTGGATGAACTTAACAACCGTTAAGATCAACACAACATATATCGAGATCCCCAACAATATAAATTTTGTTGAAATTTTTCTCATTCTAATTATAAGTTTCCAATGAATAATGCCTATATGAAAAATCTCTAAATATTTCATTGTTGATGAACTTAGCAACCACTAGGATCTGAACTACGTAATCCTTAAAGCCTCAAGAGTGATTGTATTGAAAGAATTTTCTCATTGCATTAATAGTTTTACTGGAGTGATGCCTAGTGAACGTGATGCTAAAAAAAATATATCTTGACCCCTTAATAGTGCATGTACATCAATGCATCGTTCATTCCATTAATAGTAACTATGTGAATGATGCCTAGCAACAAGACATATTCATGATCCCTCAATGAACTAATCAGACCTAAGTAAAGGTTGATCCCTTACAAATACATCTATTACAACAATTTTCTCAAGTCAATAATAGATGTCCATTGAATGGTTTTTAGCTAATACTAAGTTCAAAATATTTTATCAAGGTGAAAGTTATGAATAGTAATATATATATATATGATTTATATATTTTCTTGTTAATGCATTAGTATTTTTCCTATTAATGATGCTAGAGATCGCTAAGCTAAATTTAAATCATTGCGGTTGGTTGTAGTAACAACTAGGATAAGAAGTATGTATTTATTTGTTAATGATTCTTATAAACCATTAAGCTCTAAAAAATATGTTGTAGATGACCCTAGCGACCACTAGGATAAGAAATACTTATGTTGTTACCCCGGTGAGTGTAAGGATTTGCATTCTTTTTCTCATTGTAATAAAAATTGTGATTTGAAATAATCCTAGATACGAAGGCACTAAAATTTTTGTTGTGGCTGAAATTAGCGACCACTAAAATCAACACTAAGTATATCGTGACCACCCACAGTTCAAATATTGCAGAAATTTTTCTCATTCTAATTATGGTTATCCTTTGAATAATGCCTTGATACGACCAATCTCAAAATATTTCATTGTTGATGAGCTTATAGACCACTAGGATCTGAACTACGTAAGCCTTAAATCCTCAAGAGTGATTGTATTCATAGATTTTCTCATTGCATTAATATTTTTAATGGAGTGGAACCTAGCAAAACACCATTGTTAAAACTACGTATATATTGACCTCGAGTGGTGCATGTATAGTAGTGCTTCACTCATTCATTTGATAGTAATTCTTTCAATGATTACTAGCAACAAGACGTATTCATGATCTTGCAATGAACTAATCATACCTAAGTAAAGGTGATCCTTTACGAATACATTCACTAAAACAATTTTCTCAAGTCAATAATAGATTTCCATTGAATGATGTTTATCTAAAACTAAGTTTAAAATATTCTCGTCGTGGTGGATGGTATTGACCACTAACCTTTATATATTTTCTTTTAATGTAATAGTAGTTTTGTGTTAATGATTCCTATGACCGCCAAGCTATAAGTATATCATTACAATTAATCATAGTAATAACTACGATAAGAAGTACATATTTATTTGTTAATGATTTTTATAAACCATTAAGATATAGTGCTCATTAGTACAAGGATTGTGTTCTATTTCTCATCGTAATAATAGTTGGGCTTTGAAATAAGCCTAGATATGACAAATCTCTAAATAATTTATTGATGTTGAACATAGTGACCACTAAGATCAACACTACGTATATCTTGACCCCCACTAGTTCAAATATTGGAGAAATTTTTCTCATTCTAATAATATTTGTCCAATGAATAATGCCTAGATACGACCAATCTCTAAATATTTCATTGTGGCTTAAATTAGCGACCACTAGGATCTAAACTACTTAAGTCTTGAAGCCTCAAGAGTTCTTGTATTGACATACTTTGATCATTGCATGAATATTTTTTATTGGAGTGACATCGTGGTTAAAACAATGTATATCTTGACCCCTTAGTGGTGCATGTACAACCATACTTTTCTCATTCCATTAATAGTAAGTATGTGAATGATGCCTAACGACCACTAAGCTCTAAATAATTAGTAATTGCTAACCCTAGAAACCATTAGATTCTTCTTTCATTTATTTTGAAAATATTTTCTAATCTTACCTAATATTCATAATAAGGGACATATAAATGTTGCCTTAAAATCAATTACGCCATTTTTAGTAATTTTTTCGTTGATTATGTATGCAGCGTTCGCGACCCTTTAATTTTTCAACATGTGTCCGGAGAGTGGGAAATGTCGATAGTAGATGCTTATTTATATTACATAAAGGATGTAAAGTAATAATAGATATTGTGTTCGATCCAATTGTCTTACATGACGAATTTCAGCATTACTCAGGTCTATTTTCCGTAATTTAGGATGAAAGTGTTGATAATGATGCTGAAGATAAAAAGGGTATACTAGAAGATCAAGAGCTACGGTTTTGAGACATTAGGGTGATAAAAAGAGTTAGTCTCTATTTAATTTCCACTAAACCAGAGGTGCTTCCATTTGTGGAAGTGATTTATTCCTATCTACTTCATTCCAAGTCCAAAGATTTATCCTTATTTTCTAAATCAAGGAAAAAAAAAGAATAGGTTTTTGTGATGCTAGCTAAAATAGCCCACTTGAGACCCAAGACTAACCTAGGATTAGTTAGGAAAAATTATGGAATAATTTTTAGTTTTTATTTTTATTTTTAAGAGCCTATAACTAGGTTACAAGACAACAGTTGTCACTAACAAGTTCCAGATCAATTCTAATCTACTAGAATATACTTTTCTTTTGTTAACAATTATTAGAGGTCACAAGGTCCAAAATTTAGGGTTAGAAGGTTCAATTAGGTTAAGAGGGTAATTCCTCACCATACCCATTCTCTAATAGGATTTAAAGATTCAACTTGATTTTTCTCAAAATTAACGCATTCAAAATTTCCCTAAACCATTCCCATTGGATAGGAAATTTCCTCACCTTTCCAGTGATATAAAGAAGTCCACCGAACTCCTTGTATTTCAAAAGTTATGGGCCGGTGGGCCTTGGGTAAATTTTTTCCCCAAGAGCGGGTCGGCGGGCAGGGAAGAAAGATTTCTCCACACGGGCGGGTCGTGGACCGCGGGAGAAATATTTCCCCATGGGCGATTCTACGGGCCGCGAGGAGAAATTTTACCAGGCGGGTGGGCAAGGCCAAAGGTGACGTTTTAGAAATTCTCCATGTGGGGCGGAAAGCCACCTTCACACACGTGCTCCCGCGAGTCTGCAAGTTCACAATGGACATGTCGTACCTCCCAAGCCAACATGGGGAAAGTGAGGTGATGGGGATAAAATAATTTTAACACCCGGATGGGAAAAAGGTTAAAACTCACCCATGCCTCCACTAACACCTCACGATGCCACATGGAAGATTCTAATTAGTCGTGGGCCGGCGGAGAAAACGTAGAAACTTTTCCCAAAATTTTTTGAAAATGCAAAAGGCGTAGAAAGGAACCCGCTTCCTCGCCGATGCCTCATGACGCCACGTGGTAGCTCCTGATTGGTTGCGAGGTGGAGGAAAATTTAGGAAAAAATTCTCCAAAGTTTTTTAAAGTGCTAAGTGAAAATTTGGACTGCGGGTCCGCCAAGGAAAATTTTCCCAAATTTTTTTTTTTTTGCAGTTAGAATTATTTTTATTTTTATTTTTGAGGCCAAATGAAGAAAAACTTCAGAAAGCCTTAAATTTTGATAGAGATTGGTTTAGGGAAAATGAGGAAATTCTGGAAATTTCTCGACATCCTCTTTACAAAATATTCATTAAATTTTGATTTTGATAAATTTTAAGGAGTCAATTTCAAGAAAACAATCTGCGACTTCTTTATAGTGGAAGCTGGTAAATGTTAACTTATAAAATTTTCTCAATTTGATCTTCTTCCTCTCTCAACATGTCAAGTAGACATGGATAATTGTTCTTAGATATATTTAAGAAGGATTTAAAGATTCAATTTGTCCGATTGATTGGAAATTCAAAATCTACATCTCTTGACAAAAAAATTACTTTAAGAGGGTTGAGCCCATTTCTTCAAGGTTTGAAGCATACTCCCTTAAGTGATTTTGTCTAATTACATCCATTTATATCTGACATATTCAAGTTTAATGTTTCATTGTTATTTATTGATTTCAAGTTTGGTCGGTTCATTTAGTAGAAGTTGTAGAGTTTAACGTGAAGCGAAATGGAAACAAAAAATTATATCAATGGTTCTTATTTTACTTGCCTT
The DNA here is from genome assembly GCA_018340775.1 of Taxus wallichiana var. yunnanensis. Classification (NCBI taxonomy): domain Eukaryota; kingdom Viridiplantae; phylum Streptophyta; class Pinopsida; order Cupressales; family Taxaceae; genus Taxus; species Taxus wallichiana. The sequence goes on from CM031243.1 coordinate 717,806,534, forward strand.
AAAATGAATTATTTTCATGCTATTTTCAAATAGGTTTCACTCCTTCAATAAAATGATAAAGAAAAGAATGCAACTTTTATTCTTTTCAAACCATGCACTTCACAAAACACAAGTATTACATTTTCTTCATTCGCATTTCTTTCTTTCAAAAAGAGATTACAACTCACATATAGTGATAAAATTCAATAAAATGATGAAATTTGAGGAAGGTTATGCAATACTTTATTGATTATAATAGATACAACATTACAACTTACTTCTTTCATTCTTCAATTTCATCATACAGAACACAATTTCTTGCTTTCAAAAGAACATAATGAAGTATGTCTCTTTCACATTTCAATTTACACTTTCCTAACCAATAAAACATATTTCCATCACAAAACATATACAAGTTCATCCAATTAAAGTGGGAAAGGTTACAATAAGATTTCATTTCACAAGGGACTGTCAAACTATCTTTATTTATCTCAGCCCGAACAACAACATGCATATTTCTCATTCTTCCAAATTGTGATCACAACAAGAGTAGGGGAAAGGAAACTCTCTCCACCAAACCAAGAAATCTAATGAAGAGGAGAAGCGATCCTTCTTCATTGGCCCCCAGACACAACCACAATCCAATAAAATATGTGATCCAACTCATGGCAACAACATGCTTCCACAAACACACAAGAAAAAAATTCACAATAAAAACATAGTCTAAAACAAAATGTAGTTTACAACTACATTAAAGCATGACAAACTTTACTTAGGCTTCATCAAAGCAAGCCAAAGGAGTAAGAAACTATGGGGATGCTTCTTATGCCTCCCAAAATGGGAAATCGAAGTATCACAACCTAAATTACAAACCACCAAAATATAGTATATAAAAACCCTAACATTCCTTATGCCTCCCAAGTACCCCTTATTCCTCACATTTCCTTATGCCTCCCGAACTCTTATGGCACCCCATAAGGAGTAAATAAATTCAAGATATTTCTTCGTGAGGTGGAACTAAAATCCAAAATCCCTCCACCCTTATACCTCCCTAAAACACACTTATTCCTCCACAAAATAAAACCCATAGTCTTCTCCTACACTATTCCTAGGCCATCTACCCAACAGCCCATAAACATGCAAAAACATTCACACATTAAGATTTACATTCATAAAAGAAGAGCATTTTAAGAGCCAAGCTCTTACCTCTCCATGATGGAGTTTCCCAAGTTCCAAACAATAGTTTTTCCAAGAAAAACAATCCAAAAATCCACCAAACAACTAGCATTCAACAATGTTAAAACTTCTCTAAAAGCAAGCGCTCCCAAAACAACAAGAAATTTTCCCAAGAATCAAGTCTCCAAGGTGAAGCAGCCCTAAAACAAGGTAATAAATTAAAATTTTGTAGGAGAGGGAAGGGAAGAGGATAAGATAGATCCATTTAGGATGTCCCATCGACATCCTCAACCCCAACCCCAAAAAGTCAACTTCATTCTCCAATGCATAATATATAGGTGGGTGAAAAATATGACAGTTCACTTACATACTCAAATCCAACCCACACCCCAAAGGACTGAAATTAAACCATGTAAGAGAAGTGCAATTAAAACTTATAATTTGACTTACACAAATGCATTATAAAAGTCTAAAATCAACCCTCCAACCATAGGTATGGTTGGTAAATGAGTTTAAGAGGTATGGGACAAGTTTGACTTGCTCAACAAGCCTCCAAAATCAGCCTTGAGGAAAATTTGAATTTCCAAGAAGATGAAGTGTTTCACTCTCAAAATTTAACTTACACATCACTTACAAGACTTTAAATCAAGTCCAATAACTCTATTAATTAATTTATTATGACATATTTTAATTAAATAACTTAACAACATGATTACTCACAATATTACACACCATTTAATAAATAATGAACGGGGTCAAAGCACCACAAAATAACCACATGCATACATTAATAAAGGGACCAAATAAAAGAAATACATAAAACCCCTTGGTCACATTTAAAGGTGATCCATCCCATGGGAATCCCTAACACAAAAAACATGCACAACAAAATATAGTTGCCATGGTGACCTTGTTGAGTTCATCTAGAATTCGAAAGTGGTTGGCCTCAAATCTCCATTATGTTTGTTGTGATATTTTAAACCTGCAAAATACAAATACCTCCTTCGGCCTCGTGGCCATATCAAAACATCCAAATGAATATAAATATAATTTCAATATCATCAATATATATGTGAATCACAACAATCATGAAGACAATCAACAATATCACTTACAATTTCATTAACAACTATATCATCATCAATTTTAATCCAATTTTCATTTTCTAGGTCTAATCAAAATATCCAATTATCACAAGTCCGAACAACATCTATAATATAACCATGTCAAATAGTATATCAACATCAATATATAAAAATGTCTCTAAGAATCATCATGCATCATATAAGAATCAAAGTCAACAATAATCCATGATCGAGCATCTAACATCATACTAAATCAAAACTATAATAATGTCCATGATATAGTCAACAATGTCATGATCAGTATCAAAAGGTGTCAAAGAGAAGTGGGCACTACATCCCCCTCCCCTTAGACTCAACTTCCTCCTAGAAGTCACCTTTGGATTAGATGGGGAAACTAAACTCGTAACAATTTAGAATCCTCCCAAGTAGTGGAGCCTCATCATATCTCTGTCCCACTACACCCGGACCGATCAACTTATCTACCCCGAAGGCCCGTGATTCTTGTAATCTAGGATGCGAATGGGCTCCACCATCACCTTCCCCGATCCCCGCACATGCAATGATGTCCAATCTAACACATGAGAAGGATTGATAACATATCTCATAATAATTGAAACATGAAACACATCATACACGTGAGAAAAGATGGGTGGCAATGCTTGAAAAGTGAGCCAAAGGGCTGATATGCTCCAAGATCTTAATAGGAACCACAAATCTAGAAGCTAACTTAGAAACTTTTCCATAATGGATAGGGATCTTGTGTGGCTTGACACGAAGGAACACCTTCGTGCCAACATTAAAACTATGATTGGTCCTATGCTAATGCTGTACTTCTTCACTTGTCTGTGCCTCCCTGCAGTCTCTATCTAATCAAAACCACCTACTGCTCAATGTCCTACAAAAAATCTGGTCCAAGAGAAACCCTTTCCTCTAACTGTCCTAACTAAGAGGTGTCATGCACTCTCTACCATACAAAGCCTAAAAAAGGAGCCATGCATATATAACTTTGAAAACTATTATTGTAGGCAAACTCCACCAAGTATAGGTACTCCTCCCATCTAGACTATTGATCCATCACATACATCCTAAGCATATCCTCTAAAATATGATTCACCTACTCAGTCTGTCCATCTGTCTCGGGGTGATATGTTGTGCTGAAGTTGATTCTCATCTCAAGGGTGTGTTGCATGGTAGTCTAGAAATGGGAAGTATACAAAGGATCGCGATTAGTAATGATCCTCCGTGGAATCCGTGAAAACGACAATATCATCAAAATACACCCATGCCATTGCACGAAATTTGTATAAGTGGTCTTCACCGGAGAAAAGTGAGCCACTATTTTCAATTTATCAACCATGACCATGATGGTGTCATGGTGATATCTCGACATCGGTAGCCAGATAATGAAGTCAAAGGAAATGGTGTCCCATTTCCAATGGTATATAGCATGAGGAAAGAGAAGGCCAGCTGGATGTTGATGCTTGGCCTTCACTTTCTGGAACTCTAAACATCGTGACACGAACTGGGCCACATCTCTATGAAGTCCCCTCCAATGATACCACTTTGTCTCAAGGTAGCATCCATCTTATTCACCCCGGATGGGCTGAATAGGGTGCATAATGTGTCTCTCAAAATCTCCTACCTCAAGCCTCCATCTTTGGGAATATAAATCTGTCCTCTATGCCTTAGAAGACCATCTACCTCTAAGGAAAAACCATCCAAATTCCCCTCGAAGGGTCTCTGAGACTCGATCTCTACTTGAACTGCAATGTAGAAGTTGTCAAGAGGACACTACTAAAGAATCCTGCTCCACAAATATGTGCTCACTAAAGTGGCCATAGCCACATGTCTCCATCTTCTCGAGCATCACAAAACATTCTCCTTCCCCTTCACATGCTCTATCTCTATATCATACTCACAAAGTAACTCCATCCAATTTTGCCGAAGAGTGTTGAGATTGGGATGCTTGAAGAGGTGGCGAAGGCTCAGGTGATCTATCCTAAGTGTGAATATCTGACCAAGCATAAAGTTCCCCCATTAAACCAAAGCATGCATAATTTCCACAAGATCAAGATCATGAGTCAAATAATTAATCTCGTAATCTTTGATTTTGTGAGATTCAAAACCACTACTACGCCTCCAAAGATCAACACACCTCCAAGTCCTACTAAAGAAGCATCCGTGCAAATGAAAACTCACCATGTGGATCCAACACTACAAGGATAGGTGTTGTAGTGAGGTATTCCTTTAGTGTCTCAAGGCCTTCTCGCACATGTCGACCAAACAAACTTTTTCCTTTCCGTTGAAGGGAACCGATGGGGTGTGCAATGAGAGAAGTCCTAAACAAATCTCCTATAATAAGCTGCTAGTCCCATGAAGTGTGCACCTCGGTCATAGTAGTGGGTGTTGGGCAATCCATAATAGGTCTAATATTGGAAGGGTTAACTGCAATACCTTCCCACAGAAATGATGTGACCCAAATACTGCACCTCTATCTAAAAGAATGCACACTTCTCTAAGTTCCCGTAAAGTTGTTTCTCTCAAAGACACTGAAGAACTCGACAAAGGTGCCGCTCATGCTCCTCATGTGTACGTAAGTTAATAAAAATGTCATAAAGGAAAATTAGCATGAAGCAATCTAAGAAATTCCTAAATACCCCATTCATCAAACTCATAAATACTGCTAGGGGCATTAGTAAAACCAAACGGCACTTTGTGAACTCATAGTGGCCATATCTCATACGGAAGGTGGTCATATGACATGTCGCCTCCGAGATCCTCAACCGATGGTAGCCTTACTTAAGGTATATCTTAGAGAAATTTATGGCTCTATTCATCTAATCAAATAAATCATCAATGTGTCGAAGGGGATAATGATTCTTGATCATTACACAACCGTAGGAATCTATCCTTATTTACACATATCACGGTGCACCCCAAGGGTACATGCTAGGATGAGTTAGGCCCTTCTCCGAGAAGGCCCTCCGGATATAACTTAAGCTCACTGAGCTCAAAGGTAGTCATCCGGTAAGGTGTTGTCGAGATAGGATCTGCTCCCACGGAACCCAGATCTATATGAAAATCAATCTCACATGGGGGTGGTAACTCGTAGCTCCCCAGAAAGACATGTGAAAACTATCTCAAAATGGGATTATCATCCGAGAGATGGTACACTAAACTCATCTCTCGATCTATCACCTGATCAGTAATAACATACATATGACAACCCCGTCCACACACACCTTTGTTAGGAAATAAGAGATAAAATATGTGGAATAATCGCTACGAGAATCGCAATAGTAGAAACTAATATGCAGAAAATATTACAGATCTCAAATAAAAGTGCATAATAAATAACACAACACAAAGAGATAACATTTAACATGGTTCACCCAATTTGGGCTACATCCACCAAGAATCGGTTGCTCGATTTTTATTACAAGCCTCCACTCTCTCAATCCAATACCCAAATCCGTTTGGAGCTATGCTCAACAAACTCTACAAATTTCACACCGAATTCAAAGAACATCTACAATACATTTTCTTTTCTATCTATCATATGCCTAAGACCATATAAATAAAAATTGTTTAATAAGTTTGATACAAAACCGTGGGTATCAAAACAATGGGGAAAAAAACCAAAACCATCCGATAAACCTATGGGTAGCCAAAGAGGTGGTTTTACAAAACAATGGGTACCGAAAAACCGTGGGCCCAAAAACAGCCCATAACGGTTACCCATTACCCATGGGTTAATAAACCACCCATGAAAATTTTCTTTAGGGGCTTCGCCCCGAACCCCCCGATCCGCTCACCGTAACATGAAAATAGGCTCCACAAACATAACAATCTCCCACTTGAGACTGATTTTTTACCGAGCAAGCTTCTCAACCCTTCACTATCATCCATGAAGCCTAACCAAAGCTAAACATAGCTTTAGTTTATCCCTTGTGACCACCTTGGTCATCATATCTCGAGGATTCTAAGCTGGTATGAATCTTCTCCAACTTTAACTTATCTTCCTCCAAAGCTATCCTCGATGAAGTGATATCTCAATTATATATGCTTCGTCCCCGGAGTGGAAAGTAGAGTTCTTAGCTAGGTGTATAGCACTCGACTATCACTATGCAGCTTACATTCCTCCCGCTATGCCCCAACTCCTCAAGCAATTGTTGTAACCAAATCATCTCTTTGTTTGCCTCTATGGCAGCAACATACTCAACCTCCGTGGTTGACCAAGCCATCAGCTTCTCGTATTCGTGAAATCTAGCTCATTTGTTTTCCCATCTATAGTGTAAATATAACCTGTCGTGCTCCTCCTGCTATCTACATCTCCAGCCATGTCTGAATCTACATAACCACGTAAAGTGGTGTCTGATCCACTGTAGCACAAAACTATCCCCATGGTCCCTCTCAAACACCGAAGGATCCACTTTACTTCTTTCCAATTCTCTTTACTGGATCACTCATTAATCTACTCATAGCTCCCTTTGCATGGGCAATATCGGGCCTAGTGCACACCATAGCATACATCAAATCGAAGCAATCATTGATGAGTAAGGTACCCTGCACATCTGATTTCTTTCTTGCTCTATCTTGGGACACTTTGCTCCTTTGATAACTTAAAATGTCCTCGCCAAAGGTGTCCCAACCAGTTTAGTATCCTACATGTTAAACCTATCAAATACCTTCTTAATGTACTCTTCCTGAGATAAAGTCAGCTTCCGTTCCTTCCTATCCCGAGTTATACTCATACCAAGGATTTGTCTGGCTACCCCCAAATCCTTCATATCAAAGGATTCACTTAGTTGTTTCTTGATTACTTTTATTTCTTGCATGTTTTTACCTGTAACCAACATGTCATCAACATACAAACACAAGATAATATAACTTCCATCCTCAAATTTCTTTGTATACACGCAATGGTCAGAATGACATCTAATATAACCTTGCTCCATCATGAAGCTATCAAACTTCTTATACCATTAACGTGGAGCTTGTTTCAAGCCATACAAGCTCTTCTTCAATTTACACACCATCTCCTCTTTACCTTTGACCTCATAGCCCTCTGGTTGTTGCATATATAGTTCCTCCTCCAAATCACCATGGAGAAATGCAGTCTTTACATCTAACTATTCTAAGTGCAAGTCTTCTGCTGCCACTATTCCAAGAATAGTTCTAATAGAAGTCATTTTTACTACAGGAGAAAAGATCTCATCAAAATATATACCTTGTTTCTGTGCAAACCCCTTGACCACCAACCGGCCTTATATCTTTCTTTCCTCCTTCTTCATCTTTAACTCTGTACACCCACTTGTTCTGCAATGCTCTTTTTCCTTCCGGTAGCTTCACCAAATCCCAAGTTTGGTTCTCCATGAGAGACTTATGCTCCTCATCCATGGCTTGCTCCCACTTCTTACTGGCATCTACCTACATTTCTTCATCAAAGCTCTCTGGCTCTCCACTATCAGTGAGTAATAAATAATAAAGAGAAGGAGAAAAAAATTTTAGGTTCTTTTCTTACCCTAGAAGACCTCCTCACTGTAGGAGTTTGGGGTTCTGCCGAGTCGATTCTGAACCGATTCATGGGTCACTTTGTCCCATCCAGGAAGATCCTCTACCACCGCATATTATTTCTTGTATTCTTCCCTATTTTCCTACAATTGTTGCTTATACATGACTTTCTCATTAAAGACCACATCCCTAGACCGAATGATTTTCTTGTCCTTAATACTCCAACATTTAAATCCAAAGTCATCACCACCATAACCAATGAAAGTACATTTTTCTAATTTATCCTCTAGCTTGGTCCTATCATCCTTGTCTATATGAGTAAACACCTCACATCCAAAGACTCTAAGAAATTAATAATCAAATTTCTTACCATACCAATCCTCCTCATGTATGCTTCCATCCAAGACACTTGAGGGTCCTCTATTTATCAAGTACATAGCTGTGCTCACTGCTTCTACCCAAAAAGAAAGAGGTAGTCCTACATGTAACCTCATACTCCTAGCATGTTCCATTATTGTTTTGTTCATCATTTCGATACCCCATTCGCAGTGCGGAGTTCTAGAACCGTCTTTTTCTGTAGATTCCATTCTCGAACAATAATCATTAAATTCATTGCTGCAATACTCCCCTCCATTATTTGACTGGGGCATTTTAGCTTAGGACCTGTTTCATTCTCTACCAAGGCTTTCCATTTAACAAAATTTTTAAATACATCGATTTGTTTCTAATACAATAAACCCAAACTTTCCTTGTTACATCATCAATAAAAGTAACATAATAACTTGAACCCCTAAGAGATGATACCTGAGCTATCCCCCACACATTAGAATGCACCACTTTAACTTACTCTCTTTCTTTGTAGGTCCAACCTTGATAAACCTTACTCGCCTGTTTCCCATATATGCGAGTCCTCACGTAACTCTAAACTTGTTTCGTATATCTAGGAATTTTTTTTTATAATGTCCATGCCCTTATGGCTCATATGACCGAGCCTATAGTGCCATAATGTTGTATCTACATCTGAAGCCACAAGATTACAATCATTAGTACTATTAGTGGATAAATACAAGGTTCCAACCTTCTTACCTCTTTCCACCACAAGAGCACCCTTGGTAACCTTCCAAGAGTCAGTTGTAAATATCACAATACAACCATCACTTCCCAATTGCCCCGCTAATATCAAATTTCTCCTTAATGTAGGCACATGTTTGACATCCTTCAATAGCCATGTATTCCCATTCTGCATCTTAACCTGAACAGTAACCTTTTCCAACTATACTGTAAGGCTCATCATCACCAAGAAAAACATGCCCAAAATCCCCTTGAACATAATCAACAAAATAATGCCTATGTGGAGTAGCATGAAAAGAAGCCCCTGAATCTAAAACCCAAGATTTAGTAATATTATGCAAAGAAAGAATCAAAGCATCCTGGCATACATTACCCGATGCCACATTTGCCTCCTTGTTTTCTTCCTGTTGTTTCTTCTTGTCCCGAAGCTCCCAATAGTCCTTCTTTGCATGCCCAGACTTTCCATAGTTCCAACATACAATCTTGCTCTTGGATTTTGACCTTGCCCAATCTTTCGATTTTCCATGGTTTCCTCTATTCTTCTGTCTCCCTCTAGTTTCCACTATCAAAGCATTCCCTGAAGTAGAAGATTCCCCAGAGCTTTTTCTTCACATTTCCTCACTTAGAATCACCCCTACAACATCCTCAAAATTCAACTTCGAGTTAGCTGGAACCGAGTTTCTTACCGCCATTACCTGTGGTATTCCAAATTTCGTAAAGAGCACATAATTAATAAAGCCCTAACTTATTCATCAAATTCTATATGAATAGAAGCTAACATATTCATAACCATATTGAAATCATTTAAATGATCTCGCTACTAAACTATTTTCAGGACATCTTCATATTAAACAAATTTTTCATTAAAAATATCTTCTTAGAGGCAAAGGGTTTTTCATACTTCCCTAATGCATCCATAAGTTCTTTTGTAGTCTTTTCCTTTGAAACATTAAATAATACCAAAGATACAAGACATGGCAGATCATTCCAAGTGCCTTCTCTTCCAACAAATCCCATTCTCGCATCTGTCATACTTGAGGGTTTGTTCACCTTATCGACAACGGAGTATAAAGATCCTTCGATAAAGGTAATATTCCATCTCGCATATTCCAAACACCTTGAAATTCTACCCAATGAATTTATCAACCCTAGATCTTCCATCATCTCGCCATAGTTCCCTGTCAAGATAAAAATTTCCTTGCGATTCAACACTTCAACAAACCAAACCGTGGTCTCGATACCAATTGTTAGGAAATAAGAGATAAAATATGCGGAATAATCCCTTACATAATCGCAACAATAGAAACTAATATGCATAAAATATTATAGATCTAAAATAAAAGTGCATAATAAATAACACAACATAGAGAGACAATATTTAATGTGGTTCACCTAATTTGGGCTACGTCCACTAAGAATCACTTGCTTAGATTTTATTACAAGCCTCCACTCTCTTAATACATTACCCATATCCATTTGGAGCTATGCTCAAAAAACTCTACGTAATTCACACCCAAATTCAAAGCACATCTACAATACATTTTCTTGTCTATCTATCATATGCTTAAGACCATATAAATAGACAATTTCTTAAGCGATTTGATACAAAAGCGTAGGTATCAAAACAATGGGCAAAAAAACCAAAACCATCCCATAAACCTACGGGTAGCCGAAGAGGTGGTTTTACAAAACAATGGGTCTTGAAAAACCATGGGCCCAAAAACAGTCCATAACGGTTACCCATTACCCATGGGTTAATAAAGCACCCATGAAAATTTGCCTTGGGGCTTCACCCCGAACCCCTCGATCCACTCACTTTGGCGAGTGGGACCGCCGTAAAAATACCCAGAGTGTAACACATAGGTGTACCACACTCTAACATGAAAATAGGATCCACAAACATAACACACACCGCTTAACCTTCATATGGCTGAGGAGATGGTACGAATAAACGGGTCTCCCGACCCCACTAGCTCTTCCTCCACTCCTAGATCATATGTGTAAGATATGATATTGTCGAAACAATCCACTCGGCTCTATGTGTAGATAACCAATCCATGCCCAAGATGACTCCATAAGATCCCAACGGAAGGATACGAAGATCCGAGGTAGTGGTGAAAGGTCCCAAATCCACCACACACTCCTTAACTAAGGAGTCTATAAAGATCTTGGCTCTAGAAGCCATCTCAACATCCCAACTACGACACCGCTAATCGCCACCAGCTTGCATCATTCTACTAAAGGCTAGTGCAATAAAAGAATAAAAAGAACTAGAATCAAACAAAATGGAGGTAGGAATACCACCAATGTTACCTCCAAAGTGTCAATAATCGTACTACGATGCCCTTCTCGGTAGTTCTCGACCACTACGTACATCCTATGACTATGCCCCATATCACCAACAGTAGGCTCTGAGATTTGTGTCTTACCCTTGTTATTAAGGTTACGTGGGACAGTCCCTCTAAAAATGTCCAAGTAACACCACAACCAAAATACTTTCTGATCCTATCCTCGTATAATGACTCTAGTCGGTGCCCTGAAGTGTGGTGTCGTTCTAATGATCTGCAGTTGTGGTATCTTTGAGGTCTCTGCCTAGCAAGCTCTTATTGAGTGAGCTCTTTGGGAACCTTGTGTCCTAATGGGACCCCTAAGAGGAGGCCCCATACTCGACTCTCTCGTGCATCAAACCTCGTGGAGGTCTATAAGGTCGACGGATCTGCCGCTACTACTCATGTGGTCTAAAAGATGACTATGTTGAACCCTATCCACCATGAGGAAGAGGTACTGACCCCCTTGATCTGTTTTCCTACATCTATTGTATACGGCTCTGGACTCGGTCTCTAGCTTGCTAGGTCTTTCCTCGAGTCTCCTCTGCTATATAGGCCTTCTCGACGGCCTCAACTAATGTCTATGGATAATGGATCCACATTATACCTCCAATGTCTATATTTAGGCCTCGGATGAACTTGTGGATCCACACCTACTCATCCTACATGTAATCAACATACTGGAGTAGATCCAAAAATCTACTCTCATACTCAGCCACTATAAGAGATGCCTATCGAAGGTCATGGAACTCATCTATCCACTGCTATATGAACCTTCGTGATAAGTATCTTCTCCTGAAATGCTCCTCAAAGAGCTCCCGAGATAATTGTCTCGAGAATTGACATGGAGCTTCTTCTCCTCTATACGCCACTGAGACACTAGCTCCATCCCTTAGTAGATGGATCGCAACACGAGAGTTTTTGTTGCTGTAGAACAAGGACGAAGAGCTTGAAGCACCCATTCAAGCTCACTAACGAGACCTCTGTCTGAAATCCACCTATGTCACGAATAATGTGATGGCCAAAGCTTTAGGATCTCCACGATGTGATCTGCCGTGTTGTGGTCCGATGGTCCCTAGGCCTCTCAGAGTATGCTTGTCCCTAAGCCTAGGGCTCCGAGACCTCTCTCTCTATGTCATGAAACCTCGCCGGTCCCCTGTCCTCGTTGTGGTGACTTTACTCTAGCTGACTCTGCATGGAAGTTCTCTCCTCCATGCTCCTCGAGTCAGGGTGATACATGACCATCAATGGAAGTGACTCTATCATGTATGGCGAAATGTCCTCCTACTTTGATCCTACGCATAGAGTAGTATTAAAATCCTGAAGAGTCTGTGAAAATGCGTGGTAGGATGACTGCTACAACATGATTTGGTGGTGGTAATTCTAGGTCTATATGAAAATACCGCTTGTCCTATCTCGTGCCTCTTGCCTGATGACAAGGCAAGGGTAGTTCATATTTCTAAGTTTTATTCAATTTCCATGTTTACTAAAATATGTAATCTCTAAACTAAGTTATTCTCTAGATTTAAAAATGTGCTAAGTTTAAGGTTCATGTCTCAAGTTTTCTAGTGTTTCCAATGGCCCTAGCTTTTGAACCACCGCAATGATACCAAATGTAATGCTAGCTAAAATAACCCACTTGAGACCCAAGACCAACCTCGAATTAGTTAGAAAAATTATGGAATATTTTTTTGTTTTTTTAAGAGCCTACAACCAAAGTTACAAGAGAATAGTTTTCACTAATAGGTTCCAAATAAATTCTAATATACTACAATATAGTTTTCTTTTGTTACAATTATTATAGGTCACAAGGTCCAAAATTTAGGGTTAAAAGGTTCAATTAGGTTATAAGGGTAATTCCTCACAATACCCACTCTCTAACTTGAGAATTTAAATATTTAACTTGATTTTTCTCAAAATTAATAGATTCAAAATTTCCCTAAACCATTCCCATTGGATAGGAAATTTCCTCACCTTTCCACCGATATACGTGGAAGTCCACCTTGAACTCCCGTATTTCAAAAGTTATGGTCTCGATGGGCCTTGGGGTGAAAATCTTCCCCAAGAGCAGGCCTTCGGACCAGGGAGAAAAATTTCTCCATGGGCGGGTCTCATGGATCGTGGGAAAAATATTTCCTCACGGGCGGGTCCACGGGCCGCGGGAGAAATTTTTCCTAGAGGCAGTCGACGGGGCCGTAAGTGATTTTTGGAAATTTCCCCAAATGGGATCGAAAGCCACCTTCGTACCCATGCTCCCATGTGTCCGCCAGCAAGACACAAGGGACATGTGGCGCCTCCCAAGCACACTTCGGGAAAACAAGGCGACGGGGTTAAAAGAATTTTAATGCCTGAGGGGTGAAAAGGTTAAAATTCACTCGTTCATCCGCCAATACCTCACGATGTCACGTGGAAGCTTCTAATTAGTCAGGGCTGAGGAGAAAATGTAGAAAATTTTCCCAAAATTTTCCAAAACGGAAAATGCACAAAAGAACCTCGCTTCCCAATCGATGCCACTAGACGCCACGTGGAACCTCCTGATTGGTTGTGGACCAGTGGGGTGGAGGGGAAACTATAGAATTTTTTTTCCAAAGTTATTTGAAGTGCTAAGTGAAAATTTATACTTACGAGTCCATGAGGAAAATTTTCCTAAATTTTTTTTTTGACAGTTAGAATTATTTTTATTTTACTTTTTATGCCAAATGAAGAAAAAATTTAGAAGGCCATAATTTTAGATAGAGAGCTCGGTTTAGGGAAAACAAGGACTTTCTGGAAATCTCTCGATGTCCTCTTTATACAAGATTTATTAAATTTTGATTTTGATAAATTTTAAGGAGTCAATTTCAAGAAAATGATCCATGAGACTTTACAGTGCAAACTGATAAATTTTAACTTATAAAATTTTCTCAATTTGATCTTCTTCCTCTCTCAACATGTCAAGTAGACATGGAGAATTGTTCTTAGATAGATTTAAGAAGGATTTCAAGATTCAATTTGTCTAATTGATTGGAAATTCAAAATCTACATCTCTTGACAGCAAAATGACTATATGAGGGTTGAGCCAATTTTTTCAAGGTTTGAAGGATTATGCCATAAGTTATTTTTTATTATTGCATTCATTTATAGCCTAGCATGTTCAGATTAATGTTTCATTGGTATTTCTTGATTGCAGGTTCGATCGGTTCATTTCGATAGAAGTAGTAGAGTTTAACGTGAAGCGTAAATGGAAACAAAAAATTATCTCAATGGTTCTTATTTTACTTGACTTAAAAATGAATTAATTTTGTACTAGTTTCAAATAGGTTTCATTCCTTCAATAAAATGATAAATACAAGAATTCAACTTTTATTCTTTTCAAACCATGCACTTCACAAAACAAAGTATTAAATTTTCTTCATTCGCATTTCTTTCTTTCAAACAGAGATTATAACTCACATATAGGTGATAAAATTCAATACAATGATGAAATTTGAGGAATTTTATGCAATCCTTTATTGATTCCAATAGAAAATTTTACAACTTCTTTCTTTCATTCTTCAATTTCATCATACTGAACACAATTTGTTGCTTTTCAAAAGAACATAAGCAGTATGTCTCCTTCACATTTCAAATTACATTTTCCTAACCAATAAAACATATTTCCATTGCAAAAAATATTAAATTTCATCCAATTCAAGTAGGAAAGGTTACAATAAGATTTCATTTCACAAGGATTCATCAAACTGTCTTTATCTTAGCTCAAGAACAACAACATGCATAATTCTCATTCTTCTAAATTGTGATCACAAAAAGATTAGGGAAAGGAAACAATCTCCACCTAACCAAGACATCCAATGAAGAGGATAAGCCATCATTCTTCATTGGACCCTCGAGCCCTAACCACAATGCAATAAAAGATGTGATCCAACTCATGACAACAATAGGTTTCCATAAACACACAAACAAAATTTTCACAATAAAAACACGGTCCAAAATTGAATGTAATTTACAACTACATTAAAGCATGAAAAATTATTGAGGCTTCATAAAGCAATCCAAAGGAGCAAGAAACTATGGGGGATTCTTCTTATGCCTCCTAAAAGAGGAAATGTGTATCACCACTTGAATTAAAAACTACCAAAATATAGTATATCAAAACCTTGACATTTATTATGCCTCCCCAAGTACCCCTTATTCCTCACATTTCCTTATGCCTCCCTAACCTCTTATGGCACCACATAACGAGTAAATAAATACAAGCTATTTCTTTGTAAGGTGGAACTGAAATCCCAACTCCTCCACCCTTATACCTCCCTAAAACACACTTCAGGCCTCCCACAAAATAAACCCCATAGTCTTCTCCTACACCATTCGTAGGCCATCTACCCAACAGCCCAAAAACATGCCAAAATATTCACACATTAACATTTACATTCATAAAAGAAGAGCATTTGAAGATCCAAGCTCTTACCTCTCCAACATAGAGATTCCCAAGTTCTAAACAGAATTGTTTCCAAGCAAAACGATAAAAAAATCCACTAAAAACTAGCATGCAACAATCTTCAAACTTCTCCAAAAGAAAGTGCTCCCAAAATAGCAAGGAATTCACCAAAGAATCAAGTCTCCAAAGTGAAGCAGCCCCAAAACAAGGTAAGGAATTCAAATTTTATAGTAGAAGGAATGGAAGAGAATGAGGTGGATCCATGTAGGATGCCACATCCCACATCCTCAACCCCAACCCCAAAAAGTCAAATTCATTCTCCAATGCATAATAAATCGGTGGGTGAAAAATATGACAGTTTAATTACATACTCAAATCCAATCGACACCCCAAAGTACTTAAATTAAACCATGTAAGAGAAGTACAATTAAAACATACAATTTCACTTGCATAAATACATTATAAAAGTCTAAAATCAACCCTCCATCCATAGGTATGGTTGGTAAATGAGTTTAAGAGGTATGGGATAAGTGTGAACTGTCCCACAAGCCTCCAAAATCAGCCTTCAAGGACAAATTCGAGTTTCCAAGAAGATGAAGTGTTGCACTCTCAAAATTTAACTTACACATCTCTTACAAGACTTTAAATCAAGGCCAACAACTCTATTAATTACTTTCTTATGACATATTTTAAGTAATTAACTTAACAACATGATTACTCACAATATTACACACCATTTACAAAATAATGAAAGGGGTCAAAGCACCACAAAATAACCACATGCATACATTAACAAAGAGACCAAATAAAAGAAATACATAAAACCCTTGGTCACATTTAAAGGTGATCCCTCCACGGGAATCCCAAACACAAATAAACACACACCAAAAAAATATGGTTGCCATGTTGGCCTTGTTGAATTCATCTAGAATTCCAAAGTGGTTGGTCTCAATCGCCCTGATGTTTTTGTGATGTTTTTTTAAACCTGCAAAATACAAATACCTCGTTTCGACCTCATGGCCACATCGAACATCGAAATGAATATAAATATAATTTTAAGATCATCAATATATTTGTGAATCATGACAATTGTCAAGACAATCAACAATATCACTTACATTTTCATTAACAACTATATCATCATCAATTTTAATCCAATTTTCATTTTCTAGGTCTAATCAAAATATCTAATTATCACAAGTCCGAACAACATCTATAATATAACCATGTCAAAAAATATTTCAACATCAATATATTAAAATGTCTCTAAGAGTCATCATGCATCATATAATAATAAACGTCAACAATAATCCATGATCGAGCATCTAACATCATATAAAATAAAAACTATAATAATTCCCATGATATAGTCAACAATGCCATGATGATGTATCAAAAGGTGTCAAAGAGAAGTCTCAATTTGAGTTTCAAGAAGTCTTTCCTGAACCAAATAAATCTCCACTTTAGTCTCGTATGCCTTAATTTCATCAAGTGAAGAAGAGGAGACTATGTAAACTACGATTTTAGGCGAGAAAAGCCCCGAAGTGCAACCCTATCAATCTTCACCTTCCACTTCACATAAAGCGAGACATGATTGGGTAGATAAATTTTTAATTTCCCACAAAGAACATCCAGATTGGGAGGCATAAGAAGATCCCTTAGTAAACATTAAATTGAATCCAAGTACATGAACCTTGAAAAGGGTAACCAAAAATAATATTTCAACACAATGGTCATTGTTTGTTTTGAAACATCAAAATACCTCTTCACTCTTACAAAAAAAGGAAAGCCAAAGGCTCCCATGTAAAAAGTGGTGTAATATGAGGAAAATCTTAAATCCTTAATAAGGGAAACAATAGAAGCGATTGTAGAAGTAGCGAAGGGATTACGTACTAGAAAAAAAAGAGCCTAAAACTTAATTAAAGGCCACAATTCATCTCGACACGCTTTTTGATGTAGAAGATATTATGGCTTGTAAAATAATATAAAGGAATGTATTGGTGAGAATGAGTAGAAGAACCGTTGTTGAAAAGGAGGAAAAACATAATTAGAACAATGACATCCTCAGATAAAACATTAATACGAGATGTGGTAGGCCATTGAAAAGGGCATTTGTAAAGAGCCTTTAATTATGACCATGGATGATATTGGTATATTCTGTTATATCCTTATTATATGAAGAGAATTCGAAGGGAATAAAATGAATAGGAAAGAAGAATTTATTTTAATTTGACAACATTATTTCCAAAGGAAATCAAGTTTTCATGAAGCTTCATTCATGGAAGTATTTAACGAAACCATGAATTGGTGTCCAATGAAGGTATCACAACATCGCTTAAATATTTCTTGGATAATTTTCAAAGGATAATAATCGAGGAGAATGAAGTAGAAAATTCACGTGACGTTGAGATTGTTTCCAACACAACGGGAAAATATAGAAACTAGATACTCTTAAGGTAATTGTGAAAAGGAAATTGGTAGTCAAAATGATTTACTTGACAAGTCAACTTTGATATATAGAAGCTTGATTATTGACACAAAAATGATAACCAAAGATTCTTAGATTTACAAAAATATATTGAGCAAGAAAGGTCTTGAATGAGAGAAACAAACCCAAGAAGCAAATGTTCTGAGACATGAATCAGATCAACAACAACCCATAGCTAAGGAAGAACAACAATGAATCATAAATCATAGCATATGAGATAGGTAGGTAAGAGTTGTAATATGTTTGACATGTTAATAGATGAATATGTATAATTGATAGTATGTTCGTGTATATATTCCAAATTCTATACTCATATAAACAATGCATTAGTTGTTTTCATACGCTAAGCTCCAAATATGTCGTTATGGCAGAAAATAGCACACATTATGTTCAAATATCCATAATTGAGTACCGAGCACTAATCTTGCAATATCTTACATTTTTTTGTTAAATCATAGTGACACCAAATATTAAAATTATATGTTCTGACATAAGCTATGAAGCGAACAATAAGCCAAAATATTCATTTTTACTTTTTAAATGCTAAAGCAACATTGAAGCTATACATTTACAATAGTGGTAGTTCCTTAACGGCCTAAGATTTCAAAATATATGTTGTTAGGTACCAATCAATAAGCTAGAAAATATTTTTGAGGAATAAACTAAAGCTATTGAAGCTTGGAATATCTTACATATTTTTTTATTGAATCCTAGAAACAACATAGCTTCGAATAATATGTTGGAACATAAAATAAAGACGCAAACTTAAAATTTCATTCTTTGTCTTCTTAATCGCTTGATACATATTAGCTTGAAATATTCTATTGTGGAAGAACGTAGATGTCGTGTAGCTCAAAAAAAATTAATTTGATTTTTTAAAGTATACCGCCAACAACTTACAAACATTATGATTATGCATATTCTAGCGGAAAATAACCTCCAAGAATCTTAATTTAATATGTTAAATACTTGCAACTTCTATGCTCCAAATATTATGGGTTAAATCTAGTTGAAATATTTTTTTAGTGTAATATCTTGTGGGTAGTACGTAGCGCCACTAATCTCATACTACATTAATTTAGTTTGTGAAATCCTAGTGGCCATAAGCTACAAAGAATATTTTGAGGTAATACCTAGCATACGTTAGACTCGAAATATCTTTATTTATTTTGTTAAATCCTAACAACCTCTATGCTCCAACTATTGTGATGTCATAGTATCCTAGCACCTAAGATTTTAAAATATCCTTTATTGAGAAAAAAATCCTAAGCTCATAAGAAAAAATATTTTGAGGCATAACCTAGTGATCGCTAAGCTCATAATATCTTACTTGTTTTTCATTGAATCCTAGTGACAACATATCTTCAAATAAAATGTTGCAACATAAGCTAGTGGATGCTAAGATAAAAATTTCATTCTTTGTCTTGTTAAATGCTCGAGACATCTAAGCTCAAAATATTCTATTGTGGAAGCACCTAGATGCCATGTAGCTCAAAATTTGTTAATTTTATTTGTTAAAGCATACCGCCAACAACTTGTAAACATTATGAGTATGCATATTCTAGTGGATGCTAGCCTCCTATAATCTTAATTTAATGTGTTAAATCCTTGTGACCGCTATGCCCCAAATATTATGGGTTAAATCCTAATAAACACTAAGCTTAAATTATTACATTGTTGTAATGGCTAGTAGCCACTAAGCTTAAATCAATTTCATTTAAAATGTTAAATCCCATAGATAGATCTTTTAAAATATATTTTTTTGTAGTAGGTAGGGGCTTCTTGTTTCATACTACCTTAATTTATTTTGTGAAATCCTATTTGAGCAATAAGCTAAAAATAATATGTTGCGGAAATACCTATACGGACACTATACTTGAAATATATTTCAATATTTTTTTAAATCCTAGTAGCCGCTATGTTCCAAATATTATGATGTGGCAAGTGTCTTAACCACATATAGCTTCATGATATCCATAATTTAGAACCGATCGCTAAGCTCAAAAATATTTTTGAGGCATAACTATTATCTCTCGGAAGTGCGATTTGTGATTGAGGGATGATAGGTGTTCTAAGATTTCTTTTACCTCACTTCTGTAGATACAATGGAAACTCACTGAAGGCTATGGGTATTGCTATGTTGAGGTGAATCTCGAGGATTACAAATTCGGTTCTTTATTGATGTATCCTGAAATTGATTTATGTGGAGTTTAAAGGATAAAATATGGTTCATAATGAAATTTAATCTGCAGTGATACACCAAAATTGATGAGTCATTTGACTAAGACACATCCATAATATAATAAGAACAGATAAATGAAGCATGATCCAATGGGTTTCAACTAAATCCTAAGGAAAAACACTTTTATGTTGAGGGATAAATCAAAACAACATAACAACTAACATGCACACTAAGAGTATGCAGAAAACACAAATTTTGCAGCAAGGTAAGCTAATTAATTCAGGGAATTAACATTCACAAGATATAATAAAATAATACACACCACTATAAATAATCGGAAAGGCAATAAATAGTTCTCATTCCAAGGAAATTTTTTCCTATTACTTCAACTCTTAGTACAAAAATTCTTCTTGTAATCATTGTCTTATACTTTGCCAATGCACACAATATATAACAAAATTATTCACCCAACCCCCTAAAAATATACTAAGTCTAACTACACTTGCATGTTATTATTAACCTTCATTGTGAATAAATAAAAGGATAAAATAACATGTTGTTACAATTAGGCATTGATAGCCTTTTAATTCCAAAAATACATCCACAGTCAAGTGTAGTTTGACTTATCTAAATATGATACAATAAATAAATTTGGGTGAATACTTTAACTAATAATATCCTTTTCTTGAGTTGCAAGCTATGTAAGGTACATGCATACTTCTATCTTGTAGCCTGATGTGACACTCCTTTTGCAATAATAATGCTTTTGATTTCATACTTAGCAAAATAATTACAATTTCCACTAGTGGGGAGCACTTACGAACATGAAAAATAACATCCTCTCCTCCTTTGTATGAGCTTTCCTTAGAAATTTTTATGGAAAGTTAGCAAACTTTAAGGCAAAGTGCTTATTTGACCTTTCTTTGATTTACTCATCATGGGACTCTCTTTGACCTTGGAATACACTTGATTAAAAACTTTGGACTCCTTTGATTATTTGCATATATTATAATCATTGTTACTTGGCCCCCTGGAACTTATATGACACATATACTTTGGACTATGATTGGGCATAATCATTCGGCTTTGATTTTACATGGCCCCGCACTATAGTGATGAATCATAATTACTAGGAAGCCCGCTTTCACAATGACTCAACCCTTATCATTGTGTTGGTGATTTCAAAATAACTCTAATAGAGTTAGGGTTTTATCATTGATTGTCACGTATGTACAACTTGACTATGGTTGAGTTTAGAGTAACCACCGGGTTTACATTACACCCATTGATCTTTGTACTTTTTTTTTGCATCATTAATCCTAACCCACTAGGTGGGTTGAGGAGATAAAATGCATTTTATGTTAGGATAAATTAATTATGCATTATATGATTAATTATTTTATTAATTTTATTAATTAAATAATAATATTATATGGTTATATTATAAACCATATTATAATTGTATCTTTGTTATATGGTTTTAAACCATATTTTTCTGTTTGTTTCACGGGGATAATTGTTACAATTATTATAACAATTTATATGCTTCCGGATGTATTATTGGAAGCTAATTTGTAGTATTTTTTTACCGTGTAACATATTTCTTTTCTCGCACATGACTATACAATACCTATAGGTATTGTAGTCCTACTATTGTAAACGATTGAGATTAATAAAGTTAATCAAGATTCTGGCCTTGTTTCTCAATTTACATTTGGTACCAGAGCAAGATTCTTGACTTTGTGAAGCTGTGGAGGAGTGGAAACAGAGAGAAAGCGGTGAGATAGAGGAGTTTTGGAGAAGTGTTTGCAGCATCGAGAGCACTGTAGCCTCTTGTAATCCCCTGGCCCCATCCCTACCTCCTTACATCCTCCTGTTCCTTCAAGGTGTTTGGAAGGCAATTTTTTTTTGCATAGATGCACCTAGCACGAGGAAAAATTTGTTGCGGGAATAGAAACTTTTTCAATTTTTTTATATTTTTCCCCATTAGGGGTTTAGTCACTAAAATTGGTGACAATGTTAGTTGTAACTAACACTAGCTGCAACACCAAATCTGGAGGTCTCTGCCCCTAGCCACCGAGTTGAAAAATCCCCTGACCGAGCTGTGCATTGGCATTTGCATTGATAGAAAGGGAGCACAATTCCAAATGGTAAGCCATTCATTGCATATGAATTTGGTATTTTTATTTTTTTGGATGACCGGGCTATCCACAGTGATCCCACCTGCAATGAAATAAAACGGTGGAGACATCCAAAGAAGTCTTTGATAGCTGGGGTGGTTTAATCCAAGCGGTGCGACCTGCACCCAATAGCTGTAGGAAAATAATTGGATACATAGATCAATAAAATCAGAGATAAAAAAATCAAAGAAATCATTCATTTATTCAAAGCGACTAGCTCCTATAGCACAACCTGCAGCAAGCAAACAACTCTGAACCTGCATAAAGCCAAAAACATGGCTTCAATATCCAACACAAGACCTACTGACCCGTAGTAATAAAATCAATATCATTGGCAAAATAAAATAAAATACGGCATGTAGAAAGTAATAGATTAAAAGAGCGTATCAAAAAAAAAAATTGGGGATAAACAAATAAAAGGAGGTGGAGATCAATAGAAAGGTGCGTGAAAAGTGGTGGAGATCCATTTTTATGCAAATAACCCTAAACCACCTTCAAACTCGCTGCCATGCAGGTCTCTCCTTAGCCACGTCACCCTCCACGTGGACTCCAACTCAGCCAAGTCAGATTTTACAAAGGTAAGTCGATTTTACCTTTCATTAAATACAAGTTTGTTCATTTCTATATCAAGCACTCATAAGAGCCAAGGCGGTTAGAGTGAAAGCCTTAGAAGTGGGAGGTGCATGGTTCAAATCCCACCCCAACTTACTTTTTGATTTTGGTGAGAACCACTAACTTTAGCGAAAAATTCAAATTTAGTTATAACTAACTAAATTTAGTGGGGAAATCCCTAATTTAGGGTAAAAAATTTTCCCCATTCAGCTTGTTTTTTCATTCTGGACAACATTTTCCAAAGGAGGACCACCCAAAACTTCATCTTGGGCATTTTTTTAACGGTTTCGGCATTTTGGGTCATTTTGGGCTACGAGAGGCCACCGAGGCCCGCAGAAACAAAATTTCTTTTTACCTGCCATTTAATTTTTCCATATTTTTGAATGTTATTTGTATATTGCATTATATTGTACTAATTTACAGTTGCCATACTCAATGCAAACTTTGTAATTGCTCATAAACTAGCGAGAATATTGTAATCACAAAAAGAAAAAATTGGTTCTATAACACTCACAAGATCTTAGATCTCATTTGCAGCGTTGGTATATACGGTGCCTCTGGGGAAGTGCTTACTGAGTAAATTCGTCATGACTAATACCGAACTTAATGCCTAATATAGCTGCAACAATGTCATCTAGGCATCGTCCCTTTAAATCGGGAGTAATAAGGTCATAGTGCACACACTATGAGCCATCCCATCCATCTATGAATGATTGCATGACATAAATCCGGAAGGAGAAATTATCAGTATATATCGAAGTTACGCGCGTATGAGAATATTTCTTTGAGCCGGTGTCAATAATCACACGAGCCCCATAAGTATTGTCTTGGTACCACGTATTGAATTCTTTCACATACACTAATGCGTCTTTCAAATACCGCCAAGTATATAGAAAGGGTGAGCTTCTTCCACATATGGCCGAGTATATCGAAAGGGTGTGTATATAGAAAGGTTTGGTATATCGATGATGATATATACATTGGGAGACCTAATACCTAGAGTGATAAGAGACAAACCCTATCGGTGATTTCGTAAAATGGGCACCAATGCCCCCAAATTTTTCTTCCAGATTCAAAATTACTCAGAGGAAACAACTATCTTTTGCATGGAAGACTAAAATCAAGACACAAGCTTGAGTTTGAAGAAATCGCTGTTGTGAATGGTACTCGACCAAATCAACTACATACGATACAACACAACAAAGTGGCAGTTTGATAAAGTAGATTGGAAGGCCAAACTCATCATCTTGTTTTGAGTGTCGATGATGTGTAACCCCACATTTGAGATGCCAAAATAGCCAAAGAAGCGTGGGATAAGTTAAGCACAGTATACGAGGCCAAGAACAATAATGTTATACATAATTTGTAGAGTCAATTACACACATTAAAGTTCAAGAAGAATGAAAAAATAGAAGCTTTCCTAAGAAGAGTTACTGAATTAAGGGCTTCACTTCTAGCCCTAGGAGAACCGGTCCTGAGATGATGCTCTCGTTCAGATTGTTCGGAGAGCACTCCCATCTTCTTACCACATTTTTGTCACAACACTAAATGTGTCAAATACGTGATTAGTTTTGACAAGTGGTAAACCTCTATGCAACAGAGGAAACAATGCACAATAAGGATGATGAAGAGGAGAAAACACTTTCTTCACATCAAAATGGAAAGGAAAAGGTAAAGGAAAACCTAATTCCTATCAAAATACCAAAATCAAAATCAGTATCAAGGGATAGAAATCGGAAGAAGCGATGTCCAATTTGTAAAGAGGAAATAACCTACAAGATTGTTGGTATAATACTTACAAGAAAGGTTCATCACCAAACTCTGGACCTCCAAAACAATCTAACAAGGGACATTATAACTAAAATCAAGGGCAAAAAAAAGGGGAGGCTGGAAAATAAGACCCCACCAAAGAAGGTAATATTCTTTGAGAAACAAAACAATCGAGAAAATGAAGACTTCTTGTTCACTACTCGATCAAGTGAACCATCCACGTCATCTAGTGATGTTTGGTATGTTGATTTGAAGGCCACTCGACACATGACCAGCCACGAGATCTTGGTTTATTTAAATGAAGGACATGCCATCGAAAAATCATGTTTCATTGGGAGATGATTCTTCATATATAGTTCGGGGATTGGGAACATTTCTCTACCGCTTGGTTCACGTAAATATATACTATCAAATTTCTTGTATGTCCCACTGGGTTGACAAAGAATATACTTTCTATTAGTCAACTCCTAGATCACAACCTAAAAATTTACTTTGATAGTCAATTCAACAAGAAAACGTGTTTGATTCAAGACAAATCAAGAGGATCAAAAATAATTGCAAAAGTCTCAATGTGGGACGCATGTTCCAACTTGATTTTGTTCACGAGATACGATCAAGCACTTGTGGCTAAGAAATCCACCTCATCATAGTTTAGGCATCGAGATTTGGTCATGTAAGTTTAAAATATCTCGAAACACTTAAAGCATAATATGGTACATGGGCTACCATCTCTTGAAGGATACAAACAAGTGTCCTCACTGCCTAGAGGAAAACAACACAGAGCTTTGTGCGGAGGATTACATTTCAAGCTCATGGTAAACTTGACCTAGTTCATACCGATCTTTACGGTCTAATGCAGTCAATTCATTCAGGTTCAAGTATTTCATGCTTTGTGTTGCGACTATTCGAGAAAAATGTGGATTTTTTGCATTTTGCAAGAAAAGTGAAGCTTTTGAAACCTTTAAAAAGTTCAAAGTAGTAGTTGAGAATGGCCGGGTCGTCACATCGAACTCTCCACTTTGAGATCGAGGGGGAATTCACAGTGATGAGTTCAGAGATTACCTATAAACTCACGGGATTCATCGAAAAATGCCTCCTCCACACACACCGCAGAAAAATGGTGTTGTTGAGAGAATAAATCATACTATCATGGAAATGGTGCGATGCATGATCAACGATTCCGGACTTACAAAGAGAAATTTTGGGCGAAGCAATAAAGACACCGGTGTATTTGTTGAGCAGTACCCACTATTTCTCTTGACGGAGTAACATCACAGAAGCATGGTTGAAAGCGAAACCATCTATTCCACGCCTTTGAGTATTTAGGTGGAAAGAAAGCATGCACATACCCAAATAGAAACAGAAAGAAATTGGACATGAAGTCACAAAAATCATTTTCATTGGGTACAGTGAAGAGACTCTTGGGTATACATTGATGGATTCTAAGACGTAAGAAAAGTCTACACCGAGTAGAGATGTTGATTTTTTTGAGAAGAAGGAAGTAGAGTCTCCTACTCCGGACTCACCAAATGTAGTTTTTCACTGTTGTAAAAATTGAAGCCGATGTTCCCTCGAGAAGATGAAAGTGATGATGGTGTTGATCGAGATAGAACCACGACCCATGGGAACAGTTCAGCATATTCCTAAATGGTGTACAAGTATATTATGAGATACAAGAATGGATGCTCCACGAGATACATCCACCCCTGGACCAGGGACTCACAGTAAAGAAAGAGAAGAAGTTAACTTTACTTTGATGAGTAGAGTTATTGAATTAGATGAGCCGTCTATAATCCAGGAATCCCTACAGTTAAAAGATTGGAAAGATGCCATGGATTCGAATATCAATCAATGATGAAGAATAACACTTGGCAGCTTGTCGATCTTCCACCAGGGAAGAAACCCATTAGATGGAGATGGATATTTTTAAAAAGTACAAAGCAGATGGGACAGTGGACAAGTATAAAGCAATACTTGTAGCAAAGGGGTATACATAAAAAGAAGGTATTGACTATGAGGATACATTTTCTCCCACAACTAAGATCAAAACGATCAGGATGATATTTTCTCTAGCTACTTAGTTTGGATGGAAATTCCACCAAATGGACATAAAAAGTGCCTTCCTAAATGGATATTTACAAGAAGAAGTCTACATGACTCAACCTGAGGGATATGTAGTACCTCGTCAAGAAGCAAAGGTATGCGACTCGGGAAATCTCTATATGGCCTCAAGCAGAACCCCGGGCCTAGTACATCAAGATTGATCGAGCATATCGTACAACATGGATTTGTTAGAAATCCATATGATCCCAATCTCTACCTCAAAAGCACAGGGGAGATGGTGATTGTTGTTGTCTATGTTGACGATCTAGCCATCACTAGCATTTCGGTGAGGATGATCGATGCAATAAAGAAAGATCTTAATCAATCAATCGACATGACCGTCTCGCCAAAGCTGATGCACTATTGTCTTGGATTGGAGGTATGGGAGAAAGAGAATCATATTTTTGTTTCTTAGATGAAATATACCAAGACTACTCTCAACAATTTTAGGATGATGGATTGCACACCAATTGCTACACCCATGGAGAGCAGATTGTAGTTATCTGGTTGAGATCCATATCCCGAGGTAAGTGCCACTCTCTATTAGAAGCTAATCGGTAGTCTCATTTACGACCTACACTAGACCGGATATCGGCTTTGCGGTGAGCCATCTATCTAGGTTCATGCGGGAACCCAAAGTTTGTCATTAGAAAGTAGTAAGGTGCATTTTGAGATATCTCAAAGGATTAATGGATCTTGGTCTAGAATACAAGAAGAGCGACAACTTCTTCTTGACTAGATATTTGGATTCGAGATCATCACGCAACTAACATTGATGATAGAAAATCCACTTACGGAATTGTATTCTTTATGGGATCGGACCAATATCATGGGAAAGAAAGAAACAACACTTTGTTTCTCACTCTTCCATAGAAGCCAAGTATCGTTCTGCTGGAGAAGCTTCGGTGAATCGATTTAGCTATGTCGCATCTTGGAAGGACTTGGAATACCATAGGACAAACCGACCACCTTGTATGTTGACAATGAAGGTGTTCTCAAACTTGTTTGCAATCTAGTTTTTAATGAGAGAAAAAAGCGCATCGAGGTACGAGGTTCATTTCATACGTGAACATGTGTTGAAGCACAACATCCACTTCAATATTGTCCATTAGGTGAACAATGGGAAAATATCTTCACAAAGTCACTTTCATGTGACAAGTTTGAGTTATTCATAGAGTTCCTCTCTCATCCCTTGAGACAATGCACAATTAAGGGGGTGGAATGTTAGGATAAATCAATTATGCATTATATGATTAATTATTTAATTAATTTTATTAATTAAATAATAATATTATATGGTTATATTATAAACCATATTATAATTGTATGTTCTTATATGGTTTTAAACCATTTTTGTCTTTTTGTTTCACGAGGATAATTTTTACAATTATTATAACAATTTGTATTCTTCACGGATGTATTATTGGAAGCACTTGTGAGTATTGTTTTATCTATGCAACATATTTCTTTATGCTCATGATTTTACAATACCTACAAGTATTGAAGTCTGCTTTTTGTAAACTAGTTGAGTGAGATTAATAAATTTAATCGGGCTTCCGCCTCTATTTCTCAATTTTCATTTTGAACCCTTATCATTTAATTTTTATCCTACAAGAATGGGCGAAGCCTTGGAAAATTATCATTTGATGCCATTATTGATCTTTTTGAGCTCTATACTCTACAAATTCGGCCTCTATGATTTATGAGTGTGAATCTTCACATTCTCTCGTCGTCTTTCTGTCATTTTGATCTTCATTGTGGAATTTTTAACAAATTGGCCACCATTGTTGACATTTTTAATCTCTTGTTTAAGCTTAAACTTAATCCTTCCTGTGATTTGGTTGTTGTTTGATGAAAATATGGTAAGCCGTATTCCTTTTCAAGATATAGACATGCGTTGTCTCAAGGTTTTTCTGCTTCACATATTTCAAACCCTTTGAAATCTTTGTGTTCTTTGTGATCTTTTCACACTTTTGAATTGGATATGGTTTTGGGTAGTCGTTATTATGCTCTGCACTTGATATTCTTTCGAGGGTTTGAATAAATTGACCCTAATTGATGATTTTTTTTCTATTTTGTCTATCTCGCAAAGTTAAGCACATATTGGATGACCATGAAATATGATTCATTTTATTTTTGAATCTAGATTTTTTTGCATTTTGTCTCAATGCGATCTATGGACATTTCGATCTTTTGGTGTTAGAGCTTTGTGCCTTTACGATGATTTTCAAGAGATGGGTTTGTTTGATATGACCATGGATTTAGAACTCTTCCGTTATTATCTTTTTGTATGCTAAGGCTCAACTCATGGCTCATATTAAATTTTTTATACTCCATCTCCTTCTTGTGTTGGCCTTTCAAACTTAAACATGAAATTTTTTCTTGCTTGTAGTCCATTTATTTCATTTATTTTTCCTCACTAGATTATTGTGACTCTTACATTTTATTGAAACTAGGTTGGTCTTATTTGTAACTCCAACTCCTTCTGGGGTTTCACTATTTGAATCTCTCGTAACTCTCCTTTCATTCAGTTCATTGTTCTTTATCTGCAATCGAGTATTGTATTGTTCATTCCATAGATCTGTGAATTATTGTAAATAATTTGGCGTCCAACTCGAATCTAGGCTTCATTTTTCTATCTGATATTTAAAGCTCTATTTTACCATGTAAATCTTTGTTCAAGGCAACACTTTATTATTCATTTTCTTGCTAGCTTGTGCGAGAGATTTGATAATTTTATGATATACCATTTTTATCTCCTTACATGCAACCGATCTTAATAGCTCCTTGATAATTAATGGAGAATTGTCTTGATTTTCCATAAATACTAGCTTCATTTTGTGTCATTGAGCTCTATTTTGATAGAAAATGTGTTAACATATCAATGGAAAATATAATTACATTCACCTTTGATCATTCCAAGCTCTAGACAAGAACCTTGAAGCTACTTTGAATGTGTAGTATGATAACCAGAAGAGTAATTTTACTTTGCATTTTGCATCCAATTTTTGTATTTTCAGAGAAAAAAATATTAAAAGATTATTTGTTTATTGACTATATATAGATAATTGAAGCATGAATATGTAGTCTTTAATAGAATATATGTTCTCTGAAAAAAATGTTGTTAGGTTTTTTATTTCTTATGAAATTTGTTTCTGAACTCTCTTTGCAATCGATGATCTCGCTTCAAACGGGTCTCTTCGTATCTACAATGTTAGCTATATTTTCGAATTGGAAACCCTTGTCTTTTGTAGAAATAGATGCTTCTATACTCTTGTTATCTGAAATTATGTCCATATATTGATGGTTGATTCTTGATGACACTTAAAAGTTGGAGAGTAACAAAATTGATAGTTGGTATTGAAACATTGAAAACAATTTTTATTCCATCTTGTTTATTTTATGGATTGTATTTGAGTTGTTTGACTTTCAGGAAACTTCATTGCAAATATGCCAAGTTATTTCTTTTATTGGTATATGTATACGGAGTAGTTAATTTGATTTCTTTAAGGCAACTTGCAATTCTAGATGCTTTCTTAATTTGTATATGTACTGCACACATATGAAAAATATTTAGAAAAAAATAGGCTTTCATCCTCTCTTGTATTCCATAATGAATTTTCTTCCTCTTTTCATGCCTGTATAAATTATGAGAACATATATGTGCTTCGCAAGATAGTACTTCCTCGATTCTCGTATCAAGCTCTTTAGATGTTTCTTATGCCCTGTTTGTCTTCAAAAGATTATTTTTCCGAAACTAATACCAAAAGCATACAGATTAAACCCAGATCTCAATATTGACAAAATTTCTTTATTTTCCCTAGGTACGGTGATGAATAATGTGGAAGATGAAGATGAAGAAGTTAGAACTAGAGATGATGTAGAACAAAACAAGACCCAAAAGGAAATGATTGGTTTTCTCTATATTCTTTTGGTTTTAGTTGTGTACATGCATATTATACTTCAATAGAAATAAGTCACATCCCATAACTTGTGTGGGAAACACTAAATTTATTAATGAATAAATGAGATTGATTTTTGTAATTGAGTTGTATATTTATTTCGCAATCAACTTCTATGATGTATATTGATTGTATAATAAAATAAATAACTCAATCACATGATTAAGAGAACTTCAACATAAAGAAATAAGGAAATTTGATGTACGTGTAGCTTAATAATGTATTCTTATGAATACAAGATGCAACTCTACTTGTTGTTATGGGATGAAAGATCACACATCTATTTTTACTCCCACCTTCATCAAGACTATACACTAGTCCTTTCGGGGGATTCTATATTTCTTTTTTAAAGATGAATGTGAATAAAAACACGTGAGGTGATGCAATCCACAACAACACACATAGCTGCAAATTTAATGTTTTTTCATTATGTTGCAACTAAAAACAATAAGAAACATCGATTCCTTTCCTTAGGTAGGTCCATCACAACAATTCATTCCCTATGAAACAAAGTTTCAAGTTTCCATTTTGCAGATAGGTGTAAGAAATGTTCACATTTCTTACAATCCAAATGGAGAATTACGCCATCTATTTTCAAGACCAATGTCTTACTCTTATCCATTAGGCATGGAGTCAAAAGTATAAAACTATAATATATCCTTTTCTTGAAAAACCAACCCTTGTGAAAAATAAACAAAAGAAAGGAAAATATCTCAGTAAACCAGATCACATGCATGAATACACTTATTAAATTTGAAAGCTCCAATCTGCATGAATTATAGTTTATTGAAGGGAAATCTTAAACTAACCTACTCTAACCAGCTACAAATTGAAACTAAATGAAACCTAAAATAGGTAGTGAAAATAGCTTCCCTTTCTCAAAAACCGAGGCCATGAATTTAGCTAGAAAAATAGGTAACATGAAGAAGTTGGAAAGAAGACATGTACCTTTGCGTTGCTCCAAAAACAAGTCCAAGAGTTGAAAAATATATATATCAAATCTGCAACCTTCTCTAGAATCATTTGGGGTTTCTTCTTACGAGAGTCTAAAACTCACTTTTATGCTCTAAGACAGGCATAAATTTTTGTACTACTATAATTTGTTGTGAATCAGCTAGGTACTCCGAATAGGACAAGGGATTCTAATAGCTGGAAAAATGACTGATCTTATCGATCTATTTCTCACGATTTTCTTTTCATCACTAAGCACATCCTAAAATAAATGTAGAAGGCTTTTTTCTTTTACAAGTTGTTGTTTATCTTTGGGTACATTTTGAACTTGATTTGGACATACGATCGCTTCATAAAAACATTGTACCTTATCCTTCCGACACTAAATTCGATTCATTTCAGCCTCTTCCGAGATGTTTTACTATGACTTTCATAACTAATTTATCAGCGAGTATTGCAAAACTCACCCCCTTGTTCGGATCCACCATGCGGCCTTTAAAATGAAAACAATCTCTTTCCTCTTCGTGGGAAATAAGTTGTTCGGGAGAATGTTGTTTTGTTTCTTGAAACTACTATTTTTCATCTACCATGATTGAATTTATCCCTTTACCATTGAGCACAAGGCAGCTGTCAAGATGAAAACATCTTTGCTCATGCTCCAAATCTGCTAATCCATTGTCAAATTTGACTTGAAAATCCTCTTCATTTAAAACTGATTTTACCTCTTTAGATGAGACATTAAGTTGATATGAATTAGTAGTGGTGTGATTATGGTGCATTCATGCACACTACACTTAGAATAAGTATATTGTTGATCATCTTCTATTTGTTATTGATCTTATGTGAAATCAATTGTAACTCTTACATGGGTTCTTTATCTAACTATAGAATAAAATCAAACTGAAATTTTGAAACCCATTGCTGCAAATTTTGCAGGAAATCCAGCCTTTTATTTTCCTCATTTTCTCTCCTCCTTAATGGTTTTCTGATCTACACCTTCATGAATTAGTACTATGGATGAAGGAGGAGGGGTGGGTTAGTTTTCATCTTGAATTGGAAGTTTTTTATCAAAAGAATGGGGTATAAGGTTTGTATTTAGAACAAAAATAGAATTAAATCTTGGAAACAAATATTCACTTTCATTATGTGATTTTGGAATAGAAAGATAAGGATTTGCAACAACTTAGAAACGTGGAAAATGTTGAATGGGCTGCATTGACTAGCAAGGAAGATATGTAGGCATTGGATTCTGATTGGGAAGGTAAGTGGGAACATCCAGTTGATGGGGTTCCTCAACCTGATGCCTATCATTTTCTAATGCTTGCAGCATTTGGTTAATGGACTATCTCATTACATCAAGCCTTTTTGGAGACTAAGCCATCTAGGTATAGAACCTCCCCATTGAGAGTTTTCTAAGATAAAGTTGTTTAAATTGCATTTTTAAATATATTCCTTGATAACTAAATATCTCTTATCCAAACTATTAAGATTAATTTTAAGATCTTCCTGCATATATTAAATATAACGATCTACATAACCCTAATCTTGAACAGTATAACCATTTTCATATTGATAATCATATTGATGTGCATGGTTCTGGTTATGGGGATATTCCTTCTAATAGAGGTCACGGTATTGATCGAAGGGGAAAATGGATGAAAAGACTATGGATATAATGGATACAACTCTTGGATAGAATAATTCCATTGAGGAATTGATGTCATGATTGAATGACCTCATAAAATATGTAAAAATTGAAAATAGGTCTGCTTTGCTCATGAAATTAGGCTTATCACAAAAAAATAACATATCTGAATTTTCTTGAAAACTAACTTAAAAATATGCGAGTTGAAAACATGATGTCACCTTGGTGATGAAAAGTGTTGAAGTAGTCTAAAATTAACTTTACGAATTTTCCGGATGAGTTCTTCTTTAAATTTTCAATCTTCAAAACACATCAATACTTATTCTCATCCCACTAGGCATGCTTTGAGAAAATAGTATGCACGATGGTTGATTTGCTTGAATGATGGAACACCTTCAAAAAGTAAAACTTTAATCTCTATGATGTCCCATCGGGCATGCCAAAAATTGTTATCTCTCAGAAGTGCACCTGTGATTGAGGGATAATAGGTGTTCTAAGCTTGCTTTTCCCTCACTTCTGCAGATACAATGGAAACACCTCAGGGATGTGCGTATCCCTATGTTGAGATGAATCTCTGTGAGTACAAGTACTCCTTATTGATGTATCCTAAAATATATTTACTGTGGGGTTTAAGGGTAAAAAGATGGTTGTAACTGAAATTTAAATGAGGTGATACACCAAAATTGATGAGGGATTTGACTAAGAAACATGCACAATATACTAAGAATAAATTAATGAAGCACAATCCAATGGGTTTTAGCTAAATCCTAAGGCAAAACACTTTTTGTTGAGGGATAAATCACAACAACACAACAGATAACATGCACACTAAGACTATGCGAAAAAACCAAATTTTTATCAAGGTAATATAATTAACTCGGGGAATTAACATTAACAAGAGCTAATAAAATAATACACACCACTGCAAATAATTGGAAAGGCAATAACTAGTTCTCATTCAACAAAAATATTGCTAATGGCTTCATCTCTCAATACAAAAGTTCTCGTGTAATCATCCTCTTGTGATTTGTCAATGCACACAATATATAGCAAAATTATTCACCCAACCCCTAAAAATAGACTAAGTCTAACTACACTTGCATGCTATTATTAACCTTCATTGTGAATAAATAAAAGGATAAAATAACATGTTTTCGAAAATTAGGCATTAATAGCCTTTTAATTCCAAAAATACATCTATAGTCAAGT
Source organism: Taxus wallichiana var. yunnanensis (assembly GCA_018340775.1). Classification (NCBI taxonomy): domain Eukaryota; kingdom Viridiplantae; phylum Streptophyta; class Pinopsida; order Cupressales; family Taxaceae; genus Taxus; species Taxus wallichiana. The sequence goes on from CM031243.1 coordinate 717,841,205, forward strand.
GTAGTTTGACTTATCTAAATCTCAGACAATGAATAAATTAGGTGAATACTTTAGCTAATAATAGCCTTTTTGAGGTGCAAGCAATCCAAGATGCATGCAAACTTCTGTCCTATAGCTTGATGTGACACTCCTTTTGCAAGAATAATGCTTTTTATTTCATACTTAGCAGAATAATTACAATTTCCTCTTGTGGGAACCACCTATGCACATGAAAAATAATGTCCTCTCCTCCTTTGTACTGGGTTTCCTTAGCAATTTTTAAGGAAAGTTAGCGTATTGTAAGGTAAAGTGCTTTTTGACCTTTCTTTGTTTTACACATCATGGGACTCTCTTTGACCTTGGCCTACACTTGATTAAAACACTTTGGGCACCTTTCATTATTACCATAAATTATAATCATTGTTACTCGGCCCCTTGGAACTTATATGGCACATATACTTTGGAATATGATTGGGCATAATTATTCGGCTTTGATTTTACATGGCCACAGAATATAGTAAATGAATCATAATTATTGGGAAGACCCCTTTCACAATGAATCAACCTTTATCATTATGACCGTGATTTCAAATTAACTCTGATAGAGTTAGCGTTATCTCATTCACTATCATGTATTTACTGCTTGATTATGGTTGAGCTTAGAGTAACCATCGGGGTTTGCATTAGCACCATCGATATTTGTAATTTTGATTTCGAATCATTGAGCCCCATTGGGTGGGTTGAGGACATAAAATTCATTTTGAACCCTTATCATTTCATTTTTTCTCCTCCAGGAATGGTGAAGCCCTGGAAAAAAATTCATTTGACCCCATTATTGATCTTTTCGAGCTTTTTACTCTCCAAATTTGACCTCTTTTAGTTCTAGGTGTGAATCTTCCCATTCTTTGTAGTCTTGCCATCATTTTGAGCTTCACTGTGGAGTTTTTGACGAGGCGGCCCATTGCTGACATTTTTAATCTCTGGTTCGAGCTTAGAATGAATCATTCGCATGATTCTGTTGTTGTCTGATGAGAAGATGGTAATCCTTCTACCTTTTCAAGCTACAAATTGTCGTCTCAAGGTTTTTCTACTCAACATATTTATAACCCTTCAAAATCTTTACGTTCTCTCTAATATTTTGGCACTTTCAAGTTGGATTTGGTTTTGGGTAGTCGTTATTCTTCTTTTCACTTGATATTATTTCGAGGATTTGAAGAAATTGACCCCAACAGGTGTTTTTTTGTTTTATTTTTTCTATCTCCATAAGCTTGAGCATATATTAGACAACCGTGAAATATGAAGCATTTTATTTTCTGAATCTAGATTTTTTTTTACATTCTGTCTCAATGAGATCTATGGAGGTTTCAAGATTTTGGTCTTAAAGCTTTTTGCCTTTCTTATGCTTTGCAAGATATGTGTCGGTTTAATACGGCCATGGATTTAGAACTCGATCGTTATTATCTTTTTTGTATTTTGAGGCTTGACTCACAGCTCATATTTGAGTTGCTATCCTCCATCTCTTTACTATGTTGTCACTTCGAACTTAAACATGCCATTTTGTTTGCTCGTAGTCCATTCATTGCTATTATTTTATCTTACTTTCTCATTGTCACTCTTAGATTTTAGTGAAACTAGGTTGTTGTTATTCATAACTCCAACTCCTTACTAGGGTTTCACTGTTTGAATCTCTCTAGCTATAATTTCGTTCAATTTCCTTTTTGTTATCTTTTAATCAAGTACTGCATTGTTCATTCCGTATATCTGTGCATTATTTTCAATGATTTGGCGTCATACTCTAAATATAGGCTCCATTTTCTCTATCTTCTATTTGAAGCTCCATTTTACCATGTAAATATGGGTTTTAGGCAACACTTTTTCTCTTCATTTTCTTGCTAACTCGTGAAGAGATTTGAGAATTTGATGATATACCCTATTTCTCTCCTTACTACAATCTAATTTTTGTAGCTCCTTGATAATTAATGGATAACTTTCTTTATTTTCCACAAATAATAGCTTCATTTTGTGTCATTGAGCTCTGTTTTGATAGAACCTGTGTTAATATATCAATGGAAAATATAATTACATTCATTTTTTATCATTCTAGGATCCAAACAGTTGTCAGTAACCTTCAAGGCACTTCAGAAGTGTGAAGTATGAGTCCAGAAGAGTAATGTTAATTTGTATTTTACATCCCATTTCTGTATTTTCTAAAAAATATTAAAATATTATTTGTTCTTTGATAGTATATAGATAATTCAAGCATGAATATGTATTCTTTGATAGAACATATGTTCTCTGAAAAACTTTTGTTGCTTATTATCTTTCTTATAACAAAAATTTTCCTTAAATCTGTTTCCAATCAATGATCTGCTTCATATGGGTCTCTTCGAATCTACATTGTTAGCTCTATTTTCAAACTGGAAACCCTTCTCTTTTGTAAAAATGGTTGCTTCTACATTATTTCTATCTGAAATTCTATTTGTAGATTGATGGTTGATTCTTGATGGCACTTGAAAGTTGTAGAGTAACAAAATTGATAGTTGGTACTGAAACATTGAAAATTGTTTTGATTCCATCTTGTTTATTTGATGCATTGCATTTGATTTGTGTGACTTTCTGGAAACTTCATTACAATTATTCCAAGTTATTTCTTTTGTTGGTACTGTATCTTGAGTAACTTACTTTATTTATTTAAGGCAACTTCCAAGTCTAGATGCTTTCTTCAGCTATATATGTACCATCACTCTTAAGAAAAATAGTTAGAAAATAATAGGCTTTCAGCCTATCTTGTATTCCATAGTGAATTTTCTTCCTCTTTTCTTGTCTGTATAGATTCTGAGAACATACATGTGCTTCTATGAGATAGCTCTTCCTTGATTCTCTATCTACCTATTGTGATGTATCTTATGGATGTTTGTCTTGAAAAGATTCATTTGCAAGAAACTAATAGCACAAGCATACAAATTAAACCCGAAACTCAATAATTACACTTTTCTTTTCTTTTCCCTAGGTACAATGATGATTAATATGGAAGATGAAGATGAAGAAAATGCAACTAGAGATGATGAAGACCAAAAGAAGACCCAAAAGGAAATGATGGGTTTTCTCTATATTCTTTTACTTTTAGCTTTGTGTACATCCATCTTCTACTTTAATAGACATAGGTTACATCCCAAAGATTGTGTGGGAAACACTTAATTTCTGTAATTGAGTTGTATATTTCTTTTTCTCTCAAATTTATGATGTATATTGATTGTTTAACGAACTAAATAACTCAATCACATGGTTAATAATACTTAAACATGAAGAAATAATTAAATTTGATGTATCGTAACTTAATAATGTATTTTAGAATACAGTGTAACTTCGCTTAATGTTGTGGGATGAAAGATCCCACATCTATTGTGATTGCCACCTTCATCAAGGCTATACACTAGTCATTTTGGGGCTTCTGTATTTCTTTGTTGAAGACGAATGTGAATGACAACACATGTGAGGTGGTGCATTTTGTAACAAGTACACATAGTTGCAAATTGCTTATTTTTGAATCTACTGCAACTCAAAACATTAAGAAATTGTCATTCCTTTCCTTAGATAGGTTAATCACAATCATCCATTCCATGTGAAACATATTTTATAGTTGCCATTTTTGCATGGGTGTAAGAAATGTCAATAGTAACCTAGTGGCTGCTAAGATTCAAATATCTTACTTGTTTTTCATTTAATCGTAAGCAACCACATATGTTCAGATAAAATGTTGCAACATAACCTATTGGACGCTAAGCTAAAAATTCCATTCTTCATCTTATTAAATGCTGAAGATATCTAAGCTCGAAATATTCTATTGTGAAAGAAGCTAGATGTTATTTAGCTCAAAATTTGTTAATTTGACTTATTAAAGCATACTCCTAACATCTTGCAAACATTATGATTATGCCTATTATAAAGAGACGCAAAGCATCCTAAAATTTTAACTTAATTTGTTAAATCCTTGTGACCACTATGTCCCAAATATTATGGTTTAAATCCTATCGACTATTAAGCTTAAATTAATACATCATTGTAATGGCTAGTGGCCGCTAAGCTCAAATAAATTTAATTTAAAATGTTAAATCCTATCAAAATCTTTTTTTTAAATATAATGTTGTTGCAGCATGTAGCGGCCACTAATTTGATACTACCTTATATTAACTAGTGAAATCCTAGTGACTACTCAGCTCCAAATAATATGTTGTAGAAATATCTAGCAGACGCTATACTTTAAATGTATTTCTTTATTTTTCTAAATGCTAGTGGTCACTATGTTCTAAATATAATGATGTGGTAGTGTACTAGATGTAGGTGTATAGCTTCATGATATATGTTATCAAGAAGCGATCGTTAAGCTCGAGAAAATTTTTGAGGCATAACCTAGTGGATGCTAAGCTCGCAATATCTTACTTTTTTCGTTGAATCCTAGCGACAACATATCTTCAAATAAAACATTGAAATATAAGCTAGTAGACTCTAAGCTAAAATTTTCATTCTTCATCTTGTCAAATGCTCGAGACATCTAAGCACGAAATATTCTATTGTGGAATAACCTAGATGTCGTGTGGCTCAAAATTTGTTTATTTCATTTTTTAAAGCATACTACCGACAACTTATAAAAAATATGAGTATGCATATTCTAGCAGACGCTATCCTCCTAGAATCTTAATTTAATATGTTAAATCCTTACGACCAATATGCTCCAAATATTATGGGTTAAATCCTAATGAATGCTAATCTTAAATTATTACATCGTTGTAAATTTGGCGAATGCTAAGCTAAAATCAATTCCATTTAAAATATTAAATTTTCATCGATTTTTTAAAAAAAAATAATACCCTATAGTATTATGTAGCGGTTGCTTAATTTTATACTACCTTAATTTATTTTGTGAAATCCTAGTGACCGCTAAGTTCCAAACAATATGTTGCGGAAATACCCTCTTGGACTCTAGAATTGTAATATCTTACTTTTTTGTTAATTCATGGAAACTACTATGTTCCAATTATTATGATGTGGCAGTGTCTTAGTGGCCTAAGAGTTCAAAATATTCGTTATTGAGAACTAATCGCTAAGCTCCAAATTTTTTTTAGGAATAACCTAAAGATCAATAAGCTCATAATATCTTACTTGTTTTCATTAAATCGAGAGAAAACATATCTTCAAATAAATTTTTCAATATAAGCTAGCGAGATGCTAAGTTAAAAAATTCCATCCTTCGTCTCGTTAAATGTTATAGACATCTAAGCTTGAAATATTCTATTGTGGAAGCACTTAGATGTCATGTAGCTCAAAATTGGTTACTTTGATTTCTATAATCATACTGCCAACAACATGAAAACTTTATGAGTATGAATATTATAGTGGATGTTAGCCTCCTATAATCTTAGGTTAATATGTTAAATCCTTGCAACCATTATGCCCCAAATATTGTGCATTGAATTCTGATGAATGCCAAGCTTAAATTATTACATTGTTGTAATGGATAGTTGTCACGAAGCTCAAATCAATTTCATTTAAAATGTTAAATCATGTCAAAATATTTTTTTAAAATAATATCTTGTGGTAGTACGTAGCATCCATTAATTTCATACTACCTTAATTTATTTTTTTGAAATCCTAGCAACCACTAAGCTACAAATAATATGTTGCGACAATACCTAGTGGACGCTAGACTCAAAATATATTTCTTTATTTTTTAAATCCTAACGACCGCTATGTTCAAACTATTATGATGTGGTAGTGTCCTAACAACCTAAGAGTTCAAAATATTAGTTATTGAGAACTGATCGCTAACCTTAGAAAAGAAAATTGAGGCATAACCTAGTGGCCACTAAGCTCACAATATCTTACTTGTTTTTCATTGAATCCTAGCGATAACATTTCTTCAAACAATATGTTGCAAAGCATAAGTTAGTGGACGCTAAGATTAAAAATTCATTCTTCGTCTTATTAAATTTTTGAGTCATCTAATCTCAAAATATTATATTGAGGAATCACCTACATACTCCGTAGCTCAAATATTTTTAATTTTATTCATTAATGCATACCACCGACAACTTGCAAACATTACAAGTATGCATATTCTAGCATACACTAGCCTTCTAGAATCTTAAGTTAATGTGTTAAATCCTTGTGACCTCTATGCCCCAAATATTATGGGTTAAATCCTAATGAACCATAAGCTTAAACTATTACATCATTGTAACGAGTAACAAATTCTAAATACAAATCAATTTCATTTAAAATGTTGAATCCTGTCGAATATTTTTTTAATATTATATTGTTGTAGTAGGTAGGGCTCACTAATTTCATACTACCTTAATTTAATTTGTGAAATCCCAACAACGCTAAGATACAAATAATATGTTGTGGAAATACCTAGTGGAAAGTATACTCAAAATATATTTCTTTATTTTGTTAAATCCTAGCAGTAGCTATGTTCCAAATATTATGATGTGGCAGTGTCTTAGCACTATATAGCTTCATGATATTCGTTATTGAGAACCGATCACTAAGCTCAAGAAATTTTCTTAAGGCATGACCTAGTGGTCGCTAAACTCGTAATATCTTACTTGTATTTTTTTGAATCCTAGCAACATCATATCTTTAAATAAAATGTTGCAACATAAGCTAAGGGACGCTAAGCTAAAAATTATATTCTTAATCTTGTTAAATGCTCGAGACATCTAAGCTTGAAATATTCTATTGTGAAAGCACCTATATATCATGCAACTCAAAAATTGTTAGTTTGATTTGTTAAAGTATACCGTCATTAACTTGCAAACATTATGAATATGCATATTCTAATCGGTGCTAGCTTCCTAGAATATTAATTTAATGTGTTAAGTATTTACAACCACTATGCTCTAAATATTATTTGTTAAATCCTAATGAACACTAAGCTTAAATTATTGCATTCTTGTAGAATTTAGTGGCTACTTTGCTCGAATAAATTTCATGTAAAATGTTAAATCCAGTCAAAAGTGTTATTTTAAATATTATGTTGTTGCAGTACGTAGTGTCCTCTACTTTCATACTACCTTAGTTTAGTTTGTGAAACCTTAGCGACTGTAAGATCCAAATAATATGTTGTGGAAATACCTAGCGGACACTAGACTCGAAATATATTTCTTTATTTTGTTAAATCCTAGTGACCACTATGTTCCAAATATTACGATGTGGCAATGTCTTATTGGCCTATAAATTCAAATTATCTATTATTGAGTACCGATTGCTAAGCTACAAATATGGTATTGTGTTATACCCTTGCGGTCGCTAAGCTTGCAATAACTTTCTTATTTTTGTTAAATATTAGTGATAGGTAATATCCAAATAATATGTTGCAGCATAACCTAGCAAACACTAAAATAAGAATATAATACATTAATTTGTTAATTGCTAGAAACCCTAATGTTCAACATATTACATTGTGGCCTTCCATAACAAACCTAATGAATTAATGTATACGAAAACACTCTATCTTTCGCCAATAATATGTGGCCTACTAATAATATTGTTTTAAAAGAATTATATCGTTGTGACTACAAATTTATGTGATTTTTTTTCATGGCTTAGTAGGTGGAAAAGGAAATATAAATTTAAATACATAGTGATTAAAATATTTAATATATAAAATTTAGGCGTATATATAATATGTTTACCTTCCATTGCACAAAAAATTATCTCACAATTGAAAACTTAATATGATTTTATAGTTTTAAACCATTTTGTTAACCTTGAATATCTTCTCACAAAGTCAATGTGACAACCATATAAATAATGTACAATGAAATAATTACCTCGGGTTGTTTCTATCATCATAATAAAAGGAAAAAAGGTAGATGTAACGAATACCAAAACAATATTTTGAGTCTCGCTAAACATTACAATTTTAAAAACTAGTGATTATGTGACTGACCATCATTATCGAGAAAAAAAATCAGAGGGGGACATAGAAAATGAAAACTTGAAAGCATTCAAATAAATTAAAACCCCGAGCTAAACATAGATTAATGTTTTTACGGTTGAGGAAAAAGAATTCCTTGTTTTCTAGAAGAATAATGTAGCCAAATTAAGAACAAACCGGATATCTGCAAATATTATGAACTCCAAAAGAAAATAGATCTCCTTCTTTGTTCCCAAATAATGAATTACAATTTTTCCTAAATAGGAAAACAACTCCCAACTCGAGTTGCCAAGTAAACTCTAGCTAACTCTGACTAAATCTACTCTAGGTGGCGGAAATTACTATTTTTAGCAGTTGACTAGAACCTGCTATTCTTAGTAAGTTCGCATGCTTATTCCTACGGGCACAAAAATTGCCATGCATCTTCTACATCCCTAAATTAGAGGAATTGCAAAATTTCTAACTCATAATGCAATTAATAGACTAAAATTAACTAATGCTCAAAAATAGGAAAAAACCGAACTATAACTTAAATCCTAATTTTCGGCCTCAAGATGGCAGATTTAGGGCGCAAAAACGTGTCAAAAACTTGCCCCAATTGATAGGGCAGGTTTCTGCTACATTCGTCTCATCGAAACATGTGGTTTTAAAAAACGGACTCAAACGGACACCCGGAACTCAAGTTATGACCTTGTCAAGTTCCTGCTAATTCTGGCGCATCATTCTCCCCTGCTTGAAAAAATACGGCTCAGCTCTGCAAGTTGTCTTCTTCAAACTGCTTCCATTTATCTACATCCAACTTCTGAATCTCCCACTCTGTGACCCAAGTATTGTCCTCTTATTCCAGTCCTTTCCAGTGTACCAAATATTTGTTATATTTCCCATTTCGTGTGTCCATTGTTTTCTTATCTATAATCTGATCCACTTCCTCTTTCTTCTTCACCGGAACCTGTTGCCTCCAATCTACTACTTCATCAATAGAATCTACTTCTGCACCATCCCCATGAAAAGAATACAAATCTGAAACATTAAACACTAGAGAAATATCAAAATTCCCTGGCAATTCTACCTCATAAGCATTATCGTTTATTTTTTTCACGATTTTGCAGGGACCAATCTTTTTGTACTTCAGCTTGTTATAGGTTCCTCTTGGAAACCTTTCCTTCGTAGATATACCATAACCAACTCACCAATTGTAAATACCTTTCTCCGTCTATGCACATCTGCTATTTCTTTATACTTATCATTACTATTCTGCAGCTTCTTCCGCACTTCTTCCTGTAATTGTTGTATATGTTCGGAAAATGCTTCTACATCATCACTGACTCTACCATCAACTGGTAGTTGCACCAAATCTAACACCCCATTTGGATTACTCCCATACACAATTGAAAATGGAGACTTTCCGTGGATCTGTTTATGGAACTATTATATGCAAACTCAGCTTGTGGTAATGTTAAGTCCCATTGTTTCGGCTTTTCCCCAACAATGCACCTTAACAGGTTTCCCAAACTTCTATTTACCACCTCTATTTTCCCATCGATCTGAGGATGATAGGAACTATTGAACTGTAGTTGAGTTCCAAAATTCTTCCATAAAGTCCGCCAGAAGTGACTTAAGAACCTTGTGTCCCTATATGAAGTAATAGTTTTGGAACACCATGCAAACGAACAACTTCTCTGAAAAACAAATCTGCTACGCCTATTGCATCACTTGTTTTCTTGCAGGCAATAAAATGAACCATCTTAGAAAACCTATCAACAACCACAAAAATTGAGTCATTACCTCGTTGTGTTTTTGGTAATCCCAAAACAAAGTCCATACTCAGATCTGTCCACGACCCTTTAGGAACAGGAAATGGCATATACAACCCTATATTCTGTGCATGGCCTTTTGAGACTTGGAAAATTTGACATCTTTCCACATATCTTACCACATCTCTTTTCAACTTTGGCCAATAGTATTTGTCTGCTACCAAGGCTATCGTCTTATCTTTACCAAAATGCCCAACTAACCCTCCGCTATGCAACTCTTTCACTATATTCTCTCTCATAGACCCAACTGGAATACATAGTTGGTGTCCCTTGAATAGGTAGCCATCCTATAAAATATACTCATCCAGACATCTCCTACATTGTCTGACAATGGACTAATTAGTCTTTCAACAATATCCTTGAAATCAGAATCAGAAGAATACAAACCCTTTATTGCTTCAAAACCCACCACCTCATTTTCCATAGTGGTAAACAAAGTCACACGCCTACTCAATGCATCTGCAACTTGATTCTATTTTCTAGATTTATGTTTTAGAGAAAAAGTATATCCCTATAAAAAATGATACCCACTTTGCATGCCTACTATTCAACTTCTTTTGGGTATTCACATACTTCAGGGCTATGTGGTCTGTAAATAACACAAACTCCTTAGGCACTAAGTAATGCCTCCAATGCCTTAATGCTTGTACAATTGCATAAAATTCCACATCATAAGTAGAGTAGTTCTTTCTTACCTCATTCAGTTTCTCACTAAAGAAAGCTACTGGCTTTCCTCCTTGACTTAGAACAGCCCCAATACCCACATGTGAGGTGTCACAATCAACCTCAAACACTTTATCAAAATCTGGTAGTGCCAAAATGGGTGCCTCTGTCACCTTCTTCTTCAAGAATTGAAAACTATCCTCAGCTGCCTTTGTCCACAAAAACTCCCTTCCTTTTGTGCAATCTGTTATAGGAGCTATAATACTGCTGAAATTTTTAATAAATTTTATGTAAAATGTTCTTAGACCATGAAAGCTCCTTACCTCGTGTTATACTCCATGGAGTAGGCCATTCAATAATTTCCTTTATCTTTTCCGAGTCCATCTGCCCCATACTGCTGAAATAATAAAGCCCAAGAATACCAAACTCTCTTGCATGAATGTGCACTTCTTCATATTTTCATAGAGTTTCTCTTTCCTTAAGACTTCAAATACCAACCTTATATGCCTCAAATGTTCTTCTTTATTTTTACTAAAGATCAAGATATCATCAAAATAAACCACAACAAACTTACCATTATACTCCCGTAGCACGGTGTTCATCAATCTCATAAAAGTACTAGGTGCATTGGATAACCCGAATGGCATCACCAACCACTCATATAATCCATTTCCCGTCTTGAATGTTGTTTTCCACTCATCTCCTTCTCTGATCCGAATCTGATGATAACCACTTCGAAGATCAATCTTGGTGAAATACTTAGATCCAGCAAGCACATCCATCATATCATCAAGGCGAGGTATTGGGAACCGATACTTGATTGTAATTTTATTGATCGCTCTGCTATCCGTGCACATTCTCCATGTTCCATCCTTCTTTGGTGTTAATAAAGTTGGTGTTGCACATGGACTCATGCTCTCCCTTACGACCCCCTTTTGCACGAGCTCTGCCACTTGCCTATTCAACTCTGCATGCAATGTCGGGCTCATCCTATAAGCCGCTTGATTTGGGAGTGAAGACCCTGGAATCAAATCAATGTGGTGTTGAATATCTCTTTTGGGTGGTAATCCATCTGGTAGCTCATCAGGAATAACATCGAAAATTCTTCTATTAATTATGATGTTTCTATTGGTATTTGAGCACTTACAAGTTCATCCTTATTTGCAACTAGTGCATAACAAAAACCGGTTGCCTTTGCCTCCTTCACAAATTCCTTTGCAGAAAGCATATTTTCAGCCTTCCCCTCTTCTTTAAGAGGTAGAAAAACTATTTTTTTGCCATCCTTCTAGAAAGTATAAGTATTCTTTCCCCCATCATGAATAACTTTTCTATCAAATTGCCATGGTCTTCCTAGCAACATATGACATGCATCCATAGGAATAACATCACACCAAATCTCATCCTTATAATTGTTCCCAATAGAAAATCTTATTAAACATCTCTTATCAACAGTAACTTCATTACCCTTCTTAAACCATGCAATACGATAAGGGTTAGGATTCTTCTCATAATGCAGACCCAATTTATCGACCATCTCATTTGAAACCATGTTCTCACAACTACCACCATCAATAATAACATTACATACCTTTCCTCCTGAAGTGCATCTTGTTCTGAAAATATTTGTACGCAGCCATGCATCCCCCTTGACCTCCTTTCTTGGAGCAATCATCGTCCTCTTGATCATCAAAGTTTCTCCAACATCTGGTGGGATTTCCAAGTCCTGTTCATCTTCTACTTGCTCAACTTCAACAAGATTTACTCTTGGAGCATCTCCTTGCCTTTTTCATGTGTATAAGTACGTGGGAATTCAAAAGCTCGATGCCCTTCTTCACCACATTTGTAACAAACAAATGGTCTTCGTGGAGCCTCCCATCCTCTATCGCCAGCATATCCTCTGCCTCTTTGTTGATTCTGGAAATCTTGTCTCGTATCCTCTTGCTTTTCCAATCCACGAGATGATTCTCCCCTACCTTGGCTAAAACCAGCTCATCCCCGAAAGGAAGTTGAGGCCCCCTATTCATTCCAGGTGATCTCCTAAAACTTTGACGATTTTGTTTTTCCTCGGCCTTTAAGGCTAATTGATAGGCATCCTCCATGCTTTTAATCCTATGCATACTTATCTCATCTTGAATAGAAAATTTTAATCCATTAACATACCTTGCAGCCATTTGTTCCTCAGTTTCTTCATGCTCTACACGAATGGACAACTTATAGAACTCATCTGTGTATTCTTGCACTGTTTGTAAGTTCTGTCTGAGATTCTGAAACCTCCTATAAAGGGTTTGTGCATAATCCACAGGGAGAAATTTATCTTTCAGCTTCTTCTCCATCTTACTCCACGTCCTAATTCTTTCTTTCCCCTTCCTTGACCTTTCTTTCTGTAGGTGATCCCACCATAACATAGCATGACCTTTCAATTTCGTGCATGCAAATTTTACTTTCTTTTCTTCTGACATAGTCTTCCACTCAAAAAAATTCCCATGCTAGTCAACCAGTCTATTAGCTCCTCTGGTTTTAGACTACCACCATACTCTGAAACATCAACTCTTATCCCATCATTATTTCCTTCTAATGCTCAGCATCCTTTCTTCAAAATATAATGGTGGTGCTTGCGTTTCCTCCTCTTCACAAACTTCTTCTTCATCTGTGTCATCTCCACCTTGATTTCCTCTTTGGGTTATCATTATAGCAAGCGCAACAACTTGTCTCTGCAAATTTTGCATATTTCTATTCATCTGTGCAATACCACCTCCTCTTCCTCTTCCTCTTCCTGCCATTTTTAAAAAAAAAAAATACTTCGAACCAGCTCTGATACCAGATAATGTAGCCAAATTAAGAACAAACCAGATATCTTTAAATATTATGAACTCCAAAAGAAAATAGATCACCTTCTTTTTCTCAAATAATGAATTACAATGTTTCCTAAATAGGAAAACAACTCCCAACTCGAGTTGCCAAGTAAACTCTAGCTAACTCTGACTAAATCTACTCTAGGTGGCGGAAATTACTATTTTTAGCAGTTTACTAGAACTGCTATTCTTAGTAAGTTCGCATGCTTATTCCTACGGGCACAAAAATTTCCATGCATCTTCTACATCCCTAAATTAGAGGAATTGCCAACTTTCTAACTCATAATGCAATTAATAGACTAAAATTAACTAATGCTCAAAAATAGGAAAAAACCGAACTATAACTTAAATCCTAATTTTCGGCCTCAAGATGGCGGATTTAGGGCCTGAAAACGTGTCGAAAACTTGCCCCAACTGGTAGGGCAGGTTTGCCGCTGCGTTCGTCTCATCGAAACATGTGGTTTCAAAAAAAAAAAAGGACTCAAACGGACACCCGGAACTCAAGTTATGACCTTGTCAAGTTCCTGCTAATTTTGGCGCATCGAAGAACAAGGCGGTTTGAAAAAATGATCAAAAGAAACCGATAAGAAAAATTTTGGTTGTAGAGCACCTTTTCATAGGGTAAAGTAGGGCTAAACTGACATGAAAAAGATAGGAACTAGTATGCACAAGGTGGTTTGAGAAAAGTATCGAGAATGAACCAAGAAGAAGACTTAGGTTACAAAGCATGTTTTTGTAGGGAAAATCAGGGTTTGGTGACGTGAAAAGAAAGGATCTAGTTGGCGACAAGAAGAGTGAACAAGCCCACAATAAAAGGTGCACTTTTAGTATAACTTACATTTTTAATAAATCCCGATTTAGATATAAGATTATTTCATGCTTGGTGATGTCATTAAAGCCACCATCTATTGAATCAAACTAACTATATGAACTATTTTTCTGTAACCCCTTTTTCTTCCCTTATTTATGTGCACCCTTTTTTTTTACTGCCTAAATTTTCCCTTTTTGTTAATCCAAAATGAGATTATAATTAATACCTAATTTTTCCTAGCCAAAATGATAGGAATTCCTGCACTTAGTTATGCAACCGTCGGCTTGCTTGTATTGTTCTATTATTTCATGAGTTGTTTCTCTGGAACACCAAATTAAAAAAATATAAAACTTTTTCTTTGGAGCATTTAATATTTTTTCCAGCACATTCCACGTTAGAAATTTTGAAAATATAAAAAGTATGGGATATGGAAATTCGAAAATTAGAGTGGGGGAATTTGTGTTAATATTGAAATTTCAAATTCTCAAAAATTGGGGGATTCACAATTTGAATTTTGAATTTACAACTCATTAATAAAAGGTGTGGGATATCAAAATAATAAACAATATTGAAAACAAGGCCTTTTTTATTTCCTATAGTTTAAAATAGTTAAAATATAATAAAACAAAAGAAATAAAGTGTATGAATTTACAGAACATTTATTTTTAATTTTATAAAAGTCAACCTAGACAATGTTAGATGTAGTGCGCTAATGAAATATAATTCTCCAATTACTCGTGCCACGTGGAAATTTTGAACCTGATAGTTAGAAAACATTATAATTGACACATTTATTACGAAATTTAAATATAAAGAAATGATTATAAAATATTTTGAAACTATATGAAACGGTGATATTGTAATATAAATAGCAACCAGTAAAACAATGACACGTGGCTTAAAATTTATGAAATCCCATAAGATCCTTTTTACATTAAAACAAAAAAACATAGTAGGGCATCAAACCTATAAAGATAATGTTTACAATGAAAAGAGGTATTGGTATGAGCCTAGCAGCTGCTAATCTATATCATGCTTTTTTATCCTATCAATATTTCAAAATTAAATAATTATTGTGCCCAGTGGTCCCTATGTTATTTCAATCAATAAATAAAGTAGCTTAGAGGTCACTATGCATTTTATTTGATAAGAACCAATGTGAATTATATGTTGCAATGATTTATATTATCAAAACTATAGAAAATATCACTTACTCTCAAAAATTGGGGCCTCCATGTAAAGTCTACCCAAAATGATAAAATTACAATCAATGAAAAACACCATCGATCTAAAGCAGAACAAATAGTGATTATAATGAAAAGAAATATTGATAGGAGCTTAGCGGCTGCTAAGCTAGACCATTGTTTGTTATTATATAGCTATTCTCAAATTAGAAATTGATGAACCTAGTAGCCTCTACATTATTACTTTCAACTAGTAATGGAGCTTTGATTGTTCAAAATTATATATGATAAGAACCAAAATTATTGATCCATCTCGACGGAATGTAGTGCATGAATTAGCTCCACTAGGTAACATGCAACCAATTTGATTCAATTATAATCATTGCAAATTACAATCAATCTAAATATGTAAAGATAGAGATTACTATAACAAGAGCTAATGAAAGGATCCTAGTGTCCTCTAGGCTAGACCATGAATTGCTAATCAATAACTACTAGGAAATTAAGAAATTTTGGAGCCTAGCGGCCACTCGGACTTTTATTTAATATGAAGGAATATGGATTATAATTTACAAAAATATACCTTAGGAGATATAAATAAGTCTTGAATCATATTGATAGAATGTATTGCATCAATTGGGTCTTCCATGGAAATTCCACCCAATACGATACAATTATAATCAATGAAAAACACTATCCATCTAAATCAAAACAAATAGTGACTAGAATGATAAATGGTAACAATAGGATCCTAGAGGCTGCAAAGGTAGAAAATGATTTTTTATTCAATGTCTATTTTGAAATTAATAAATTTTTGAGCCTAGTCAAAGAGTTGATACCATTTTTCTTTGATATGAATGAATATGGATAAAAAAATTCAAATTTATATCTTAGGATAAGTAAAGCAGATGAGCTCCCCATTGACGGAATGTAGTGTAGAAATTAGGTGCCATGTGATGTCTACGCAATATGATACAATTACAATCAATGAAAAGTACTAACCATTGAAAGTTAAACAAATAGTGATTAAAATGGAAAATGGTAAGGATAAGATCCCAACAACCCCTAAGCTAGACCATAGTATGTTATTATATATCTATTCTCAAATTTAGAAATTGTTGCACCTATCGGCTACAACGTTATTCCTTTCAACTAGTAATGGAACTTAGTGGTCACTAAGAATTTTCTTTGATACGAAGATAAAGTCTTGATCCCTCTTGATGGAAAGTATTGTAGCAATTGGATCCACTAGGTAACATGTGGCTAATTTGATACAATTATAATCATTGATAACTACAATCGATCTAAAGCTATACAACTAGTGATTACTATGATAAGAGGTAATGAAAGGATCGTAGTTTCCACTAAGGTAGACCATGATTTATTATTCAATAGTTATTTTGAAAGTAACAAATTGTTGAGCCTACCAGTCCTTAGGATTTTTATTTCATATGAACAAATATGGCTTATAATTTACAAATATATATTTTAGGTGAAATATATAAGTCTTCATCCGTCTTGTTGGAATGTAGTGCTGCAAACTAGGTTAGCCATACGAAGTCTAGCCAATATGATTTAATTACTATCATTGATAAACAATATTAGTCCAATGATGAGCAGGATAGTGATTACAATGACAATTATTAATCATAGGATCTTAGTGGTAGCTAACCTAGACCATTTTTTTAATTATATAGCTATTTTACAATGAATACAATGGTGAGCATAGTGACAACTAAGTTATTCTTTTCAACTAGTAATGGAGCTTCGTAGAAGTGTGAAGACTTTTCTTTGATATAAACGAAATTGAATTATGAAATACTCCTATGCTTGATTTCAAATAAAACTCATTAGGTCTTGGTGGGGACTACGTTATTCTTTGCAAAATGTTTTATGGGACAACTAAACATTTTTATATTTAACAAATTCTACTTAGCGACCGCATAACCCATTATTGTTATTTGTTTCTCACAAACTCTTCTCAAAATTTGAAAAATTAAATCTTAGTGGAATTTATTCTAGTGCATTCAATTGGTGTTAATTACGAAAAAGTAATGTCAAAACTATTCATTGATATGTCTACATAAATCCACTCTCTCGCTAACATATATGTTTTCAAATGTTCCTTTCATGCTATCTACGCAATGTGGATGGTTTTCGAGACAAATCGATATTCCTTCCAAAATATGTTTCATGTTAATTGTTAAGAAATATTTTGTATAGTTTATGTTATTAATGATGTGATCCACAAAATACAATTTACAGTAACCAATTCAAGGTTAGATATCATGTCCGGTTGAAGCCTAGTGGTCGCTAACATTTACATTGGTTACTCATCAATAATCAAATGTAATTTACTATTGAGGTTGGTGATTGTAAATGCTAATACTTACATTCATTATCATATAATGGGAAAAACAATTACTCCATATGTGAAGTAATTATTAATATATTCTACTCTAATTGTAGGTACAATGTCTTCCATTGGTCGTAATCCATTCTTGGAAATTCCATTCATTGAAGGCACTGAGTGCTAGAAGAAAAGAGATGAGGAATGGTTTGTTGAAATCCATGGCCCTGACAACTACTACAATAACCTATGGTTGTTTTTTGTTATAGATGATGGACATGAGGAAGTCAGAATGGTTATATCCTCTACAATTTTTGATTGAGTACAATGCATGTTCAATTCAAACACATTGACTATTGAGATAATAAGTCTTGTATTCTGGCTATGGAGTTGGATGTTTCTTTATTCAAGAAATGGGAGATGAAATCCTTAGAAGAAAAAATGAAATTTTCCAATTCCATATATGGTTGGGATTTGGGAATGCTAGTAGATAATGAAAAAAATAGTTGTTTGAATGTAAAAGACATTCAAAATGGCATGCTTACAATACTCAAAAAATTGTATAGAGTTGATACAAACACTTTTGCTTGTCATTTTTTAATAGAAATGGTTAACTTTTACCACCTAAACATGTCAAGTTGTTTACTATGTTGAGGCGAACATAGTTGGCTAAATTTGAGCTTGATCCATCCATATAAAAATTGCAGGGGTTAAAAAAGAATACTAAATCAATTGCATTGTTGAAGAAAGCAACCACTATATTCACGAAAACATAACCTTCAACTATTCAAAAATTTGATTACTTTTTGTTGAATGGTGAAGTATTTTCAATTGATGTTTCGAGGTTCCATGTAGCATCTCCATAGTATCAATATCATTATATATATGATGAAAATGTTGACCTTTTTATGCACTCCATGTTGATAAATTTTATTCCTACATAGAGGAACACAATTCTTCTTCCCTTCTTGCAGTATATGAATAAGGTTGTGGAGCTCCAAGATCCAAAAGACTTGGAAAGGGATGATGTTAAATTTAATATACTTTATAGTCAACATATAATATGTGCACAAAAAAAATTGGACTCGAATACTTACAAGTCTTTACATAAGATGCTACAATTTGAAGGGCTTGCATTCTTTCTGCAAATGCAACTAACGAAGCCATTACTAATATTTGTAAACAACATAATGAATTGAACAAAAATTGGATAGAAATAGATTTTATTGATTTTGCGTACAAATCTAGATCGGTTTGGAAATCGCTTAGATGACCTCAACGTCCCGGATTGACAAAAAAACAAAATAGAGGAGTGGAGGGTATTGTATTTTAATTTTATTGCATTTTTATTAACATTTATCTTCCTTATATAAAGAGATAACAAATATTATTTTCATTTGAATGTATAACTTTGTGAATCAATTCCTTTTTATCTTCAAAATGGAAAAAATAAAAAATCTATACGACAAATGGACTTTTTATTATTTTCAGATGATATATGCACTAAATGGACCACAACATTTTAGTTGTTTAGATCTTGTGGCATTTATTTTTCACCTATTAAAGATAATCAGGATAATTTGTAGCCTAATTCATTGGAAAGATTCACAACCAATTCATTTAGGGATGCTAGAGGAATGAATGATGAATAACTATCAGTACTAGTAGATAAAGTACAATTAGGGGATGTATTGTTAATTGGCCTTGTTCAAGAAGGCGTAGTAGCAAAGATATTTGATTCTTACTATTGGAGAATAAAAGGATATACAAAACCTTGAGCAAAATTTCTACAATCTTTTAAAGACAAACATCCAGATCTTAGTCTATTGACATCTTGTAGTGAATCCAAAGTAATTAAAAAAATTTAATTGCATGAATCACACTATCACCAGTTATCTATACTATTGGGTGAAGAGAGAAAATGAAAGAGAAAATATGATTCCCACATAGGCTAAAAACATCGAAATGAGAAAAGGACCAGGTGGTGGAAGAATATCTTTGTGTTGAGGCTCAAACAATATTAGATAGTTATGTGATGTCAATGGAAGACAATATAATGGAAATGATGGAGGATATAAAATAATTTAATTGTCAATGTGTATACCCATTCCAGATACCGTCAACTCTAGTAGCTATTTCTGCCACCAATCCTTTCAATGCATAATGTGTTATTGTTGATTTTTGTAATTTGTGTAGCGATATTTCTTCTAAAGTAATAATGGAGTTGCTAACAATTATTGGAAATATTCTTCTAGATTGTATTATTATTGTTCTCATACAAATTAAATATTCAAAAATGTTGAGAGAAAGAATACAAAATACATAGAAAAGGTTAAAGATAGTGAAGAATCAATTAAGGATATGATAGAAGTGATCAATTTAATAATTTTTGTCTTATGTACACAATAACTAGAGTGCAGAACTACGATGATAACAATAATGACAAAGAAGAAGTGACTAGGAATTGGAAGAAAAAATTTCCGAAACAAATGATAAGCTGTAAGTAAAATTGGATTAAAAGGAAATAAACATACTTTTCCTTGCGAATGATCATATGAGTTATGGTATGAGATGTTCATTTGATGTTGTTCCCATAATTCCTTAGTATTTTTGCTTTATGGCAACACTATTGCAATATGCGCATTGATTGAATAGAATCTAAGCTGTTGTTTTTATATTTGAGACACGGTCAAAAATGTTTTGAAACATTATTATTCTCATATGAAGAAAGTTTTGTACCAGAATATAACTTGAACATGTGATTATGTTAAATGTATTTCAACCAAAAAAATCTACTTACACATTTCTTATTTACGTAGACAACCAAAGAAGAATAGGATTTGATGTACAATCCTCTCAAATTTACACTAAAAACCAACCCAACATGGTGATTGACATTCAATCATTTTATAAATATGTTTAATGAGCTCTATTTTCAATTTCCATTGTTTTAATTTTTTTGACAATACTCTATGCTCACCATCTCTAATGACAGATGAGGATAACTCAACCACATCATGGAAAAATATGCAATCAAATCCTGGTATGTTAGTCTTGGGAATTTATAAATAAGAACCGATAATAAGCCCCAAAAATTTAGAGGACAATTAATGGTTTATGCAAATGACCAACAACTAGAGAGATTAAAAGTGGAGTGTGTGGTATTAAACGACATGAATATGTAGTGAGAACCAAATATTTTATCCATGCGTATTTTTAAACATAACCATTTCTAAGGCTCACAAAATTATAGAAAACAATATCTGCTAATTCTATAAGCAAAACCATTTTCATATAAGGAATTACCAAAAAACCAATTTCAAATGTTCATGGTGCCATCAAATGCTACATAGTTTATAGTTACCGAGTTAGTGGTTTTCTTCATAAACCTTTAGTATCTATATAATGATACAGACATTAGAATGGATTCTTATTCTAGCTAGTGATGGCATAGCCTAGAAGTCACTAATCCACATCAATGTCTCAAAACTCTTGTTCGCGAATGGGTGGTTCAACGGATATAAACGAACCCTAGCAGCTACACTACAATTCATTCAGAAGACAGAAAATTTTGATTTGTACTTACCATATTACAACAGAGACCAATATATTTTCAATTATGCTTTCATTTTCCATAACATGAAATCATTTATGCATAGATTAATGTTGTTTGCAATACATCTTGATTCAAAAAAACCAATAACTAGTAAGGTCTATGCAAGCCCAACAGGAATCTCAGTTGGTAAGTGGTAGCTACCTCAAGTGCTGATATTAAATTTACCATTTTACCACCTAGATCACTTTGTTTTTTTAAAATACGCTTTCATTTTCCACAGTAATAGTTATATTATGAAAATATTGATGTTTGTTTGAAACAAATATTGCATTAAAGGATCCAATTGCGAGTAAATAAGATGCAATCCTACACGCAAGGACCATCGGTAAGTGGTATCCGCAAGCTAAAATGTTTATTTTCTCCATTAGTTAGAATTCAAATGAGAATTATTATACAAATTATTTACTTTCTGCATAGATTAGCCATAAGAATCACTTTCTTATTTTGGATTTGAAATACTTGTTGTATGATAAAAACCAATCGCCCTCTAGGGAATTGTCATTCAAGTTTCGCAAGGAGACTATCAACATGCGAGGTGGCCTAAAATATTTTATTAATTCATTATAAAAAAATTGAAATGGGATTCGGTTAGAAAAATCAATTCAACTAATGTTGAAAAGCTGATAAAGGCCTTTCATAAAAAAATATCGACTGACTTGAATCCACTAGTCACATGGGAAAATGAACATTATAATATAGTTGATGGAATTAAAATAAAAGATCTAGAAAAAAATGGAGTATAAAGGATGTTCCCTACAATTTTGAAGACAAAATGCGTATTACATTAGGTACAAAGGGAAACCATCCAACAAATTTTATGGTTGGGATGAAAATTAGAGGAGAACATTTTTCAAAATATATATGGTTGATGATGGATTTTTACAAAGACTTATCACTAATCATGTGAAAGGGATTGAATGTGGTGGAGGCCATCGAATATTTGGAGCCAGTAAATGATAAATAAAACGTTAGCATTTCAAATTGTTATTGTGATGATACAACTTAACATTGTACATAAAATTCCTTCATATGTTTTTGGGATGGCTCTACGTAACTAATTTATATGCCAAGATTCTATAATTATAAGTTTGGATTATTTAAATTTTCCCTTATTATAAGTTCAGAGTGTGAGTGTAGAAGTTGGGAATACGAATTAACAGAAAATATTTATTGTAGAAAATATTTGAGCAATTTTTATTAATGAAATATGTATTCCTTAATAAATTTTGAGCATTCTTAAATACTATTTTTTTCTTCGATAATAGAAAATGTATACTACTTTCCAATGTAATGAAATAACTACAATACGGTATGTAAAGACTCATCGCGCTGAAACATTACATTCTATTCAAAGAATTTCCGCATAAAAAAATATTCTTAGTATAATAATAGGAAATGAGGAACACCATTAGATTTTTTACCTTTGTCATCACCTACAACCATTTGATTTGTGATATAACAATATCAAAAGGGACCTATTTTTATTTTTCAATTGATTCACCTACCTCAACCCTTTGATTTTTTTATTTCGCAGATACAAACATGTGCAACATGAAATTGATCATATTTCATACAAATGTTGTTTTGGCATACACCATCCACAAGGATGATTTGACATTTAAATAGTTAAAAATAGTTGGCCATATTGAGCTCAATTTGTTTTTATTTTCTCATAACTAATGTGAAATATCTCTTGCAATAATGCAAAAAAATTTCAAAATACCAATATGGACATCGGTGAGAAATTCAAATGTTGATGACATGATGCCTTCATTCCTTCTAAACATTGGCTTGAAGGTTGCAAGCTTCGAGTTCATATTTACACAGGAATATTGTGTCGATACCAAACACTTCGATCATGAAGGTTCTGAGAATCCCAAATTATATCTCAAGAATCATAACTATGTTTAGTTATAGTTTAATGCATTGTACAATTGTAAACATACAGGGCTTGTAGATGAATCTTGAGGGAAAAACAAGCTCAATGATGTTGTGAACTACATAATTGCTAAAACAATTAACATAGATTTTAAGTCGAATAAAAATACTTGTTAAGTGTGTTATGGCTTTTTTTGCAACCATTAAAGGACGTTAAAAATGTTCAGATTATATTAGATCACAACAATAATTATAGGGAGATTTTTTATTGGAGCTTTACTATGTTTTGTATTGTTTATTTGGAAGCCCATGTTTGGGAATAGTGTTAAAATATAAATTCAAATTATTCTTCAATTTTTATGATAATTATTTAGTAAAGGAATTTCAATTTATTTCATAGCTATATTTAAATACTAAAATATATATGGGATAGTTTTACAGTTAATTTTAAATAAGTTCATATCCATATATTAACATGAAATTTTTTATGCTATATCTCTTACATTTGATTTTATATCTAAATTTAAATATGGTAATATATTTTCTATGGCATTAAAATTAATTACAATATCCAACACTAGATCATCGTCCCATGCTAATTTCTTAATATCATCTTTAGAAATTCTCCGATTCTTGACCGAGGTTCAATCACACCATAATAAATGAATTTAATTTGATTTATAACTTTAAATATGAAAATGTATCTAGAATGGTTTTACAGATTAATTACATTCTCCTAAATAGAATCGTCACCCTATTTAAGTTTCTTCATAACATCTTTGGTAATTCTCTAGTTTCTCCATGGTTCAATCTAACCATACTAAATGAATCTAGAAGTGTCTCACATATCCTGAATGTGATTATCCTAAAGCAGCCGCTTGCCCAATGGTGATTTAAATATTAAAATTTTCATAGTTTAATCTTAAAAAAATCTTAAAATTGAAAAGAGCATTATTCCAAAGCAAACATTAAGCCTAGCGGTCGCTAGCCCTTATAAAACAAAACATGTATCTGTTTTATATGGGCTAGTGGCCACCAAGCATTATTTCTCATATCAATGTTGGATTCCCTAAAATCATTAAAAAAATTCACATATTCATTAATTTAATTTGTTATCGATATATTGGACTCCGAAAGGAGAATTAACAGATTCCAATATTTTGATTTTCAGATTCCAATATATGTGATTTTGGAGTACAGTTAATTCCAATATAGGTGATTTTGGATTCCAATATATGTGATTTTGGATTCCAATATATGTGATTTTGGAATCCAAAAATAGTAATATTAGATTCCAATATTGGCAATATTTTTTGTTGTTTGGACTGGAATAAGTCCACATTTAGTGAAATAAGCATTCTATACTTGGTTTATGACAACACTCTCCCCCTTTGACATCTATGACAAAGGGACATACACACATAATCATGTTCAATATGTAGATAAGTTTGATAAACCATATTCTTACCTTAATAATCTTCCCCTTAGATGATGTTGCTCTTTTTCACACCTCTTGCCTTAGACTAGAAGTTAACTCTCCTTTTCAACAATATCCCTTTAGGATTAACATTACTAAATTACATGTCTTGACTAAATGCATGAATGTCTTTTTTTTTTTTCTTCAATTTTCCTCTTGAATCTCTTTCTTCCAATCCTCAAATGATTTACAACTTTTACCATGTTTTTCTTACTATACGCACTTACTTTGAAAAACTCTTGAGTTGATACACTCCATGATGATATTCAATCTAATCATACATTATGACATCCTCCTTTCACTATTCAAGAAATTCACCATATTCACTCATGTATATATAATTTCTTATGGATATGGCACATAAGAAACTCCATCATATCAATCCCCGTACCTTTATACTCTTGCTGCAATCCTGAAGATCAGACCTCTACCAATAGGTTCACCTCATTATTTTTTGGCTACATTACCAATTCCTCAGTCTTAAAGGCTTCATCAAAATTATCCACTACTTAGTGTCCTATTTTCACTTAGATTACCATAAAAAGCATCAATACATTGTAATCAATGTTAAAACAACTTATCTCCATGGTTCATGGACCATAAGCATCATTCGCACTCAACTACATCAAATAATTGATGTATCTTTTAGAACACTCATTAAATTAGTATTGCTGACTATACCTTAGCCTCCTATTTGAATGTACTCCTTTGAGTTATCCTCATTTATCCATTCACCATTTTCCAAACTTGTTTCTTTTGAAGCAACCATGTCAAATCAACATACTTTTTCCTCAGACTTAGTTGGCTCACTGATTTGCACATGTACCATCTTTGATTGATCTTCATTTTGACAAATCCAAGCTCCCCTTGGAGACAAATAATCTACCTTTTAAGAAACATTACCTCTCTCATGTCATTTCACTTCACTATACTCAATTAACAAGCTAATGCTTCTTTCCTTGTAATCATCTTTTGTTGCTCCAATCACTTATTTATGTATTTGTAACCAATCTCTGTAGATCAAAAACTTTTCGATATTTTCTTCTCTTTCCTACATATACTTTTGGATGACATAAAAAACACACAAGTTTAGGGTATTAAACATTCTTTGCAACTTTATTTTACAACTGTTATAAGCGCTTTCTATTTTAGCAGAGGTATAATACTTTTGATCTTTCTTTCTTAGTTTTGTCAAGAAGGGTGATGTGCTTCTAATAGGATTTTAATTTTATATTTTTCTTCCTTAACTTGTCTAATTTTTCAAGTGCACACTTAAATTCAGCTTCAGATTGAGCTTTTCTTCCTCATCATTTGAATCATTCATGGAGCCACTACAACCTCCCATTACCATCAAAAACCTCTCATTGTGGGTTTCTTCCTTATGCTTCATATAACTGATCATGGGGCAACCTCCGAATTTCTACAATCATTATTTCATCACTATTTATGCACACACCCTATCACCTTGAAGATACAAATTTAACACAAAGTTAGATTTTTAGGTACACGAACCCTCTTTAGTGCATCATCATTATTTGCATTATTAAACACTCCCCCTGGGGTCCTGCTCTATAAAATTAGAAACAAAAATTTACTCAACTTGAATCCATACTATGCTTTCCTTCATATAACAGATCTGTAATATCCAATAGAGAATTACTTGAGAATTTGTGAACCTTTCTCATCTTTCTTTCTTGTATCTTGATGAAAAAATTTGTCTTCAAACCTTGTACTGAGACTTCAGCCTTAAATCACTTTCTTCATCATGTTTCTTAGTAGAATGCTATCATAATAGATATTAGACACCATGCATACGTGACACTTTGAAAATTTTAAGAGTCATAAATACTTTTGACACAATTGAATGCAGATTTCACATTTCACTTCCTTACAACCACATGACTCATACTTGTACTCTTTTTCAACCATGGATATATTCTCAGACTTATTAGACCTACTACATGATATTATCAATGAGAATGACACAAGAATCATGCGATCATGACAGAATGGAGAAGGATAGTTTATTTTTTACTTCACATGAATGTCTTCATAAAGACTCAAATTAATCACATAACCAATTTATAAACTAACGAACACAAAATTTGTACATGATCAAAGGTACAAGACACAACACATATTTAATATTTCTTAATAAGATCCCTCAAGATATTCACTAAGCAATAACTTCAAAATATACGACACCAACTCATAAACTAAACAAAGTATCTTAAACTATGCATACCTGCAACCCGATGATAAATAAATCATAAAAAACGATGCCTACTTACTTTGCAAAACCACAAATTGGATTGTTCACTCAACATAATTATGGAGAAATCCTTATTTTACAACTTTGTAGGCCAATAAATGACTAACCTTTATTCTTTAAATTAATGTATGCCTTTTAGAAACCTCGGAGAAGGCACATTATCTTGTCATGCCTCGTCGGAAAAAAAAATCCATCAAAACAACATGATGACTCAGTTATATCTTTCCTTTTCCTTGTTCTCTTATTAGTTTCCTTGGATGCATTCCTTGGTGTGACCTCCACATCACATGAGCTCTCACTTTCTGATTGAATTCTGAAAGACACATATGTTGCATCTCATACACCTGATCTAATACAACTTGAGGAAGAAAATCTAGGTTATTTGTGCTCAACTAGTCTTCCTTCTTCTTGCCTTTATTAATATTCATTGTTGTCTTATTTATGTTGGACCTTGTCAGAGGTTTTTGTATTTCTACATCGTCTACCCATAAAAATTTCTTTCCCTTGTTTTCTTCCTTGATCTTGTATATCCATTTCATTTTCTTCTTTCCAGGAGTTATTTTACACATGGATGAATTTGTCTCATTTATAGGATTGGTATTCATATTAGGATCCTTCTTATCTTTCCCTTTGAAGGTATAATACCTTCTGTTGTACTTAGGTTGTTCATTGCAACATAAATTCTTTGAAAAATTCTCAAAATTTCTACATATATAGCATATGACATAATATTTTCTTCTATATAAATATGAATCGTCATTCCAAATTTGAGTTGAAGGTTCCTCCAAGCAATACCTGAAAATATGGCATCTTTCTTGAAAATAAAAACACATAATATTCTTCTTATAATCTATGTCACAAGGTCTCCATAAATGTTCTTTATCAAATTTCTTCATGTATTCCATAGCTTTATATCGAAACAAATAATACAAAAAAATATCCATGAAAATTTCTCTCATACCTTGATGTGTTTGGTTTCCTAAGTGACTTAAGCCTTCTTGTGTTTTTCTCTCTAGTATGTTTCTTTTCTGTTTGCATACTTGGACAAGCCTTCTCACCCTCCTTAGTCTCTGATCATATTTGACAAAAACAAACTGCTTGATTTATCCTTCAATTTCATTTTCCTTGCTTGTTCTTGTTCCTCTCTAAGGATATTTAGATCTACATCTTTTTCTCAAATTTTTCATCATTAGATTTGATGGATTCTTGGCATGACTCATGAGTATGTTCATATTCCATTTCACACTGGGTTGCTTCATTTTTACATTCCAAAGGTGATATGTCATTAGGGTGTCTTTGATTTCTTTGAAATATATCAAGTTGGTTAGTAAGTTATTCCAAATCTATTTTCGTGGTTTTCATTTCTTCTTCGTACTTCATGAAGGAATTTGCTTTTTCTTTCAAAGATCTTGACACATTTGTAACATATGAATCCATCTCATTGAATTTTTGACCATGGTTACCTTTCATGTGCTTGATTTCATTTTTCATACCATCTATCAAAGTTTGAGAAATATCGTATTTTCTCCTTAGGATTTATTCGCTAGATTACACATGCTTATGTCTCTAGGATCACCTTCAATTTGTTAGGATTATTAGAGGAGGACAAGGCTCGGATACCAATTGTTAGAAATTTTAGTCATTGAGAGCAGGGGTGAATCAATGCTGATAAAAATTTTACAATTAATTTCAACTTTATTAATTTGTTATTGTTAAACTATATTGATTGTTATAAGCATACACTATCAATCATTAGAGATATAGAGATAAGTAGGCACACATAAACATGAGAAGACAAGATTTAATGTGTAAAACCATTCTCGGTACAAAAATCCACTCGAAACCAAAGAACTAACTTGGAAAACTATGGCATATAGTTACAATGATTTCATGATTGATCTATAATTCAATTTGGAGGTATAACACCAGTAATTTAACCAAGAAACCATATATTTTTGCTAAGCTACAACTTGCCTATAAGTGACAACTTCTAACTTTGGTACAACACCCACTAACCTTTAGTAAGCTACCACTTATAAGGAGGCTTCAACCCCCGGAATTTAATCAACCATAACTGATCTTCTGTAAGCCACTTGTTACAAGGAGGCTGTAACCACCTGTGATCTAAGGAAAAAATTAGACAAATATTACAAATATTATGACCATATAGATCTTATGTTGCTCATACAACATATTGTGATCACTCTTCTCTTGCTCTCTTCACTCACTCTTCAGGAATAGATGTTCAATATTATCCTTACCTCTCTTTTTAAAATATTTAAAAATTCATTGGATCTAGGTTTCTTCTTATCTCTACAACTCTGTCATTATCTTCTCTTTCATTCAAAAATGTTCATTTTGTAGCAATGTCTCCTCTCTATCTATGCAACAAGTTTTCCAAAGCATGTAGCTCTCCTCTCTTTTAGCAATGGATTTTAATTTGATGGATCTTTCTCTTTTACAACACATAACTCTCCTCTCTTTTTATTAACAAATATTCATTAATATCTTTGTCTCCATCCTATCTCTCTGTAAAAATCCATGAGCACGCTTACACCTTTGTCTCTTTCATCATCAATCCTTATGTTCTAGAATTTGGGGTTAAATAGACATGCATACCTTGCCTTGCCTAACTTTTGGCATTTCATGTTTTTTAATTACTCTTTGCATGCATAGGTGAACATAAAATATGTTACAAAATTTCCTTCCAAAAATAAATTTAGTTACTCTGACATTCAGTTACAAGATTCCCTTTCTCACACTCAATTACTCCTTTAATAAACCTTTAAAATCTTTTTATTTTTATCCCTTTATAAATCAGATATTTCAGATATCGGAATAAAAATGGTGTAATGGAACTTGAGCCACATCTTTTAAGTTATTTTGTACCCTATTTATGCTGCATTCTACACTCATTTTCTTTATATTGTGGGTGTCTGTCTCATACAAAGAACAACACATCTCGTGGAATTGTTCAATGTGTCCCACCTATATCTGCATTTGCTACATTGCTTTGGACTTGTTTTATTTTCGAGTCGACCTTCCCTGTAGAGAACTTGAGTTCCTATGGAACTTGTCCCACCCCCACCAGGTTATTCCAACACCTTATCTTTCCGTAATGATATGTCTCTTTTTCTTTCTACTTTATGTTTTGGTTAAAATTTGATTGTGGATAACACCATCTCGCAAGAAATAGTACCACCAAGGCCCTTTGGCCACGCATCCATATTCCATCCCACGATATTATTAAATCCTTTAACTCCTTGTCCATTCCTTTGTTTTGGTTCACTTCAAATTGTAAAGAACTGAGTCCCACACATCCATGTTCCTCCTAGGTCCTTTGTTCCTGCATTACCTTCTCATTCGCACTTCAATTAACTCTTAAAATTCACCTAACTCTTCGTTACTTCTCACATTGAATTACGGAGAACTAGTTTTCACAACGAAGTGTTCCGCTTCGGCCTCTTGAGTCTGATATGCTCACTTTTTCCGTAAAACTGAAATCCTTTTTTTTGGACCAAACTAACTTGCGAAGAACTCTGCCTCACTTGGAAATTGTATCGTTTCGGCGTCCTATACCCAATTTACCTATCTAACCAAAAATATACTAGATTAATTTTTTTATGACACCAAGACAAATGCAGGGAACTTGTGTTCTTGGGGAACCTGTTCCTTTTAGAGCCCAAAAGTTTACAATACACTGGAAAAGTAATTTTTTTCAATTTTCTCCAAATTTTTCAAACTTCTCGAATTTTTAATTTCACCAAATAGACTATGTGAGAACTTAGAAATTATGTAAATGAAGTTTATACCTCTAAAAAATTGAGCCCAGTGTACCAAAATTTTCAATCTCTAGTGGATCCCTAACAAATTACCAAGCTTACAATTCCTTGAATTCATACTAAATCTATCTCTAACACTATTTCAGATATCATGAGATCACTATACACTATTGAAACACCTACCATCATCAATTCCATCACCATTCCCTGATTTAACCATCTGGGAATATGACTAGAGATTCTTTAAACTTCATGAGCTGACCATGAAGACTGATTCAAAACTTTTTAACACCTAAATGACGTTGTCGTATCTTATGATGTCTCGCATACCACCTTTTGAGGACTCATCACACCACCTTACTTACTTGACCATGCACTTATCACTGTCATCTCTAACTTCCATTAAGAAGGAACTACCAATGAACCTTCACTTGTCACTCTTTTTCCATCAATGCCACTTGACCTTAATGACAACACGAATGATTAGGCTCTAGCAATATGATGTTATTTAATGCAATCAATTCATTATGAAAATTACTTTACTAGCACATACCTTTGTAAGAGGCACAACAGAGGTTATTCCCATAGAAACTCTAATATTAAGTGATCTTCAAATCTCAACAAGAGACTATACTGATGTCATCAACTAAAAAAGAAAACGTTAACACACATACAAGTGACAAGACATTATCTTCATATTTTAACTATAGTTCGTTCTCTTCGGGTATATGATGAATACAAATAATAAAACTCACATAAGTAAACTCACCAATGTGTGAAGTCATACCGACTTCCGCTTGTTCAACATCAAATTGTAATTTTAGGATAACATCTCTATATGGAAAATAAATTAACACAATATATTTACTAATTTATTACCAATTTATACCTAAGTGGTTGATGAGCCCACAAAAAATTGTGGAGAAGGGGAATGTGAAATTAGATGTATAGTTTGATCATGTAATTTTTTCAAATACACATCTCATTAATTTTCATTCATAATTGATTAAAATTGTTAATTATTTGTTTTTATGAAATATATATATTAAATTGCAACTAACTTCATGTAAAATTAGCTATATGTCAATACCAACAGTTTAATCTAGTAGGACATCTTTGATGATGATATTATCCAACATAGAATCATGATGCACTTCCTCCAATTGGACACCCTTCTTTTCCTATGGAGCATCCTGATTAGGTTCTGGAGCTACCTCGCGAGGATGTGGAGCTACCTCGCAAGGATGTGGAATTGTCTCGTTAGGATGTGGAGCTACCTCATCAACCATGTAGGTTCCTAAACTCCCACAAGAATTACATCATATGTTATAAGAAGTATGATTCCTAGAAGGACAAGCCTCATCATCCTGGGAGAGACAAGTGGCATAATCAAGCAAAGGATTTGTGTCAATGACCTAATAGAGTTGAGAATATCGACCTCCACTATCTCCTTCACAATGGAAGAGACTGAAATATGATGAATAGCTGGATGAGAAATGGGTCTAGACTGGTTATGTATACGATGTGGCCCCACTCTATCATGTGCATATCATTTGCATTTTCCTTGAAAATTGCTAATGTCAAAATAAATTTGTATTTCATTGAGGATGAACTTGCAATAGAGTTTCCTCAAGAAATATTGTGGCACCTCAAAATTGTTACAAGGTGATTGGTCAGAAACCATCCTCCACCTATCCAAAAATTATTTTTTATCCCCTCATGATTACACCAGTGGATGGGGAATCTTTTACAACTCAATAATAATGGTGCATTAGTTTTAGGATCAGTAAACAATGCAAAAACAATTCTTTTGTGTGTTTTTCTTCTTCAAGTGCATCATAAGAAAACTTGTCTACATAGAAATTGTGGCGAGTTGGTTTTAAAAATATCCCAATTATTTATTTGACCAACCACATAATCAATGTTATATAGTAATGATTATAATGATGTAACCAAATTTTTCCAATGGGGATTGGGTGCATTAGCGTGTCTTAGGGTTTCTAATAAACTCTCAATTTGAGATTTGTTGTTTTCAATCTACCCTAAAATGTTTTCTCAAAGTGTTTGCAATATGTCTTGCAATCGTAGGGGTGTTTCTGGAATGTTTACTTCTTCATCTTTGTCTACAGGTGAATGAGGAGTTTGAATTGAAGCTATTGAAACCTCTGAAAATGAAAATAAAAAACAAACTAAAAATAATGCAAAAAAATAAGATTAATAAAAAATTAGGCTAAAGTCAAGAAGAAATGACTTTCTAAGCTTTCCTGCATAATTAATTTGAGGTGCCATGGAATTTAGATGCCACAAAATGCATTCACACAATAACCCACTCGGGTTTTCATCTTCTAAGCTTGTTTTTGTTTTTAGAATTAAACGAGAGCTCTCAAGTTTTGACTATGTTTTATGATAGTTGAAATGTGAGCGTATTATGGTTCAGTAAATCCAAACCATAATGCAATCGGGTTATAACACAAACTAATTTCTCCCCTTTCATGGTACAACACAATTGAGCCATAATATGAGCGCATAATGGCAAAATTGAAAAAAATCATATTTTTGTCCCCTATTTTTGTACACTTGCCTAGGGAATACAACTATGTATTCTAATTTAGTCCATAAGATACAATACTATACAATAGTATGACATATATTCATACTTTGCTAGTTTGAGTGTAAAATTTAGTAAGAATAAAAGAATAAATATAATGGAAAACATGTTGCTTTATCCAAGTATGTAGAGAAATGTGGCAATAGATATTCCAAGATTAAGTATATGAAAACTTGACCACATGAAACACAAATATATAGGTTTCTACATTCCATTTTGAGTTCCCAAAGACCATGGATAGATTTGAGAATGGATTTTATATTAGGATTAACAAAAACAAAAATAAGTAATGAATGTTTTCTAATATGGTTCATTTCACTTTATGAAAGAAAATTGATGATTCTAATAAAATATAAGATCTAGTTTTAGAGAGATTTCTTTAGTTGCAAGATGTCCTATAAATAATTAGTTTATATAGGGATACTTAATTTCTAATTCTTTTATGGAGGAATATATGCAAGAATTTTGGTAATAAACTACAGTTTTAAAGTGAATATAAATCAAAAACATATGGATAAGTAGCAGTAGTAAATATAAGTTTGGGAATTGTTTCAATATTTATCGATGAAAATAACCTTAAGTTATAATACTTAGCATTACCATAAAAATAGTTTACACATAAAATATTAGTGATCATGACAATAGGAAAATCACCTATTATTGTGTAGTTACCAAATACTGATTGGATTGGTTATGATGCAATGGATTTTCTTAGAACACATTTTATTGATACAAGAGAATATAAGGAAACATCTACAAGAGATTAATGTGAAGTGTAAATCTATAGAAGATGAATTAAGAATGTATGATGTGTAATAAGAAGATAATATAGAACACGGAGGGGAGCCCGGCCGCCGTGTGGACTAAGGTATTATCGCCGACGTGGTGGGTCCACAAGCCACCACGTGGCTTGCCACCACTCGTCGAATTCGCTCGATTTTCCTATCGAGGGTCGACAAGTGGTATTTTATTGCCACATTTCATTTGGAATGTCATTATATTAATTGGGTCAAAATTATATGATCTTGATAAGACCACTTTTCATATTCTACGCCTTATTTCCAAATGCCACGCATATATCTAAACTTACCAAGCATATTTAAATTACCCACTTTGCAATTTTCCACGCCACACTTCTCAAACTAATCAACGCATATATCTAAACTTCCCACGCATTAGTTTGAACTATCCACCATTTAAGGGATTGGGCGCCTAAAAATATTCCATGCGCCACCCAAGAAATGCGCCAAGTCAAAGCGCCTATCACATAGGCTTAGGTGGCTACCTTGCCACTTAAAATGCGCGCCCACTTCTATTTTAAAACCCTTGGATAACCTTCATGCGCCCAATGTGGGATTTTAATCCCAAAAGATAAGCCAAAAGTCAAGGAGGGGAATGGAACTCGGGTGGGCCGAGTAAAAGGATAGGCGCCCAGCCGTCATACCAGGAGGCGCATAAACAATATAAATAGGGTGATATTCTATTTGAATAGAGGGAGGTACAGGTCTGTGTAAGAAGCTTAAGGACCAGATTGCAGAGAACTCCATTTTTGAAGGCCGTGCACTCAGATTGGGCATTCGGAGTAAAAAGATGAAATGTAGAGAATTCTGAGACGATTCCAATGTTGCAAGTTTGATCTTTTTTGATGATTTTTAACCTATTTTTGGAAGCTTTGAATGCATATTTTAACAGGGATCTTCAAGACAGCCAGTTGGAAAACATGAATTTCAATGCACTTCTAGTCCGAATTGTGACTTGGTGTAAACATGAAAATTGTTCAGAATTCAGATCTGATCTCAGACATATGATTTGTTTTCATATATTGTTTTTAAATCTCCATTTGTAGGTGTTTTTATAACACGGTTGGGGGAGATCACATTGTGAAAACACCGTAGAGCCACGGATCGTTCTTGGGACAGCTTTCGCTATTTTTCGAGTTCTTGGGACATTGATTAGCTCATTTGTAGGTTGTGATTCATTATTGATTGTTTGTAAGAGTTATTGTACTTGCATTTCAATATTATTAATGGATCGGTTCAATCTGAACCCGGGGACGTAGGAATTCCGAACCCCGTAAACAATCTCTTTTGTTATCTGAGTCTTTTCAATTTTCTGATTATTTCTTTGCTACACAAGTTTTCCACACTTCTATAGATGCAAAATAATCAGAACTTAATCAATTTGTGGATTCAAGAATACTTAAAATTGGTTAAAAAAATCATGATCTTTGGAAACTTATAAAAGTGAAAAGAATACAACATCACGTTTTCAGATCAATTTGAGGAAGGTAGAATTCCACAAGGACTTTAAAAAATTGAAGTGGAAGAAGATTTGTGTGTGCATGATTATGAAGAAAAATGACAATTATTTTGAGGTAAATCTACTATTTTTTTACATTTCTCTTTTTTGAATGTTTTGTATTTTTATGTGTTTTAAGGGGTGTATAATAAAGAATAACAAAAATAAGTTGATATTGGGTAAAAGGTTCGAGTAAGATGAAGGGGTAAATAACATAGGTCTTAGAAAATTAAAAAATTGATAGTAGGAAAGGTAGTTATAATAAGTATTTGGTAAAGCGGGAAGGAATGCAAAAGGAATAAAACCATGTATCTCAAAATGGGACTTAAATAATATTTATAATGACAAATGGTAGAATTTGAATATGATAAATTCATAGGATTTGTGTTTCAACTAGAGGAGAATGATGTTTTAACCAAACTTTGGAGTATATAGTTTTTATTTATGACAATGATTAAATTTATATTCTATTGTATAATATGCTAGTTATATTCCACTATCTAGAAAAATTGAGTCCAAATTATTTAAAGGCCAAAAATGCCTTTTATTAATTTTTAAAAATATGTTTAGAATTTTAAATATTCAATACCTTTGTATCCAAATGTGAAGTCGAGTTGAAATTCAGTCTGGGATTGATTAAGGCATGTAAAGAGAAAGAGATAATTAGTATGCCCATTATATCTTTCATATGATTTTTTAAAGTAAAGAGAGGAATCTATAGACACCTCAACCCATGGAAGTGCATGCATACATACATACATACATAAGATAGTAAGCATACCGCATTACATTTAAATATTAATATAAGATTGGAAGAGGGTAAAAAACGTTTCTTTACAGGTACAAACTCCTCCCATCAGTTGCATTGAAAACAAATTGGGTATTTCCCAACATTTTTAGGAGACATAACCAAAGTCATGAGATGTTTTTACTAGTTTTGACTTCTTATGCAATGACGTAACCCATTCTAAGAGGTCAATGTCCTTTGAGGAATGATTTCTTCCTAGGATAGGCCTTGTGTTTTAGCGTTGGCATTAAACCTAAGCTGCTTATTTCCATGCTCGTATGATAGGGGATTCTTATGCATAGGCTACTTGGCATTTGTAGTCGTTTTCTAAAGGGCCATAACCCTCAACTCCATCGTCTCAAAACATTGTTTTTCCAACTCCTTCATACGATGTCCTTTCCATGAGTAAAAACTACGGAAGGTCCTGTTTGAGCAACTCCAAATAAAATTAGTGATGTGAAGCAGCTATAGCTTCAACCTTGATAATAGGTCAGCGTGTCAACGAAAAATTATTTAGGATATTAGGCTCAATATGGTCCCCGATTTAATGGAGAAGTCAATGAAGAATGATGTAGAAAATGGAAAAATAGGGAATCATCTTAGCCAATTTGGTGATGAATTCCATCCTCATTGCATTATAAGTCAAATTCTTGATATAAAGCTCTTTCTTATCCTAGATATCCTAGATATAAAATCATCTTCAGGTATAGAGATATTAAAAGTGGGTTTTAATTCCTCATAAGACAACTCAGCCAGATTCAATTTCAGCTTCATGGATTCCATTACCATGCTCTATACAGTTATGGAATACGTTATCAAGGCTCTATTATTTTGGCAAAAAACATGTAACTCTCGGCATTTGGCCAGTCTTTATTTAAAAACCATCACTAAAATAAACATGTGTGCGTTGTTTCATTATCTCATGCGTAACATGCTTCACACCTCGCTTCAAGTTCTTGACACATTTGATGGAACAGGCCAATAAGCTACATGTTTGGAGTCGTACTCCCCAAGCCCGCAATTAATTATAGTTTGAGTCTCGAGGTTCGTGTACATTACAATAAGGATATGTTATTATGAAACATTTAAGAATATTTCTATCCAATGGTTTTTTATTATGCTCTTGTGTTCATTTATTTTGAATGATTTCATTTAGGCCAGGACAATCATTAATGTATTTACTTTCAATTTTAGATAATATGGTAAGGTTAGTACCTGCATTAGATAGTAATTTCACTACTTTGTTACTATCTCTTAGATAATATTGCATGTCTTATTAGTCTCGAACTTTAGACGAGGTCGAAGATTGGAGCTAATAAATAATTTAGTCACTAATTTCTTGTCCTTCCTTCTTAATTGCATTGATTAAAATGAGAGAGTCTCCTTCAATGATCAATGGTGGTGAATATTCCAAAAGAAACATCCTTAGCCCTTCTCTCAGTGAAATAATTTCATTTTCATTATTTGTTTCCTATTTGATAGTATGTGAAGTTTCTGAGATGAATTTACCATGTAAATCTCCATGGAATCTATTGTAAAATTTACTAAATACGAAAATTGCAAATAATAGTAAGTGTAGTTAGTGTTATCTCTTGAAACTCCACCCTATAGAGAGATGGTTGCAGTTGTTCTAAGTTTGCAAATTTTATCTCTCTCTCTCTCATAGATACAATGGAAACACCTCAGTTCTGTGGGTATACCTATTTTGAGGTGAGTCTCCGGTATCAAGGCCTGTTCCTTATTGATGTATCCTAAACTGATGTTATGTGGTTTAAGGGTAAAAGATGACTATAAAAATGAAATTAAAATTGAGTTGATACACCAAACTTGTATGAGGTATTTGAATGAGTACATGCACAATTGATATGGAATGAATTTATGATGCACATGCCAACAATTTTGTGCATAATATTAAAGGAAAACACTCGATGTATTGAGGGAAAAGAATCACAACAACACTGTTAAGTTAAACATGCACATTAATATCTAGCAGAAATTACTGAAATTTGCAATAGGGTAAGATGATTAATCAAGGAATTAACATTCATAATATTAATGGGAACATACATAAGATTACAAATTATTGGAAAAACATAAAATATTTCACATTCAGAGGAAAAAACTTGTAAAAAATTGCTTCAACACTCCTGTATCTAAAATTCCTCCCCTTGTGCTTTGCTAAGGCACACAATATAAAGCAAAATTGAATCACCCACCCGTAGTAAAAATAGACTAAGGTTGTACTCACCCATGCATTCTATTTTTATCCTTTCTTTAATAATAAATAAAGGAATAAAATAAAGCAAACTAATACAAGAGGCATTAATAGCCTTTGATTACATACAATCAAATTGCAGTTGACTATTATATTTTTAAGCATATTTTTAAGCAAAGCATGGGTGAATAATTTGCTAATAATAAATCTTGGTTGATGAGAAATTCTCCTTCTAGGTGTATACAAATGTTGATCTCTATGTGTGAGTAAATATAATCCATTATTTATAATGTTTTTCAAAAATAACTCACCCAAGTATCCATCTTGATGGGGACCACCTCCAAGCTTAGGCTCGATGTTGACATTCCTTGTCTAATCTTGTGATCACATGAAAATTTTCAGTCCAAGTCATAACCAATTCATCAAATCAGTGGGGACCACCCTTGCACTTAATCATTAGTCTCCATTGGTTTGGCCATCTTTGATGGACTTAGCACATTATTGGTTTTGAAATAAGATAAGGGGCACTTTGTTTTAAAAAGGTCACCACAATACACTCGGCCACCTTTGTGGACTAGGCATATTATAAGGTCTGCCACCTTTTTTATTATCATTATATTATATAGTTGTTGGCCCCTTTGCATTTGATTGGACATAGACCATGGTTTAACCTTACCTTTTTGGGTGATCATTGCATAACATGATTCGGTTGGCTTTTGATTCATTTGGAGCTTGGACTATAGTTTGATAAGTCAAAATGCAAATAATTTTTTAATGACAAGGGTTGACCCCTTCGTGACGATGAGTCACCCTTCCTTATGCTTTTTCAGTGGTATTTTAACTCAGGTTGAGTTTGCTTTGTTTTTGGTGATTAATTTCTGAGCATTGATCTGGTGTCCTTTCGATTCATGGTCGTTGATCTCCAACCCATGATTAGGGTTTCTGACCTTAGCATTTAATATGGTGGGTGATATTGTGATCATCACAATTTTCTTTGAATATTGTTGATCATTTTTAATCGTTGATCTCTATACTGGACATCTTCACGCCATCGATCTTTGACTCATGGTTAGGGTTTCTGACCTAGATTTTAGCGTAGTAATTGGTATCTTACCATGGTGACTTGCATTCAAAACTACCTCGATCCTTAGCCATCGATCTTTGCAAAGCTTGATCTCTGGTCATTCGTCTTTGACTATGGTTGAGTTCAAACTTAACCCAACTCTTGAGCTAGGTAGTAAAGGTCATTCGACCTCAATGATCACTCCATTCTAGTTTTTTGGGTCTGCGGGCGAAGCCCTAAAAAATTTTGGCTCGACGCCATTGTTGAAGCTTTTGAAGCTCGGATTAGTCCATTTTTTGACCTTCTCAGCCTTCAATCATTTGTATATTTTGTCTTTGATCTGTTAGAGCTTTTCTGAGCAAGCCTCCTAGGAGATTATGCCATTGATGTAGACTTTGATCTTAGTTTTCTGTTATTTTGGTCTGTAAGATTCTGGGACCTGAACATGGGTATTTTCTTGTCGTCTTGAGTTCTGAAAACTATGTTATCGCCATAGAAGTTTTCTTGAGCTTCTATGAGTTTTCTTATTTTATGGATCTGCTCGATATTGTGAGTAAATCATAGTTGATGCCGGCTGTCATGAGTGGTTATAGGTGAGCTAATTTTCCTCTTGCACTCGTACACTAATGTTTTCATTTTCTTCATTGGATATCTCATTGAAACTATTAAAAATATTTGTGGGTTATGTGATTTCTTGCTCCTGCTTG
Source organism: Taxus wallichiana var. yunnanensis (assembly GCA_018340775.1). Classification (NCBI taxonomy): domain Eukaryota; kingdom Viridiplantae; phylum Streptophyta; class Pinopsida; order Cupressales; family Taxaceae; genus Taxus; species Taxus wallichiana. The sequence goes on from CM031243.1 coordinate 717,881,500, forward strand.
ACTCCCGAGTTCGAAACTTCTCATGGGCATATGGATTTCTTGTTTCATCATTTATTTGCTTCGAAAGTTTCGACTTTTCAATTATAAACGTTGAGGTCTTGTCTCTTACTATGATTTCTTGATACACATTAATGGGTTTTTCAGTCAATAGCCAGGATTTGTACACCTTTTACTCTGATACTACAACTTGAAAATGATTTCAATGGGAATGAAAAATTTCTAGAATAATTAAATATTTCTTTAACTTGGATATGCATGCATTTCTGATTCAAAGCTCCTCCACTTGAGTTTGTGTTCTGAATACAATTTAAAGCTCTATTTACTTGCTACTCACTTTCATTCCTTATAAAATTCTCCCTTGAATCTAGATTGTTATACTTTATGTTCAAAAAAACTCTCTTTCTTGATGATCTTTTGAGGGTTTATGACTATTGTCCCTGGGTATGCATGTGTCTCTGATTTGAAGCTTGTTCTCGGTCAATCCTTAAGCCTTCTTTGGAAACCCTAGATATTCTTCATTATTTTTTCTATTCCATTTTCTTTGTACTTGTTGAATGACTTTGAATGCCTCAACCATGAATGTTTTCTTACACTCTGTTTCCTTAGTTAGTAGTCAACCATCCTTTATTTGTATCATCCTGAGTTTATACATAAGGGTTTGTTTTCTCCATTCGAGCTTCGATATCAAGATATTGTTTTCAATCTGATAATCACTTGCTACTCTTGATAGAAACTGGATATACATGCCAATGTCAAGGATGACTAGTAACTCCACTTTGTACTACATTCTTGAGACTTCAAAACATATGTTCTTTGTTGATTCACTTGAATGATTAACTCTAAAAATGTTTCATAACAACTATATTCTTCTTAAAACATGCAGCACCCTACAATACTTTGTGTATTTCTGATTGAAATTAAATGAGAGAATGTGTTTGGTCTATGTGTAAAATTGGTCAGTTAAGTAGAATCATTATTGTCAATGTATTTCTATTTAGGATTCAAACTTGTAATGATGCACTTGTATTCATGTGACCATAAAGGTATCCATTGATTTGCAGTTTTAGCTTGATTTTGTAATCTTGTGTCAAGACAATGAGGATCTATAGTTGTCATTGGTGTACTTTTGATCTACTTCTAATTCTTTTCCATCTTCATGAGAAATTTGTACTTTTATAATCTACTGCAATTCTTATTGTTCTTGATCTTGATTCAACTATACTATGAGATACTCTTTTCTCGTATCTATCTTGATGAAATTTGGAAAATACTACCTGGAAATGTGAATTTAGTCCATTTTTCTCAGTTGTATTCAATTAAGCTACAATACTTCTTTTCTTTGAGATGGTAATTGTATCCTTCATCTATTGAATCATGGCTTGTTGCTAGAAGTTGAAATCTGATAATTGTTATTTTGATCATGCCATGATTTTTTACTTTCAGTATTACTATTTGATTTTACATTCAACTTTTAAATCATGTATTAATTTTAAAAACAACATGATGGAAAGATGTAAATGTCCATTTTACATGGCGAAGCCCTGTCAAATTTTCTCATATTTCTTTCTCATTCTGTTCCAGCTGTAATATTACCTTTCCAGTTAACTTCAGCCTTTAAATTATGATCCTTCTACTTCACCTTTGAGTTATATTCTGAAACATATACTTCTATTTGCAAGTCTCTTCTCAATCTGTACTGTAACTTCTTCTATTTCTATAATGGATGTTGAACTTTGAGTTGCATTCTTCCTTCATGCTAGCATGTACTTATGACACATTTGCTTCATGTACCATAGGATAGAAGTTATTGAACTCTGTAATCTTCATCTATAGTGAGGACTTTAAGATATCATTTATTTCTTCTTGGCCGCAACCTATACCTACACACTTGAGAAAATAGTTATAAAAGTTTAGGATTTTTGGCCTCTCTTATATATACATTTTTATCTTCAAGTAATCTATATATCATGTTGTTAAGATATCCATATGCACGAATTAGGACAGTATAGGAATATGGATTAACCATGAGCTCTTAACTGATAGTTTTCTCTTTTCTATTTTCAGGTATGGTGCTTTCAGCAATGAGGATAAAGAGGGAGCAAAGCTTAAGATGAAGGTGCATCAACAAAAGGATAAACCCCAAGGGAATCATGGGTTCATTCATACTACTTTATTTTATCTTTCATACATATGTACCTCTTATTTCAGTAGTTGTACTTTACTTTTCAGTTACATCCCATGGCTTGTGTGGGAACATTTGAAATTCCTTATGAATAAAACATTGAATTGTAAAATTGAGCTGTGTATTTCTTTCTGTATTTCTGCTTTCTAATAAGGATTGTATGATGAACTAAACAACTCAATAATAATTGAATGTCTTAATCATGAAGGAAAGAACATTAAAAAATATTGGTGACATCTAGTAATGAACTCGATTTCTGTAATCTGAGTCATGATTTCTTCCCTAAGACCTAACACTTCATCTATTCTACAATTCAGGTGTCTTAATCAAGAAAACACAACTTTCCTTCAAGGCATTGTTTTCTTTTGTTGAAGATAGTCATGAAATTGGAGACTATGTGATCTAATACGTTTTGTAATAGCACACATAACTCGCATATTTCATGTAATCATTAATTGATTCAACAATAACAATATTTTCGAAAGAACCTCCCTAGCTTAGGTATACTTCACCAATTCTATCCATTTTAACGAAGTTTTTGAGTTTGAAAATTTTGCATTAGTACAAAAATTGTCAATGATTAGTTTTAGTAAGATTTAGCTACTTTTAAGTGTTACTATTTATCCTCACATCTAATTATATTTTAAGTTTAATTATTTAGGGACTCTTGTTTAATTTTATTTATGAATAAAGAAGATAAATTTTTTCAATATTCTTTGTCTATAGTTAATTTCTTATTCTCTTCCATTTTGTTGGGATCTTTGATTCATCATTCAATATTATTAGCTAGAGAAACTATATCACTAATATAGCCAAGCATTTTCTAAGATTACATACTTTAGTACTACAATGGTGAGATTGAAGTGGATGAATACCTTATATACAAGTCTACTTCATAATCATTATGAAGTACTTAAGAGACTAGGAATGTTGAGGGGATCACATGCATTGGAAAAGTCATAACAATCTTGAGACTAATTTTTGATTGATAAATAAGTGATTCAACTAATAAGGGAATGGATGGAGTTTCTAGATTTATTATAAACATTTTGGATGTTATTTCGACATAATATTTGTAGTGGAATTTTCATATTATATATTATGCTTCACTTATAATGTGAATCTAATTGTGTGAGGAAGGGCGACTTTAGTTATAAAGGTTTTCTTGCACAATATGGGTCAATATTATTTTAGGTGAGGAGGATAAATGATTCAAATAAGTGTGTGGTTACAAGATTTTGTCATATTGAACAATTGAGGAAGATCATAGTGCTAGAGATATAAGGTGAATTAGATCCTATGATTATGTGGGAAAAGAGCATCAATATTATACCTTTTGGCATAATCCTACGAAATTATAATGTATTACATCCCTAATATTAATGACTTTTATGCTCTAATATCTTGTAGAGTGGCATATCAACTGAATAGGTAGGTGAAGACAAATGGCACAAGGAGAAAAATGAAATGGACAACAGATGGAAGAAACAATATTTTAATACAATATTCATCATATGAGGAACATTAGAGAGACCTATTTTTGTAATGTTTCATTCGAAGATTTTTATTTTGATACATTGGTGGTCATGGAAATACAATTAAAATATATGTGTAGTGATCATAATTTTGGGGGAAATTTATGATTATTTTATGAGTAATTTGTGACTAAAACCCATGTCTCTTTTTCTCTTTATGATGATATTACAATACTTAAATCCCCTAAAATAATTGTAATTACTTTTTTGGTTTGTTTTTTTACATGTAAAGTTATCACCCCCTCCAATTAGTTGGAATATTTTACCAACACTCAATTAAAAACCTGATCATCCCTTTAGATAAAAAGAATATCTCTTATTGGCTCTACATGTAAAGAATGATATATCTCACTAACTAGAGCCGTCATCTTTCTCCTTATTCCATATTTCATGTTATTGCAAATGATTATATAATTTAATGATTCAATTTTATTCTCTTTTGGCTAAAATTTACACCACAACTTTGGTTTCTAAATAAAATGTGTGTTTCTATCTTAATTGATTATGCATAATGATTTTTGTGTCATTCGAGATCCTTCCATTTACCACCACTTATAATCAGATGTTATATACATTTCTCATTGAGTAATATTGAAATGATCCACTCTATTATCTTATTGGTTTAGTATTATTTTCTTCTTATCTATATAATTTCCCCTCATCATGAAATGTTCCTTATGCCAGTTATAGAGAAATTTGTAAAAAATATTAATAGATTTATGAATATCTACTTCATTATAAGGGATATTTTTCTTCGCTTATTTTTTCATTAGTAGACTACCCAAAACTCAAAATTAAGTAAGTATGAAATAACTATTTGGATTTTATTTCACTATAATCCTATTTACACATTATATGAATTGGCCTCATAGCATCTCACTCAATTCCCATGCTCTAAGTGTTAGAGTAAGTATTTACCTTAGCTCATGTTCACCTAGGTACTTTATTTACCTTTATTGTATTTATCCTCACCCACTTATGTGTGTGGATATTTATTTTATCCTATTTAGATATTAGGATATATTAGCTAGTTGTTAGGTATAGTTCTTTCCTTGATCTATGGTATTTACTAGATCTTTGATGTCTAGTTCTCTCCTAAATCTATGGTCTTGACTAGTTCTTTGATGACTAGTTATTTCCTGGATTTATGGCTTGATCTACGACCTTGATGTTTCTTAGATTATTATTCCTTGGCTATTTAAGCAAGGACCATTCTCAATGTATTGCATTGAGTTCCATAATAATATATGATATTGCTACTCATTTGTTTGCAAATGTTTATGTAAAGTTATTCTGGCAAATTACTTTCATTTTATTGATCATGGTGTTTGATTAGCATCTGTGTTCTTGGCTTGGTACGATCTGGTTATCCTTCCTTTCACTAAGTACACTAGGTTGTCACTTTTTCTTAATCTTATCAATTCTAAAATTGCTTTACCATATTAAAAAAATAGAATCATATATATTTTCCTCATGTCTCTAATTAGGTTCGACGGAAAGCTAGAGACACCCTCATAAAGAACATCAATTTTTTTAAGAACAATCACTTCAAAATTCTTCTCTCTTGACTATTAAGACTAGTTTCCTACTACTTGGTCAAGATTCTCTAAATAGTATTTTTGGATTTATAAGTCTTCTACAAGGTTCCTAACAAAAATATTTTCTTCTAATAGTGTAGATTCAAGTTTTTTTACTCTTTATTAAGTTTGTAAGTAAAGGAATTTGGTCAAACTCAGTTCTCCCCTTCAAACCTCTCTTAATCTCTTGTTAGGCCTACTTTAACACAAGTCTTATTGTTTGGAAATTTCTACAAGGTTTCTAGAAAAACTAAGAATCATTCCAGATAGTATTTATGAGATCACAACTCCACACAAATGTTTATACTCAAATTCATAATTTAGACAACTCACATTACCATATCTAGGTCCCATTTAGGTCTCCAAAGCCTAAAAATAGGGTTTCTGAGGAAATAATATTTTCACACGTGCTAACAATATAAATTGAAGGAGAATAGAATATTTATAAAAAAATCTTCATTAAATTCATTCAAATCATATTACATATTTTTAGGTCAATTTACTCCTATAAATAAGGAGTTAGCTTGAACTATTCAATAATATCCTATTCACGTGTGTTTAGTCGGTGACCGAACAACTTACACTAAACTAATTCAAATATATTATAATTATATCACAAAATAAACTACCCATATAATGTGAGCATTAAGGTGATATTCCTAAAATTCCCCCTTAGTGCAAACATGGTAGAAAAATATTCAACCACTCAACTGTAATATGATCACTCCTATAAAACATGTCCTACTATGTGATTAATGATCTTGATCAAAAGAAAGGCTCTCTCCTTCCATATTGTTAAATATTATTACCACAAACCTTGACGTGAACAAGCCCCATTAATTGTGCACCTCATGTGGTTTTCTTCATCCTCCCACAAACCCTTTCAAGATCCATGAACTTATCAACTATGTTGCTTTTGTTCCCCACTATACTTGTACTTATGGGAAGTATATCAGAATCATAAATCATTTGTTAAAAAACTACACGATAGAAAAAATACAGGAAATATTTCACATTACATCCTATAAGAATCAAAATTTTATTAATTTTATCCATTGTTGTTGATCGTTGCCACATGATCTCGAACAACACAGAAATTATGTTGATCATACATACATAGTATAAACTATCATTGTGTAAATGTAACATTGGACCATATTTCCCTCCTCAATTTGAAATTTTCACTACTAAATTTACCTTGTCCTTGATCATATTATGTTTATTTATATATATTAATCTTGACGTTTTAATAATTTATCTATCCTCTTTGTTGTAATTATTCCTTTGTGCCCATTATCATAACTCTTGAAAATCCTTCATTCTAAGCTTTATTATACTCTAATGGGTTCAATATATGCTTAACACCATATTTCCTTAGTGCATAGGTATTTTATATACCATCATGAATGTATCTCTTATCATATTACCAAGGTCTTCCAAGTAAGACATGAAAAACACCCATAGGCATCACATCACATATAATATCATCTTTATAACTACCAATGTAAAATTTTACAAGGAACTGATCACTAACTAACACTTGATGATTATTTTGACCCCAACACACTATATAGGGATTAGGATGTGCCAAATTTTTCAAGCTTAATTTTTACACCATTTTAGAAGACACCAAATTATCTTTAATTACATCATCAACAATGAATTTATGACACTTACCTTTTAATTTATACATTGTGTTAAATAAGGTTCTTCTTTCAGCTATTTCTTCCACATCCTTGATTTAATTTATCAGCACTCTTCTCATAACCAATTCATCTCCTATTTTAGGTTCTTGATGTGTGATGGTAATCCTAACCTCTCTTCCTCATCACATGCACAATTTGATTTCTTTATTCATTCGTCATAGTACAACTTTCTTGACGATTATCTTAGCATTCATATAACCGATGTATAACAAAATTATTGTACTTAAAGAACATTCCATAAAATTATCCTCCTCATCTTCCAAAGTTACCTCTTCCTCGATAAAGATAACCTTACATTGAGTTACCAGTTCTAGATTATTTTACATTTGAGAGTTGTTTGCTTCTTATTCTTGACCTTGTTGTTGTTCTCCTCTACTTGTTTGTTTTCCTCTACCTATGGAGCCTCTAACTTAGAAACCTCTATCATGCCACATTTTACTCCTACTCAATTTATCTTCTATGTTTAGAGAAAAGTGATATCATTCTTTTATGGTTCTTAGAATTACTAGGTTGAGTTCATCATGAATTTTGTATCTTAGTCTATTGAGATACCTAGCTATCTTTTCGTATCATATTCCACGTGACTTGGTTTGATTTTCAATATATAAAAAATATTCTATATATTCTTTGACACTCATCTATATTTTTTGTAAATTGTGTAACTTCTTAAACATGTTAGTCTAATAATTCTTGGGTGGAAATTTTACCTTGAGTTTTTCTACCATCCTATCCCAAGATTTAAATCTTATTTTACCTTTCTTTTATCCTCTCATCTTGTATGAATTCTTACCAAACTGTTTCATGTCCTTTTAGTCTTGTACATGTGAATTTCAGCTTTTTTTCTTACAGAACATTCTTGTATTAAAAATATTTATCTAACTCCATAATCTAGTCAATTAGTTCTTCTCCATCAAGACTTATTATATATTGTGTAGGCATATCCATTTTGCAATTTATAACTTTATCCTATTATCACTTTGATAAATCTATCTATTTTTCAATCTTCTTGTTCTTGAAATTCTTGTTTTCGATTAGCTTACGGTTCTTCCCCTATATCACTCAAATCTCTTGTAATTACTCCTCATCTCTAAATTTTCTCTACAGTTGTGAGGATAACATCAAAACTCAACCTCATATTTATAATTTCCTCTAGTATTGCATCCCCTTTCTGAACACCGATCTTTTAGGACCTCTAAAAACTTTTCCTAGTGGAATTTTGACTTTCTTAACACAATCAACCAACAAACAACCAATTATTCATTATCCTCATATAGTATCACCTTATTTATTTTCTCCTCAAAGTATCAAACATTATCTAATACCATCCAATGTTGGCCATTATGTCTAGGCGTTGTCATTGATGTCAAATCCATTGATGAAAAAGGGTGTGTAAGTATCACAATTATCTCAATGAGGTGTCAATAAGGTTTGAGTCCGAAGGTTGATTTGTAGTGACTTGATTTAATGAGATCGTATGTTGTCTAGGCATGGTTTTGAGAATGATACAAGCATGTATGGTCACGACATGATTCCTAAAGGTTTTAATGAGTTCCATAATGGTGCACAATTTTTAAAAAAAATTTCTATATGTGTGCAATGTGTCATAATGGGTTGTCATGGTTGAGTCAGGTCATTATAGACCTATTTCTCAACCTAGAGCATGTGGTTTTGCATGGTGGTATGCGAAATGGAGTAGGAAAGTCCTCTACAAGAATGGGAAAGGTGTTGTGACATGTTTTAGAAGGTTTATGATGTCTCTAAGGTCATTAATCAGTTATATGATGGTGTTTCATGGTCCTTAGGAAGCAAGAAGGTGAAGACATAACAAAATAACATAGGTAAGTTGATGTGGATGGAGTGTTTTAGGCATATTTGAGGTAGAAGGTGAGTATGGATAGTTATAGGGTATTTTCATTATACTTTTTCACACATTTCAAGTCAAACAAAGTAATAAATTCCAAGTTATGTCATTTTTAGTAAAATTAGGTATGTAATAGTGAATATTTGTGTTAAAAGTTGACCTTCTAATGCTTGTTGTGGTTTGTTTGATTTTCATGTGATATAGAGTTTTTAAGGGATGTTTTCCATTTAATCTAATATTTTTTTCCAAAAATAATGACGTGGTTTAATTTTCAGGTTTTTATGAATGATCGTTAAGAAGATAAGTTACTTTGAAACCCTAGCAGAAACCCTAGAAAAACCCTCATTATAGAGCAACTTGAGAGATTTGCATTTTACGGTATCCATAATGTCTTGGAAATAAAAATTGATGCATCTAGGTTTATGATGATTCTTCAAAGCTTATTTTGGTTGTGGTTTGGTTTTCATGTCCATTTTGGGAAGAGAGAGAAAAACACTAGTTTTGTGGGTTTTACAGTTTCAAGACCCAGATGGTGGTTTGATAATGAAAAGTAAACTGTTAAAAACTACTTGGAAGATGTGATACATATCCATGAAAAATTTTATGCATGTTTCTTGGAGAATTTTTGAGTTATAGGTGCTCCATGTCACCCTACTAATTTTGGCCTTAAGGGCTAAAATCTTTGCTCAGTCTCTTAGTTTGAGTAGTGTTAGATCATTTTGATTATTGTTTATTTATATGATGGTCATGGATAGTTGATTGAAACCTGATATAATTTTATGAAGTTATTGGTTTAATATTATGTGGTGGTTTCATTTTGTAACCATAATGGCCTAGAAATCCCTAGTTGGCTTGCTTAAGAAGGTGATAGAAACAAGAGTGTTTGGTACAATTTTTCCATATGGGATTTTATTATTAGTTCTTTTACATGTTTTTCTAGGTTTCCTTGATATTTTCCAGGTCATTTTTCATCTCGGGAGTTTATTTTAGGGTATTTGTGCATGTTTCTCTCAAGACTTGTTCTTGAGTCCTAAGCCCAAAAGAGTAGTTTCGGAGATTAGATTGTTTGAAGGCCTTCCAATATAATTTGTAAGCTAAATTAATATTTTATGGAAATTATATTCAGATACCTTTCCAATGATATATGGTTTGTCTCTTTGTAAAGAGTATTGATAGTGAAATAACTCATTTTTTAAGACCTAATTCTAGGGTATTTGATTAACTAAAATATGATTTTATTTGATGAGTTAATCTAAATATAAACACAATGAAATATTAAAATATTGAACCTAGATATTTTATTTTATTATTTTAATATATTGAAATAATTAAAATAAGAGGGATATGGTACTAACTTGAATATGATTTACCTCACTGTGTGTTGGACTGAAGTAGGATGATGTACAGACTGGGAATGATGTGACTAGATAGCTTCAAGAATGGTAGAATATTTTTATCTCGCTAGAATAAGGAACTTGGAAGGGTGTTAGGGTTCCTTGGGGTGCCTTGGTCTGTGATATGGGCATTGTAGTCTATAGAAAGTCTCGGGATCTCGAATCTGGAAGTGTCATAAAATCTTCGCAATATCTTCATCTTTGTTACACAGTTATAAAACTTTCTTCACTTATGTCACAGTGAATGTAATGTGAAGATCCACTTGTAAAACCCTATTCAAAGCATCAAATTCTTAAAATAAAAATGTCCATGAATAGGTCAGCTGACCTTAGTTTGCACAATGGCGGACTTATGACTATGTGATGCACTACATTAGGACCCAATGTAATTTTGTGTGTGTGTGTGTGAAAATTTGTACCTAGGATGCCCTAGCACCAATGACATAGAAGTAGGGAGAAATAAATAGATGTAAAAATGCAAATGGTGGATGGAATAGAAATAATACAACCATTTTCATCTATGCTTGTGTGATGTAGATGTAGAAGATGATCAAATGTAGTCCTTTCCCTTACTAGATAGTTCGCATTGATAGTAATATGTCTACCCTTAATGTAGTCAATATGTTATGTTTATATAGGGATTTCGGGGTAAAAAAAAGACCAACCTCGACCAAAAAAATCAGGACCAAAAATTATCAAAAACAAGGGCACTAAAAATCACAAATTGAGGCATCTCTGGGAGCCCTAGCTACCTAGGTTCCCTAATATAGGATTAGAGATGAAAATCAAGAAAATTACAACACCTAAGAATCTCTAAAAGACTTTAACTATATAGACATTTTACAACCTGTTCCGGATAAATAACAATGACGATTGACTAACTAAAAAAGGACTAAAGGATGATTCATTATCTGAATACTTTTATTACACAAGATCCATATATAAAATAACATACCTGGTGGTATAAATGTAATAGTAAGTGCGTAATTTTGTGACTACATTTTCCCCTACTTTATGTTGGTGATCGGAAAGCTTGGTAACATAAAGTAGATAGATATGTGTACCTATAAAAAATTTGGAGAAGCCCATGTTATATAAGAACACGTAGATTTGTAGTGGAAGCATGCCTATGAAACTATAAATGTGTGTCAAACCATGGATCAATGGGTTGATCCATGTAACATAATAAAAAAGTGTAAATTTAACTATGAATTGTGCGATAGTGATGATTAAGGTGTACGATGGTTTTGAATGTGGTTTAATGATGAATAGGTGGGTAACGAGTGATTAGTTCCCAACCTGGATGCTTGTATATAAATGAATAATCAGGGGATTTCGACATCTTGCCACTAGAGGAAGAGTGCAGGAATAAAAGTGTGTTATTCTCCAATATTTAACTACATCCTTAAGATATAGCCACCTGCGTAAAGGACAAAGATCAATTTTTGTGATGTTTGGATCCAAAGAAGTTCAATTAAATAGTTGACCCATATATGAGTGATAAAGGAAAGGAACTCTTGCCCCCACTCCATGGGTGTCACCACAATATGAAAGCTTCCAAGTTAGGTCATCTAGAAGAAAACATGATATGAAAGAGGTGGCTCCAAGCTAGGTCATTTGCAATCAAGCATGATATGAAAGAATTGGCTACCAAGTTAGGTCATTTAGAAGAAAACACGAGATAAAAAAGGGGGCTTTCAAGTCGGGTCATCTAGGAGACCATTTGTAGATTCCACCGATATGATTTTTGATCTAAATGCATATATTTTGATTGATTGATTAATTTTTTTGATTGGTTATGAAGACAATTTTTTCACTTGTGAAAAAATGGGCAACTCTAAACTTTGTTACGATGGATGAAATTAATGGGGGATGCATTACAATTTTATTATGTTTTCAGTTGCAAAAATTGATTAACTACATGTAATCTACAGCTATGTATGTTGTTACAAAATGTAACACCTTACATAGACTGTCATTCCATGTTCATCTTCAGAAAAGAAACACAAAATCCCCGAAGGACCAATGTATTGCCTTGATGAAGGTGGGAATTGCAGTTTATGTGAGAGATTAAACTCAGTAATGGAAAGTAGAGTTGCATTTTTCATGCAATAAATTCATTTTAAGTTACATGTACATTAAATCTCATTATTTATGCATGTTAAATACATTTAATTATGTGATTGAGTTGTTTATTTCATTATACAATCAATATCCATGTCATAAAGATAAAAGTAGAAAGAAGTATATAACTCAAGTACAGAAATTAAATGTTATTTATTCATGAAGAATTACAATGTTTCCCACACAAGCCGTGGGATGTAACTCATAACTATTGAAGAAATAAGTACATGTGCATGAAGTTAAAAGTAAAATAGTATAGAAGAAACCCATCATTGCCTTGGGTTTTTCTTCTAAGTCTTCTTCACTTCAGCTCCAACTCCATCTTTCATCCATCTCTCCTAGTAGTCACAATGTACCTGAAAAATGAAAAGAAAAGGGCATCAATATTGATCTCAGGGGTTGATTTGTATTCATCTACTATCTAACTACATGCAAATGGATTTCTAAATATCATAAGCATAAGGTACAAAAATTAGATACAAAATTGATAAGGCAAAGTATTCTAGAAGAAGTACATATGATTCCCAGAATCATTACAGAGGAAGAAAGAGAAAAGAAAAATATGGAACATAAGAGAGGCCAAAAAACCTAAATATTTTCTAACTATTTTCTTAAGTGTGAAAGTACAGGTAAAAGCATGTCTTACAGTCCTCATTGTTAGATTAAGATTGCATAAAAATAGAGTTCAATGACTTCCATCCTATGGTACATCAAATTGGAATAACTTACAGATACATAATGGCATGAAAGAATTATGTTACTCAGAGTTCAATAACTATTCTAGAAATAAAAGGAGTTACAATGTAGTTCATAAGAGAAACTTGTATGCTTACTTTCATTCAAAGATAACAAGTACATGTTTCAAATTTTCAAATAAGTGAAGCATAGGAAACATAATATAATGGTAGAGATAGGATAGATAAAGAGTGCAGATTTTAATCAAATCAGAACAACTATGATAAAAAATGGCTTCAAAAAAGGGAATGATAAAGCTACATTCGGGAAAGCTCGAACATATTAGTGGTTGACTTATACAAAGAAGGATTTGTTGTATCTAAACATCTTTCATATAAAAGGTAATTACATCCTTTAAAAGTTACAAGTGCAAATACAAAAAAGTAAATGAAGAAGTATTAACTCATTAAAAGATACAAGTACTCAAGTGATCATTTCAGGCTACAAGTATTGAATAATCCAACTTAAGAAATTGCTTCGATTATATTCCAGTTATATATCCATTTTTCAAACATAGATGATTAAAGTTTTAGATAATATTTAAGTACATATATTCAAAAGAATGAAATCAAGGATGTAATTGACATAGTTTTGAATAAGTAAGTATCAACTATCAAGCACATATCAACTTGAAAATATGGACAAAATACAAGTTTAATGGAGCTACAAAAGAAGAATGAAGTATCTAGGAAATAAAGTTTTTTCATAGAAGTTATAAATTGCCTTAAAGAGACGGGGTTATCTACTCAAGGTACAAGATTAATGATACATCAAAACAGATTACAATTAAGTATCATGAATGAATGGGATAGCAAATTATTCATAGTAGAAAATCCTCAAGATTTTAGAAGAATACATTTCCTCTATTGCAAGTAAAAAAATATTGCAACACTTCAATAGAGTAAAATACATTGCATCCATGAAGCTAAAGGAAGTTTAAGGAAAATTTTTGTACAAATAATGTATCATTTTAAGGACTTGTAGGATAAAGGATACAAGTATAAAAGTTAAATGAGTAAGATGCAAAGCAAGTTACAACACACTAAAGAGTATAACCACTTTCCCAGATTTGGAGAAATCATGAAAAAATAAGTACGCAACATATGAGTAGACAGATGTGAAGAAGCCTTTAAAGGTCTGAATTTAGAATTAAATAAAATAAGGAATGCATCTCAAAAGTACAAATTACAAGTACAATAGGTAAAAAAATGATCTAAATACCATAGCTTATCAGGAAATCACAGATTAAGAGAAAGATGAAATAGTTATGCATGTACAACAAGAGTTCATGTTGCCATAGATATAGTTTCTTAAATGAAAGACAATCATTAAGAAAAACCTCTTATTCATAAAAATCAAGAAACTCAGAACATCTTGCAAGATAACAAAGTGCAGATAGAATCAAAATCTACAAGTATTCAAGAAAACAGTTCACAGATCAACATCATCATTGAATTACGAAGAAACATAGCTTAAGAATACAACTTATTACATATTAGTTTCAAGTTTAAATGGCTAAGTATATTTTTTGACTTTATGAAAAAGTAACTTATTTAAGTTGAAAAATCATCAAGTATGAAAGTTACAAGTACTCAAGAAGCTATCATTAAAATAGAAAAGGTACTATGCAAGAAAAGAACAATCTTTTATCAAGCACAATCATGAATACAGTTAGGAGTAAAGTACAATGAATATCAGAATCTATAGTAAGTTGCAAGAAACAAATATGACAAAGAATCAAGTATAGATGCTCAAATTTAGTATTTAGTATACTTCATGAGAAAAGAATTCATTCATGTTTTCCAAGAGTCTAACCAAATTATTGTTTAGGAAATAAGAAGTGATGCAATGGTTCAATTATATGCATACTCGAATGGGGCACCTCATCAAGTAACAAATTAGTTTTCATTTCCAACTATCAAACTAAATAAGCCACCAAGTATGTAAGAATTGAGATGAAGTGCAGATTCAAATCATACTTGTATCAAGTGAATAAATAGTTGTAGCTCAAGAAACTATGAAGCACATAATCAAGTTTCCAAGCATGCAATTGATATTGCAAATGATCAAAATAGATACAAGCTAATAGATCAAGAAACAAGTGTACTATCAACAAATAAAACAAGTTCCCAGTTATCTAATATATAGAAAGAATCTATGAAAAGATGGAACCAAGCCATATATAGTAAGTACATGACTCTTTGTTAAAGATACAATAGCTTAATTAAATTTGCAAGAAATCCTAATCAAATAGAAAAGGAATGAAATAATGGTGTAAAGAGTGAATAAGGTACATTCAAAACCAAGTGCAGATCAAAATGGGATCCCAAGAGATGTATATTCATGAAGTTTCTATAGACAATGGTTATAGATTTCAAATAGGAAAAGAAGACTATCAATCAAAAGTGGGTTATATCTTGTATCAGAGAAACAAAATCAAATTTATGATGCCCAAGCTATAACATCATAATGATACACTCTTGAAAATATGCAAATGGAGCTCAAGATACATTTTTGTTCTTTAGCAGAATTGAAAAGGAGTTATAGAATTTTTGATATACTTATGCAGAGTGTAGAATCAAAATAATACATTCAAAACCCTCTTCACAGATCAACACGTGAATGTCAAAATTCCTCATTTTCAAACGAGATAATATCAAAAATGAGAAAACTCAAATACCCATTAACATTTATCCTTTTCTTTTTCCATTCTCAAGAAGAATCTATATCTTCAAGTATAAAGGAAACAAAAGGCAAAATATTTCAAATACCCATTAAAGACAAAAGCATGTTTTATTATTTGAGCCACAAGTACATAATATCGGGATAAAAATAAGGGAATAGCTCATTTTCTTGGAGTGAAACACACCAAGTTCAAGCTTTGTAGCACAAGAATGGAAGCCAAATGATTATAGTAATATCAAATGATGACACAAATAAATCAATCCAAATAAACTCTCTCATGGCAGCCCCACAATTATATTAAAGAAACTTTCATAGTAGAGGCTTATGAGTTCAAAGATCACGTTGAAAGCTAAAAATTCATGATTAAGATACGCTCAATGAAGAAACATAAACTTGAGGACTCAATAAATGGTGGCGAGACAAATACCGAAAGTAAAAAAATGAGTCGAGGGACATATGTTCTAAAACGGCAAGAAATGCAGAGAATAAAATCTTAGGAAAAATAGTTTTTACACCACTTAGAAAGAAAATATACTCACCTTCAAGACAAGACAAAGGAAAGTCGAGTTGCGGTTCGAGCCAACATCGACAAGTTTGAAGCTTCCATGAACAAAAATGGAGATAACCATATTTTAAGTTTAGAGATCAAACAAAATAGTGGTGGTAAAATTTTCTAGAATTCAAAAGCAGAGGATGAGAACATAAACTAGAGATTTGAAGGTGTCAACAATGGTGGTCTTCTCTTAAAATACTCCATAGTCAAAATCAATATAATAGAAAAATGAGAAAAATTAAAGATTTGATTCTCGAGATCTTGACATAAAGCTTACATACGAGCTCGGAGATCAAATCAATGGTGGCACGAAAAAAAAATTCCAGGGCTTCACTCGCAAAATGAGAAATGAAAAGTAAACAATGAGTTTGGGTTGATTTTGTTTTATCAACCCAACTCAACCTCGAGTAAATTTAACTCAACATGAGTTAAAGGATCAACAATCCAAATCAAATCACCAAATCGAATGCCGACCATAGGGTTACTAGAGTTCCATCTAACTCATCGGAGAACGAGAAAGATGAAGAATTGATGGATGATATGCAATGGTGTGAAGATCAAAGGTTAAGGCCGATCCTAGAATCAATGTAAATTCCATGATTACCACAGTCCACAACAAGGTACGCATATAAGGGTGGAGACTCAAAAGTACCAAATCAATGGTCAAGCATGCCCACCAAAACTCAATCGGTGGTCAAAAAAATGTGCACTAGTCTTCACAACATAAAACCCTAGCTTTACCATGGTTTAAATTATAACTGACAAAGTTACAGAGGGATGAGTCATCATCGAGAGGGGACTATCCCCATGATTAAAACAAAAATATTATTACATTGAGTGACTAAGGTATAAACCATACACACGCCGATAATGATCACCAAAAAGGTAAACTTTACCTTATCCAATGTTTTTCCATGATTTTTTAATCAAAGGTGGTCAAACATAGATGTCATGATTAACCGAAAGGGGTTAAAATTTATACATGCAATAAACTATACAAAGGACCCAAATATTATGTGATGTCGATGATCATTCAAAGGTGGCTAACTATCCAAAGTTAGAGTCGATGCAATCAAGATAAGGGGGAAAATTAAGAATATTGTATATGCTAAGGTGACTATACCAAGTCAAGAAGTGACTAATGATGCCTTAGACCTTACTAAGGAAATCACATTATCATAATGGTATGCCACAAAAGGTAAGCTATTACCTTAATCTTCACAAATGCCTTTTGTACCTAAAAAGAAAAAGTATGCACATGCCCATAGGTGGCCCCACAAGAAGACAAATTAGTACATGCACACATAAATGGTGGTCCCCACATGGGAATTGCAAGACAAAGCAAAAGTATTATACTTGTAGGAGAATAATGTATTGCATGTGTTAAGAAGGGTGACAGAAAATGTCAACATCAAAGCTTACAGGTGGTCCCCACAGTAGATGAAATACATGAGTGAATATTTTGTTAAAGTATTGCAAATAAAAGAATTATTTTAGCTTACACAAGGAAATTTATTTTTGCATATACATCCAAGGGGGAAGAATTAAAGAATGCCTATAATATCATTGCAAGTGGATCAAGTTGCAAGTGTCACATCAAGCACTAGAAGACAAAGATTGCATGCACATTGTAGGATACTTACACAAAAAGCAAGGGATATTATTAGCCAAACTATTTATCCTACGTTATTAAAAATATATCCGTCAAAAGCACTTGGACTGAATTTTATTTTTGTAACTAAGGCTATTAATGCCTCTTTGTAATCAACATGTTTATTTGTATTCCTTTATTTATTCGGGATAAAGGAGTAAAATTATCATGCATGGGTGAGTACAAATTTTATCCTATTTGTAGGTTGGGATGGGGGAATAATATCTCTATTTATTGTGTGCAATTGCAAGGCACAAAAGAAGACTTTTGGACATACGAGTGTGAAGAAATTTTTTCAGCTTTTCCACTAGAATGAGAACTGATTTTTGCCTTTCCAATTATTTGCCTTTGGTGTGTATATTTCATTAATTATTCTGAATGTCATATTCCCTCATTAATCATCTTACCTTGCTGCAAAATTAAGTAATTTATACATAATATTATTGTGCATATTTATCTTATTGTGTTGTATTGACTCATTCCCTCAATACACAATTTTTTTCCTTAATATTCCGCTGAAAACTATAGGTTTGTGCATCAAAAATTTAGTCTCCATTTTATTTTTCATGTACTCATTAAAATCCCTCAACAAGTTCAAGAGTGTTTCACCCGATTTTCAATCATATTTTTACCCTCAAGACCCCTAAAAATTAGTTTAGGATACATAAAAAAGGAACCAACTTTGATACGGAAGTCTCACCTCAACAATAGGTATACCCACAAACCTAAGGTGTTTCCATTATATCTACGAAAGTGAGAGATTCAAAACAAGCTTAGAACCCTTGTAGTCATCTCTCAACAAGGGTTCTTTTTCGAGAGATAACATGTTACTCGTGGAGATATTTTATGATAGTCACCCCTAGGTTAAGTCATTAGGGGGGAGTCGATAGAAAGTGGTGTGTGATTGTACCTGGAAGATTTTAAATTTTTTTTGCCCCCAAATTAGGTCATTAGGGGGAATTAATGTTGAAATATCGCATAGTGTATTAGTAAGTGTTAGATTCGCAAATTTTGGAAGCATGGTGATTCGAGGGGGATTATGCTATGTACCTTGGGATATGATATTATAATGTAAATGGGTTGATGGAGATGTTGACATGTGGCACACATCCCCTTAGTTAGTTATAGGTGATCACATAGGAATTAGTTATATTGGGTAATGAGTCACCTACATCGGGATTAGGTGTTACCCATCCTATTTAAAGGATGTGAGTATCATTATGAGGAATTCATGGATGTATGATTTCATTCTTCTACTTGGTATAGGTTTATTAGAGGTGTCCCCCTCGAAGTGGATTCCCATCTTGGGAGATTGTGGAGTTACTCCTTCCTTAAGGAGCATTGTATGGGGTTGCCCTACCTTAAGGTTATTATTTAGAATATATTGAATATTAGGGCATCTTGTCCCCCATATATCTTGTTTTTTGTTATCTTGTATAATTTACTGATTTATTATATGCATGGTTCTTATCAACTGGTATCAGAGCATCAATTTCGATAAAAACATTGGGTCTAAACCCTAATTTTAGTGATTCGGCTATATTTTAGAAATGTCTATGAATATTTTCTCAATTTTTTTACCACATTTGTGGAAGGGTTTCATAAAGCTACAGTCCAAATTTCATAAATTTTCAAGCTTTTGTGTTGAAGTTATTGCATTTTTAGGGTTTCACCTAAATTTGCTTCACAGGCCGCATTGTTTAGAATTAATTTTAAAATTTTTACCAGTGTTTATAATCCATATCAGAAAGATATGGTAAAAATTTCAGAATTTTTGGATCTATTTTGTCAGATTTATTGCAGTTTTATTGTTTTTCACTATTTTGCTCCACAGGCCGCAATTTGAGGAATTTTCCTGAATTTCTTACATTTTCATAAATCTCTCAAAAATTAAATTGGGGTTTGTGTTCTGTGATTTATGATTTTTGGCCGACCTTCATCCAAAAGGGTTAGAATAAGTTTTGATAAAAAGGGTCTATTCCTAAAACCCTAGTTTTGTGGATCATGGGGATGGTAACTTTTTTTGGAGATGGTAGGATTGATGCTAGAGAATGGTGGAAAAAATTTAGGGATAAATTATCTGAACCATCAGATATTTGGTTCTTCAAGTTTTGGATTAGTGGCCTTGCACATATTTGGTTTTCTGAGTTAAAAAGGAAGAGTTTAATTCGTCTTTAGAGGAACTGGAACAAGTTTTCATGGACAGATGGGAAACAAAAGAAGAAAAGAAAGAGGAAGTAGAAGAATTTAATGATAATAGCGAGGAATATGAAATATCAGAAGAATAAGAATAAGAATATGTTGATGTTGAAGCTGCTACACAGATTTAAAAGGAGAGACAACAAATCGAGATACAAGTTCAAATAATGCATCTCCAAGGAAGGAAGCTTCAATATTTCAGTTTGAAGGGCACATTCAAAGGAAAATGTTAATTGTTTTCATGAACCCTAGAAGAAAATATAACTTCATCAATATGGATGTAGCTCAACATCTACATGTTCAAGCAAAGCATATCAAGGAATCTCAAATGGATGGTAAGTAGATTCAAGTTTTTGAAGATTTAAAGCTTTCTATGGATAAATATGTTTTACATTCATATTTTTATGCTTTAGATATGGATGGTATGGATATTATTCTTGTATATCCTTGGTTAGAGACATTGGGAACAATCAATATTAATGTGCAAAAAAAATTCATGAATTTCTGCAGTACAAGAGAAAGAAAATTACATTGCAGTAAGATATCACACTTAGCAAAGAAAAAAGTAATGTAAAATTGGATCATGAAGATGAATTTGAAGATGGTGAAGAAGGGAATAAGGATTATTTAGAAGGAGAGGCTGCAAAAAAAGATGAAAAAGAAAAAAATAATTCATCTACTCAAGAGAAAAAATAAATAGCAAACAAGGTGGAAGAGAAAAATAAAGAAAAGGTTGATAAGGTTGAGGATACCAAGGTTGCACCATATAGACACCCACATCATCATGAGAGGGAAAAATCATGGAGTTATGTTAGGCCACATAAGGAAAAAAATCTATATAAATATGCAGGGAATTGGAGGAGCAATAATCAGGGCTATACACGGAATCAATGGAGCAACAATTATATGACATGGAATCATAGGAATAATTATCATGGATATGCATGGATACCGAGGAGTATCACATATGGAAAAGGATGGAATCAGATGAGTCCAATGGAATATGGAATCAGGTTTGGAGCAGCATCACCCACTAGGATCTCATATGGGTGGTTGGATGATCAAGCATGGCGACAAGTGTGCAATAATTTAAAGCACACTCATTATATGGCTTCTTCTTATGTTTTGGGGATGAAACATGTCAAAGAGGGAGGTAATGCTATGTACCTTGGGATATGATATTATAATGTATATGGGTTGATGGAGATGCCGACATGTGGCACACATCCCCTTAGTTAATTATAGGGGCTCACATAGGAATTAGTTATATTGGGTAATGAGCTGGCCTACATTGGGATTAGGTGTTACCCATCCTATTTAAAGGATGTGAGTATCATTATGAGAAATTCATGGATGTATGATTTGATTCTTCTACTTTGTAGAGGTTTATTTGAGGTGTCCCCCTCAAAGTGGATTCCCATCTTAGGAGATTGTGGAGTTACTCCTTCCTTAAGGAGAATTGTATGGGGTTTCCCTACCTTAAGGGTATTATTAAGAATATTTTGCATATTAGGGCATATTGGCCCCCATTTATCTTGTGTAATTTATTGATTCATTATATGCAAGGTTCTTATCAAATTATAGGGGACCCTAAAATAGGGCCCCCTTTCGGCAAAAGGTGGGTAATGAAAATAATGGACACTAAGCAAAAAGTAATGACAAGAAGGGTAAACGTGTATGTAGTGAATGGGATACAATGGTGAAGAGACAAAATACATGCCAAATATATACAATACTATGATAGGTAGAATTCAAAAATAAAAATGGGGTGTAAATAAGAGTAATAATGCTCAATATATGAGTGAGACAGTGTATTGTGTATTAGTTGTGGTAATAAGAACAAAATAAGGACCACATTAACAGTAGTGATGAAAGATAACTATAAATAGTAAAGGGAAAAGGTATTTTGTTACTTCATTTGTATTTTTCATGAGTTTGCATGGAGTGAGCGAATATGCCTCAAACAAGAGGTTTGCATCCTAGTTAGTTTGAGAGAGTTACGACTCTTTGTAGCGTCACTTACTGTGGAGTTGGTAAGTGCATAAATTTTAACAAAATGTGATGCATGGTAGTCATTTTAATTGAATTTTTGAAAATTTAATATTTTTTATTTTCTTAGTGTTTTTGACTTGGACAAAAGAAGTGAGGGTGGTAGTGACCCCGGGACCTGGAGCGCCTAGGTGGGTGCTAGTGTTCTATTCCTGGGAGCCCTAGTCCTGCATCTAGGTGATTTAGTCAAAAATGTGTGCATTTAATGGAAAATAGGGAAAGACTTGGTTCTAGTATGTTGAACAAGTGTGATTTCTTTTGTAATGTGTTCTAACATTGCGTTTGTTATGGTTTGGTGGTGTGTAGATGGATATCTATTTGCGGGAGTTTTGTGGTGGTTGTCATTTAAGCACATTATTGGATTGGGTTTTTTAGACGATGAGTTAGATGTGATGGACCATGTCAAAATATGGCATATAGCGCGGATGGGGATGTGCCCCATAATATGCCCATGTTGACTGCATTGTGTGAGAGATGGTGTGTAGACACATGCACATTTTGGTTTCCTACGGGGGAGATGACTGTCACGTTGGAGGATGTATATTACATATTTTTGTTTTCATTTGTGGGGAGAGGGTACGAGTGATGGAAGTGGAGGATATGGAATGATAGATGTGCTCAAAAAGGTGATATTTTATGGGTACTCGACTACCTACCGAGGCCAATATAATTTTGGATGTTATATTGTAGTTGAGAGTTCCACACTTACGAAAATTTATTGCGGTGATGATTGCTTTATGTATAACCATGGAGAGAGGAGGTGTCGACATCTTGTATAAGATGCATGACATATTTCAGTGGATAGAGGAGGAGGGTATGAGATACACATGGGCACGGTGTGTATTGGCCCATTTATACAAAGACTTGTATCGATCTAGGTAGGATAAGCATGGTGGAGGTATAGGTTCCATCACACTAGTGTATGTGTGGGCATATGAGCACATAGATATATTGAGACATGTTACAGGGCCATGAGGATAGTGGGCTCGGCCCAAGATATATGCTCGACGTTGGGTGGACATTCATAGTAGGAAGATGGATACAAACACCTTCAGGGAATTTATAGATAGGATGGGGCCCGATCTCGGTTATACGGAGGCCATACCATGATTATGGGGATGGCTCGATGATGTGACAGCTTTTTGGTGTACCTAGATGACTATGTGGCTAGAGGATAACTTTCCAGTGTGTGGCGAGTTTTTTCAAGTTAAGAGGGTGTCATGATAGTTTGGTATGGCTCAGGATGTGCCCCCAAATCCATATATATGGTTGAGAGATATCTTAGCACCTAGGACGGTTGTTGTTAGGCCAGGGCCCATGATAGATAAGTTAATACCACAAAGGTCGATGAAGCACATCCAAGTAATAGCGGTTCTGAGATGGAGATGACGCAGGGTGTACCGAGGAGTATTGAGCATGGTGGGTAGCGCATTGATGTGTATTAATATACCTAGTATTTGCATGTCCTATGGAGCTACCACATGGAGGAGGAGGGTAGGATGTCATCCTCGACCCCGTATCGTAGCCATGACAGAGTGTAAGTATTTTTGTATGCAAATGTGGTGTTTAAAAAATTGTCTATGTTGTTTTATATGTGTTTAGCTAACGTGTGGTTTTATGTTATGTGTTAACCCTTTAACCTCACTGAGAAGAAGGATATATGTCGACTAATGTTTTAAAGAAACCCTTACACAATGATTTTTTCTAAGGTGAGAATCCAAAATAATTTAAATTTTTGAAATTCAGATTTTTTTCTCTTTCGGAGTTTTTAAGCTCAATTTCAGAATTTCTTTTGAAGTTTTCCAAAGTCCAAAACTCTGAAAGTCTGAATTTTGGACTTTCGAGTTTCAGTTTTGAGTTCTCCGAGTCATTTTTAGGATTTTTCGTGAAGTTTTCCAAAGTCTGAATTTCTGAAAGTCTAAATTTTCAGACTTTCAGGGTTTCAGACTTCTCAATCACCAATTCATCTTTTGCTTCCCATTTTTTTAAGTTTGAAATCCTAAATTTTGGAATTTCGGGCTTTCGGGTTTTGGAGCTTCGAAATTTTGTGTGCAATTAATTTCCACCTACCTCCATACGGATTGTATTTTACCATTAATGTCGGGATTTCTATATAAACTCATATTTTTACTTATGATTTTTACCTGACACTTTCACTCTGACATACTTGTACTTTTGTGTCTTTTCAAGGTATATTTGTTTTATTTTCTTTTGGTTTAGGCCTTTTTCCTCCTCCTTCTCCTCATTTGGGTTTTCATTTGTTTTCCCTCTTTTTTTCTTGTGATGTAATTATTTTTCACCATGTTTTGTTGTGTGAGGTTTCTAGGTTTTAAAGTATGTTCAAAGGATCTTTTTAGGTCCCTCTACTACTCCCTTTTGTTTCTTAATTTCCAACTTAGATTTTTAACATTTATTTTGTAGTTTCCTCAAGAAATCATCCTTTAGACTTATTCGGAAAATAATTCTTTCGAGAGATTTCCTTGAAAAAAAATCTTCACATTTTCTCGTTTTTTGAGATTTCGTAGATTTTGAGTTTTAGGTTTTCGGGTTTTCGAGAGATTTTGGGTTTCGGGTTTTAAGATATTTCGACTTGAGAAACTTTTGGAGATTTTTTTAGACCTTTGGATTTTGGAAGTTTCAGTTTGAACATTTCATTTCGGAAATATCTTTTGGAAGTTTTAGTTTGGAAAACTCATTTGGGGATTTTGATTCAATTTGATTCCTTTCAGGACTTTTTTGGTTTGGAATTTTAAAGTTTTCTTGCTTTGATTGGTTTTAATTTCATGTACATTTAACTCCCAAAACACTAGTTTTGATGTCTACCTCTACTTCAAAAGGAAAAGAGAAGATGAAGTACACATTTCTTGGGGTTTCTCCCAATCCTGCTTGACCTCTGACTTAGGAAATATCGGGGACACCGATCTAGGAAAAATTGATCTTCTCGAGTTTTGGGAAATATTAAAGGCCCCAAAAAAAGCCATGGATGTAGGCCATCTATGATAGTGGTCTTTCCCTTGCCACTAGTTTTCCCACATCTATGCAATGCCCAGAGTTTTTCCTACCGCAGTAGCCACTACTACGACGAGGACTCTATGTTAATAAGGGATAGTGATGATAAGGTGGTGATCCGTTTGGACCCATATTTCTTCAAAGACTTGTTTAAACTTCGAAGTTCAAGATTATGCCACAATCTCACTTGAAATAGTAGTTGAACATTGGGATAAAAAGAAGAAGTATGCTCAAAGGTTATGATGAAATCCTACCTGACTAAGAATTTCTCCAAGTTGCCCAAAACTATACATCGATCGGATTTCATTCAAGAAGTCAACAATCTCATTGTTCTTTTAAGTAGAGTTTCAAGTCTTCCTTCTATAAAGGAATTCCAAGAATGGATGTTCTTGTATATAGAAAATATCAAGAAGAATGACGAGTTTATCCATGGGGTGAACATATTAGTAGAAACATTCACTATCAGTTGGGCAAAGTGTCAGAAACTAAAACTTTCTACATGACATCTTTTCTAGTATATGCAGCTATTGCTATGGGGGATTTTGTAGGATTGAATACTAGGGGTGTTCACAACACCTCCCAAATATATGAGTTTTATCCCCAAACTTACTCTGGGACGAGGGAGTAAGCATTTCGAAGATCAATGATGCTTTCTTCACTGTTGTCCTCTATTTTCGATAAAGAGCTTTATATAATAGAGGGTTTTTCGATGAGGCTTTCCAAGAGGTATAAGAATGGGGAGAAATATACTTTTAGTTTCCCACATTCACCTACATTCAAATTCCATGTTTCATAGGTGCCCCAAGCAAATTGTTGACAAGGTGCCCCACTTGACATTTGGTTCTTTTGGAATTGGTTCGATAGTTTTTGGATTACCATAAAATCCAAAATAAGCGTCACAAGGTGGGAATGCATTTCCCTATTTCAATTGGTAGGTATTCTTGCCCAAATATCCACAAGGAAAAAAATGTGGATGTAGAAATGGCTGAGGTAACCCTACGGACCTTCCATCTATGAACTAATTTTGACTATTGGGGTAAGTTTAGGGAGACAGGTAAGTCCAGTGCTCATGTGCCCTAATTAGAAGATATATGGATTCATTTTTAGGATGAGTACATCATGTAGAAAAGGGATTATGAAAGGTTAACTCTTGATGAAGTGTAACAGTTTGGATTGGCTGATGTGCCAAAGGACTTGCAGGACAATGATGAGGTCCTAGATCCATCATACAAGAATGATAATGTTGCCAATCAACCATTGTCATGGGTTGATTGGTATGTGGAAGAGTGCAGCAATACTAAAGAAATGGTGGGACCCATTCTAAGGAGAACTTTTAGTTGGTTGGCCACCTTGGGAATCTCACCCAAAGGGGAAAATCAACCTATAAATACAGGGTCTACATCAGTAGTAAACCAACCAACACCCACAAAAGGCGAAAGAGGTCGACTCAAAGGGTTCCTACCATTCCAAAGAAGATCTCATTTGTGGTTGGTGGCTCATCTCTTTCTAGGTCTATTGCTCCCAAGATTACACATCTACAGTGCTAGTTACAGAGGTAGTTGAAGTGAGTGACTCTCCTAGTGTCGTTCAGGATCCATCACATCTTCCCCTTCCTCCATTATCACTTCCAATATCAGTTCCTTCCACTTCTACCATCATTTCTTCCTTCCCATCCCCTTCTATGGCCTAGGTATTTTCATCACTTCCAGTTCTATCAGCTGGGGAAAATATTGGGTCACCCATTTCCTCTTCACTTCCTTTGACACTCCCATTTTCTTCAATTTCAACCCCCAACATTGCTTTGTCAATTCCTATGGCTGTCCTCACACCCACACCTTCCATCATTGCTACCTCTATTCTCAGATATCAATTGGCATTTCTAGTGATCTTTCTCTAACTGATACTTAGGTATCGGATCTGCTACTCCATCTTCATCGGCTCTAGCCATACCAGAGTGGTTGTTTAGATAGACTCCTAAGAAAAATAAAAAGGTTCCTCTGGGAGATGTGATAGATCTTAGTATATTGGAGTCCATGCCCAAAAGATAGGCCAAGAGACCGAGAACTGTATCAAGTCTAATGGTTAATCCATCTAGAGAGCGTGTGATAGAAGTGGCTACCCCTGTTGAGGGGAAAACTAAAGAAACCATCACAAGCAAGCAGACTACGGATCTCAAAGTTCTCATTGGGGAAGGCTACTCATGAAGGAGCCAAGAAGGATGTACACACTACTCTTGGGGCCCTTTTGGAGAAATATGACAAAGACAAGGCCACCAAGGATGAGCTTAAGGCCAAAGTCGAGTAGCTCACTACACTGCTACGTAGAGTAACCCAGCCCACTCCATCCACTGACATCTCAACTACTACGGCCATGAAAATTTCATCTACAATCGATGATATTTCTATCATGAGCTCGAGAAGCTAGGCCAAAAAGGGAGAACAGTGAATGGATGGATGGAAAGGATCTTGCAGGAGGCCAATCCTTTGATTAAGGAAGTCGTTGAGATTTATACTGATTTATAGGTTGCAAAACCACTATTGCTAAGATGGATGAATCTTTCTCCAAAGATAATAATAACTTAAATTTAACTTTGGCAACATGGAGTGACATTAGAGAAGAAGATTTTGATTTACTTCTGCAGGAAGAGGTAATTGATGATGCCTCTAAATTGTTCGAATATCAAAAGGCTATGGAATTCAGTGTCAGGTGCTACAAGATCTGATTAAGAAATTAGAGGAGAAGTGAGTGGAGATTATAGATGCCCTCAATGATATCTGGAGGAGTTTTGACAATGCCAACTGCAAGTTCTTCAATGAAAATATCGATGCTCTTCCCGAAGACCAGATTAAGGAAAATTTCAAAGATTTGGTGAAGCAAGGGACGACGATGTTGCAAAGAATTTCAATAGTGACTCCATTGATGATGGTTCTATGTCATAATTTCATAGGGAGACTAAGGAAAGTCACAAATAAGCTTTGAAGGTTTCAACCAAGATCATGAAAGAAGATTGAGACAACGGACATAGTGAATCACTATGTGTGGACCTGGAGATGAAGAAACTAGGGGTATCAAGTGCTTCTTCGAGTATAGACATCGAATGGCTGTATGGGAGGAAGGACAAAAAAATTACAGAGAAAGGAGAGATGCAGGTGAATCAAGCCAAAGTTGAGTGGCCATGAAAGGACAAGTTCAAGCTCAAAATCAATCAAAGTTGTAGGGTTGACTTGGTCAAATTTTTGTAACAAATTTTCTATTTTTATGGGAGCCTGTTCCCTTTTATTAATGACATTACTATTTTTAGTTAAAGGTTAGTTAAAGGCCCAACTGTAATGGCTCAGCCTAGGAACTTATAAATAGTGGAATGCTTCCATTATTTGATATATATATTTTTAGAGATTTTTGGTGAAGTTGCTCTTCAAGCTTGGAAGAGTGCTTTCAAATTTTGTTGAAACCTTTTAATTATATTCAGAGTTTCCTTGCACTTGAAGATTTGTTTTATTGTGTTGAATGATTAGTCATTGTATGCTTTGTGAATGTGATTCCTTGGCATTATTGATTAATTTACCTTTATTTCAGATTATCTGTTTCATATTGTGAAAAGAATAGTGTGATTACTTTTCATCAGTTGTGAGAAACTATTTTCCTTCTGTTGATTAAGAGTTACATTATTATTATCACTCAAGTGGATACTTGACATGTGCTTGTGATTATCATCTTGATAAATTATCTGTGTATCAAATCAAATCTGATCTTTCTATATTGTGTATGTTTAAAGTTTAACAGAGGAACATGTGCTATTAGTTTGTGGTATTTTATACCCTTTCTAGTTGCTAAAGGTGAAGGTGGCTAATGATGCAAACCATCATACCCACATTAACCCTTCCAGAAGTTGAACACCCCTTTTCTTGGTGCATCACCACTTCTAGAATAGATTTTATTTCTTTGCATTCTCTCTCCCTAATCCCATGAAATGTTAGCATAGGACTAGTTAGCCATTTTTCTTACATTAAAAGTAGTGTTGTGTTTAGTTTAGGAAGAGGAAGCCAACCTTCTCCAGAGGTTCACCTTGAGCCCAAGTCCCATAGCTTGAGAGGTGATCCCATGTGTCCCAATCACACCGAATGTCATGATTAATTCTTAGGCCATTCGAGGGGTGCAGTGATTTGGTGACAATATTTTTTGGCATGCCCAGTGGGACAAGAGTTGGTACTTCTCTTCTCATTTCATCACAAAAAGTACCTAGTGACTCCATCTCTCTGGATTTCAAAGTTCATTACATTAAATTTATGTGAAGGATTCAGACAAGAGCTTCTTCAAGGTAGGGGAACTATCAACATACAAAACTTTCTTTGTCTCCCCCAAGAAGAAGAGGAAGAAGCCTTTCAGTACCATCAACCACCACTTTACCTCATAGAGGGCATTCAACTCCTCCTGAAAGACATCTTCCCTTCACCAAGACACAATCAAGGTTTTGTGAATGCCATGATAGCCAATACTTGTCCTCCATTCAATACCAGTAGTCCTTTGTTGTTAGCACAAAGAGACACCATACCAACAACAACCTTGAAAATTTTACCATTTTATAATGGGAGACTAATGTTTCACCTGGGAGCACATACTGGATGTGGCCAAGCATCACAAGTACACATGAGTATCAGAAGATAATGTGGTAGTTTGACTCCTTACTACTTCATTCAAAGGAGGAGAGCACTTCAATGGTTTTGGAGTTTAGCTCGCTGATCCATTACCAATTGGAATGATTTAGGCACAAAGTTGTGTAAATATTTCAAGACAAAAGTGATAATATTTCACTTGTGGAACAATTTCATACTATCAAGTGGTCTCCTCAAGAGTATATGAGTGATTTCAACCTCCATTTTGACAAGACTTGGAAATGGATCCCAGAACTTGTAAGGCCATCCCCAGAAAGTGCATTTTATATTATTTATGGGCATTGAATAGTGATGTCACCATCATGATTCAATCCATGGGGGAACCATTATCCCTGATGCTTATGAAGTTTTCCATACGAGCTGAGAATTTCTTGATTCAAGTGGGTAAAATTGCTCCTAGGCCTCCCATTCCTATTTTTACAGAGCTTTGTGTACAACAAACTAGTCATTGCCCTAATTCGATAGCTTCTATTCCAGTAGCCACATGCATGTCAATCCCTCAAATGATTTGGCTGAAGTGAAGTCATTATTACAAACTTTTGGGAATGAACTCGTAGTAATGAAGAGGCAACAGTCCCAATATACTTGCCCTTTCCAATCCCAATATCAAAAAAATCATCCTCCATTTCAAGGAAATGGTCAGCCACAAAGTCAAGCCATAACCCAAGCTACAAATGTGAAGCCTTTAAATTTTGGAACCCTTCTTCATTGCCAGTTCTTCTAGAGCTATAGTTCCAGTCCAAAACAACCTCATCCAAGACTATGAATGGTGCTACCCTTGTTCTCAACCCCATAATCAGAATCTCTTCCCAAATGGAGTTTTAAGTCAAGCCCTTATGGTCCAAAGTATATCTGCTCTACTTGAATCATCTGCTAAGCCATCCACTTGAAAGTCAAGACCAACCTCCTGAGGAAACCACACTACTAAATTGGAAAGCAGAATATTTTGTGGTTTAAATGATGATGTCTCCACTGTAGCATCAACACATGTTCCAAGAAGAGGGAAATAGATCCACAGTCCTCCAATACTGATTAGACATCAACTTCTCATTCCCCAACACAAGTACCAGATGGTAAAGACATGAAAAAGAAATCATCAAAAATATGTTGATAGTCTACAAAGAAAGATGGAACTTCAAGTATCACGATGCCTAATAAGCATTATCCAAAGGAGGACCCCAATGCCCCAAAAGGCATTAGCAAAGTGGGAGCAATTCCATTCAGCATTGTGGAGCAAATGAAGAAGACCAATTTGAGTGTCACAATGTGGGATGCACTCTCAATTCCTTCTCAAAGGAACTTGCTATAAGAGGCTTTGAATAGTTTTGGCACTACTAACCGATCATCAAGTCAGGAAGTAGTAGTGAAAACCAGCTTATGCCAACCCAAGACAAAAACACATGCTAAAGACCAACAAGCCTCCACCATTCTATATCTCGTTGATTATTGGTGAGCATTTGGTGCATAATTGTATGATCGATTCTGGAGCCAAAGTAGTTCCGTAATGCCTAAGCAAGTCACAGATGTACTGCAAATTCCATATACTCCAATTACAAGAGGGGTTGTTCAACTTGATGGTACTACGTAGTCCAAACTGTGGGGGTCATTAAAGGGCTTCAACTTACCATCCACGCTTGTCCTAGCTTGACATTTACACAGATATATATCATTGACCTTCCTCCCCTTTTTCCATTTGTTTATCATGGGATTTCACCACAAAAATGGGTGGTTATTTGTCATCAGATTGGTCACATATGATCTTGAGAACTCGTTATGGGATGAAGGTAACTATAAGGAAGAACCAATCTATCACAATCATGTGGAACCTTACACATCCAAACCCATAGAAGGTAATTATGCCATTTGTGATCATGAAGATGAGGATGCGGATCATGAACCAACTACTCTTGTAGAGGAGGTCCTGATATAGTGCTTGATGAGGTAAGTATAGACCATCAATATGACCCGTATGTTGATTTATTGGCTAATGAAGAATTTGGTCTATTGTTTTTGGATGAGACTGGATTGGGAACTTATTGTATACATGAAGAAGGTACAACCATACTTAGTTGGTTAAGACACCCAAGTGATTCAAGGACTGTGGTAGCTATTCTTGATGGTTCAAGGAGTAAAAATGGATCTAGTGCAAGAGTCATGTTAATTTCTCAGGAGGGGATAAATATTTCTCATCTTTTTATTGTAGTTCAGTTGTACTAATAATGTCACCAAGTATGAGGCTCTTATACAAGGGAATTGAATGGCCCAACAAAGAGGAATCAAATCCTTGATCATTTTTGGTGATAGTGAATTGGTGGTTCATCAAGTAATAACAACACAGTGCATCAAAGAATGATCTCTTAAGATCATATAAGAATTGAGTTTGGGACCTAATAGAGGAGTTTGAAGCTTTTAGAATTCATGTGGTTCCTAGAAATCAAAATCAAGATGTTGATAGGCTTTCTACTATCGATCTCAATATGATATACCTATGGACATCATGAAGGAAGGGCAAAAAATAGTCAAAATGGTTGTCCATCCCGTAGTACCAGATAATGTAAGTAGTTGGTAGGTTTTTGATAGTGATGAACAAATTGTTCTTTTTCTACAACAAGAAGTAGAGTTCATTGCCAAACACCAAGGTAAATTGCAGGAATCCTATGGTGACCAGGTCATTCAGTTGAAAGGAAACAAATTTCCAAAAGGCTTGGTCACACTTGAATCTATCTTCAATTGGATGACCAGGCCAAATGACAAAGCACGAATATGGTGGTCAAAGAAGAAGATTTTGAGGAAGTTGAGGTGGCCAGTGAGAAATTTTAAAGATTGGTAAGGTATGCACTTTGCTCAGAAAAGGAAGCTTTCATTAAATTATGTCGAGAATATCATGATATTTTCACATGGAGCTACAAAGACCTATGTGGTTTTGACCCAGGCCTAGCTCAACACACAATTGAACTGGATCCAAACTCTAAGCCAGTTCATCAAAAAAAAAGGCCAATCAATCCCAAGATTGAGCGCTAATGAGGAAAGAGCTAACCAAGCTTATCGAAGCCTGCATAATTTTTCCCATCAAGCATTCATCATGGGTAGCTAATCTAGTGCCCGTAAGGAAAAAGAATGGAGAGATCCGGCTTTGCGTAGATTTTAGGGATCTGAACCATGCCTCATTAAAAGATCATTACCCTCTTCCATCAATGGAATAGATCCTCTAGACAGTGGCAGGAGCTCAAAGGTTTTCTCTACTAGATGGCTATTTAGGGTACAATCAGATTTTGGTCCAAGAATCTGATCAATTCAAAATGGCTTTTCACCACTAAGTGGGGCATGTATGCATACAACAAAATGCCATTTGGATTGTCCAATGCAGGGGCTACTTTTCAAAGAGCCATGGACATGGCATTTAAAGGACTCATCAATGATATGATCTTGGTTTACCTCGATGATATAACTGTCTATTCCAAACATGTCAAAGATCATATTACGCATCTAAGAAAAGTTTTTGAAGGTGTAGAGAGTTTGGGGTCTCACTAAACCCTAAAAATGCATTTTTTTAGTTCAAGAAGGAAAGTTATTGGGACATATTGTTTCAGCTGAAGGACTCTCAATCGACCCAACCAGGATTTAGTCAATTTTGTCTCTATCCCTCCCAAGTCACAAGAAGGTCTCCAGAGTTTTCTGGGAACTATAAACTTTGTTCAGAGATTCATTCCCCAATTTACAGCGTTAGCCAAGCCACTTGATGGCCATGCTTAAAAATAACATTCCTTTCTCATGGAAAAGGAAGGGAGAGAAATTTTGAGGCTATCAAAACTACTATTTCCCAAGCTCCTACATTGGTAAACCCCCGGTTTGACAAGGATTTTATTCTCTATGCTTTCGCAGGTCATGAGAGTATTTCAGGTATCCTCACTCAGCAAAATGATGATCTGATGGAGCAACCAATTGCCTTCTTTCAGTCAGTCTCTCAAGGAATATGAGCTCAAGTATTCTTTCATTGAAAAATAGGTCTTTGCGGTCATTCGAGCTCTAAAAATTTAGGCACATGTTGTCCAACAACAAGGTACACTTGATGGTTTCTCATCCTGGCATTAAAGAGTTTTTGTTGAATAAGGAGATGAATGAGAAACGTGTTGGGTGGATCACAAAAGTAATGGAGTATGATGTACACATTAAAGTTACTAAACTTGTCAGAGGCAAGGGATTATTATGCTGCAGTTGCCATGTGCAGACATGGAAATTAAGGATGATAAGGATGTTGTGCTCTTCAATATTGATGAAGGAAATGATCAGATTGATTGGTTAACTAAGATGGAAAATTTCCTCTCTCAGAGTATATCCTCCAAATATGGATAAGATTCAATGATGTACTTTCCATCTCTGGTCTATTCCATATGTTGTGGTAGATGGCATTCTTTTTTGAAAGGATTTGAACGACGTTCTTTTACACTGCATCAAACCAGAGCAAGTGAACAAGATATTGGAGGAGTTCCACAATGGGTTGTCAGGAGGACATTACTTGGCATGAATGACTACTACCAAGATCATGCGAGCCGGTTACTACTGGCCAGACTTGTTCAAAGATGCCCATTTTTGGGTAAGGAAATGTAAGGAGTGTGCTCTTTTTGTAGGAAAAAGAAGCTGAAGCTCTCCCATTGCATCCCATTTAGGTGGATCAACCCTTTGTTCAATGGGGGTTGGATTTTATTGGTATGATCAATCCTCCATCTAGTGAAGGACATAAATGGGTCCTTACTATGATAAATTATTTCACCCCTGATGGATAGAAGTGGTGGCCTTGAAGGAAAGCAATGAAAAAGTTGTCCTTGAATTCTTGGAGAGTATCATGACAAGGTTTGGTGTTCCATTTACTGTTATCTCTATGACAATGCAATGGCATTCCTCGGATGAAAATAAGTGAATGGGCCATCAAGAATGGGGTCTATCTCAAGACTTCATCTAACTACTATCCACAAGGAAATGGGTTGGCTGAATCAGCAATAAGAACCTGATAAGGATCATCAAGTGCACGATGGAGGCCAACAAAAGGACCTGGCATACGCAACTTAAGGTTGCTCTATGGGAAGATCGAATAACACCTAAAAAGGCCATTGGGGTTTCACCTTTCATGCTTGTATATGGAAGGGAAGAAAATTTTCCACTTTCCTTGGAAATGCCTTCCTGGATTTGGCTTATCGGCTTGAAGTTATGGAGGATGAGGCCTTAACAGTGAGGTTTTCAGAACTCATGGAACTAGAGGAGATTCAAAACACTACCATGAATACATTGACAGAACATCAGGCTCAAGTTAAGAAATCCTTTGACAGAAAGCCTCTGATAGGTTGTTTAGGAAGGGGATTTGGTTCTAAAATGGGATGAAGATCGTGCCAAACCAGGCAAGCATGCCAAGTTTGATGCTCTCTAGAGTGGGCCCTATATTATTACAAGTTGCAAAGAGGAAAATTCATTTTGCCTATCTAGACTCAATGGAGAAGAATTTCCCATTCATGTGAATGGGATACACCTCAAAGCTTGCTTTTGAGGAGGTTCCACCTTGTATAGTTTTTTTTTTTTTCCTCCAAGTGCTTTGCACATTGTTTTGTTTGTCTTTTTCTTTTTTTTTTTTTTTTATTTTGGTTTTGGTTTTTTTTTAGACTCCTTGCCCAATGTTTTTCTTTAAGGCTACTGGTCTAAAAGCTTTTAGAAAGCTTTCCCTAGAGATCACCAAAAATGTTAACCATTTAACCTACCTGAAGAAGGCTATATGTCAGACTAATGTTTTTAAAGAAATCCTCGCACAATGAATTTTGCTAAGGCCGAGAATCTGAATTTTTTTCAATTTTTAGACTTCGGAGTTTTTTCTCTTTTGGAGTTTTTAAGCTCAATTTTGAAATTTCATTTGAAATTTTTTGAAGTCCAAATTTCCAAAAGTCTAAATTTTAGACTTTTGGGTTTTTGGGTTTTAGAACTTTTTGGCTCATTTTTTAAATCCCTCTCAGACTTAAGTCTAAAACTCTGAAAGTCTAAATTTTCAGATTTTGGGTTTTGGGTTTTCGAGTTCTCCAGTCAGTCATTTTAGGATTTTTTGAATTTTTTTCGAAAGTCAATTTTGAAAGTCTAAATTTTTAGACTTTTGGGTTTTTGGGTTTTGGACTTCTCAATCGCCAATTCATCTTTTGCTTCCCATTTTTTTTTCCAAAGTCTGAAATCCCAAATTTTCAGAATTTTGGCTTTTGGGTTTTAGAGCTTTGGAAATTTTGTGTGTAATTAATTTCCACCTACCTCCATATGGATCAGAAATTTACCATTAATGTCAAGATTTCTATATAAACTCATATTTTTACTTTTATTTTTACCTGACACTTTCACACTTTCACTCTGACATTCACTCTCGTACTTTGTGGCGTATTTTTCAAGGTATATGTTTTTTGGTTTTATTTTCTTTTGGTTTAGGTATTTTTCCTCCTCCTTCTCCTCATTTGGGTTTTCTTTTGTTTTCCCTCTATTTTTTCTTGTGATGTCATTCTTTTTCACCATGTTTTGTTGTGTGAGTTTTCTCCAGGTTTTCAAGCATGTTCAAGGGATCTTTTTAGGTCCCTCATACTTCCCCCATTTCTCAATTTCCAACTTAGATTTTTAACATTTATTTTGTAGTTTCCTCTAGAAATCATCCTTTGGTAGAGACTTATTTAAAAATCATTTCAAGAATTCTTCAAAAGATCAAAAAATCTTCACAATTTTTTCAATTTTGGAATTTTTGAGATTTCACATTTGGAATTTTTAAGAGATTTTGGGTTTTCGGAGATTTTTGAGATTTTGGTTTCAGAGATTTTGACTTCAGGAAACTTTTTGAGAATTATTTTTTTGATTTTTTTTGATTTGAGATTTTTAAGACTTTGGATTTTGGATTTCATTTCAGAATTTTTGATTTTGGAGAAGTTTCATTTTGGGAAATTTTTGAGGATTTGATTTGGTGATTCCTTTCAGAATTTTTTTCAGTTTGGAATTTTAGAAGTTTTCTTGCTTTTAGGTTTTTAGAATTTTACTGACATTCAACTCCCAAAACACAAGGTTTTGATGTCTACCTCCACTTCAAAGGGAAAAGAGAAGATGAAGTACACATTTCTTGGGGTTTCTCCCCAATCCTGCTTGACCTCTGACTTAGGAAATATCGGGGACACCGATCTAGGACAAATTGATCTTCCGAGTTCTGGGAAAGATTAAAGGCCCCGAACAAAAAGCCATGGATGTAGGCCATCTATGATAAGTGGTCTTTCCCTTGCCACAGTTTTCCCACATCCATGCAATGCCCAGAGTTTTTCCTAGCTAGCAAAGAGCCCACTACGATGAGGACTCTATGTCGATAAGAGATAGTGATGATAAGGTGGTGATCCGTCTGGACCCAGATTTCTTTGAAGACTTGTTTAAACTTCCAGACATTCAAGATTACACCACAATCTCACCTGAAATAGTAGTTGAACACTAGGATAAAAAAGAAGAAGTATGCTCAAAGGTTATGATGAAATCCTACCTGACTAAGAATTTCACCAAGTTTCCCAAAACTATACATCAATCAGATTTCATTTAGAAGTCAATGATCTCATTGTGCTTTTAAGCAGAGTTTCAGGTCTTCCTTCTACAAAGGAATTCCAAGAATGGATGTTCTTATACATAGAAACTATCAAGAAGAATGATGAGTTTATCCAATGGGGTGAACATATTAGTAGCAACATTCGCTATCAGTTGGGAAAAGTGTCAGAAACCAAGACTTTCTACATGACATATTTTCTAGTATATATGCTGTTGCTATGGGGATTTTGTAGGATTGAATACCAAGGGTGTTCGTAGCACCTCCCAAATATATATGAGTTTTATCCCCAACTTACTCTGGATGAGGGAGTAAGCACTTCTGAAGAATCAATGATGCTTTCTTCATTATTGTCCTCTATCATTTTGACAAAGAGCTATATAATCGGAGGGTTTCGATGAGGATTTCCAAGAGGTGCGAGAATGGGGAGCAATCTACTTTTAAGTTTCCCACATTCACCTACATTTGGATTCTAGGTTTCATAGGCACCCCAAGCAAGTTGCCAAGGTGCCCCACTGACAAATGGGTTCTTTTGGAATTGGTTTGGAATTGTTGGATTACCATAAAATCCAAAATAAGCATCACAAGGTGGGAATGCATTTCCCTATTTCAATTGGTAGGTATTCTTTCCCAAATATCCACAAGGAAAAGAATGTAGATGTAGAAATGGCTGAAGTAACCCCTGGACCTTCCATCCGTGAACTAATTTTGACTATTGGGGTAAGTTTGGGGAGACAGGTAATTCTAGTGCTCATGTGCCCCAATTAGAAGATATATGGATTCATTGTCGGGATGAGTACATCATGTGGCAAAGGGATTATGAGAGGTTAACTCTTGATGAAGTGTGTAGTTTGGATTGGCTGATGTGCCAAAGGACTTACAGGACAATGATGAGGTCCTAGATCCATCATACAAGAATGATAATGTTTCCAATCAACCACTGCCATGGGTTGATTGGTATGTGGAAGAGTGCAGCAATACTAAAGAAAGGGCGGGACCCATTCTAAGGAGAACTTTAGTTGGTTGGCCACCTTGGGAATCTCACCCAAAGGGGAAAATCAACCTACAAATATAGGGTCTACATCAGCAATAAACCAACCAACACCCACAAAAGGAAAGAGGTGACTCAAAGGGTTCTTACCATTCCAAAGAAGATCTCATTTGTGGTTGGTGGCTCATCTCTTTCTAGGTGTTGCTCCCAAGATTACAACATCTACAATACTAGTCACTACGAGGTAGTTGAAGTGAGTGACTCCCTAGTGTCATTTAGGATCCATCACATCTTCCCCTTCCTCCATTATCACTTCCAATATCAGTTCCTTCCACTTCTACCATCATTTCTTCCTTCCCATCCCCTTCTATGGCCAGGTATTTTCTTCACTTCTAGTTCTATCAGCTGGGGAAAATATTGGGTCACCCATTTCCTCTTCACTTCCTTTGACACTCCCATTTTCTTCAATTTCAACCCCTAGCATTGCTTTTCAATTCCTATGGCTTTCTCACACCACACCTTCCATCATTGCTACCTCTTCTCATATATCAGCTAGCATTTCTAGTGATCTTGCTATCTAATTGATACTTCAGGTATCGGATCTACTACTCCATCTTCATCGGCTCTAGCCATACCAGAGTGGTTGTTTAGATAGACTCCTAAGAAAAAAAAAAAAAGGTTCCTCTGGGAGATGTGATAGATCTCAGTATATTGGATTCCATGCCCAAAAGATAGGCCAAGAGACCAAGAACCGTATCAAGTCTAATGGTTAATCCATCTGAGAGATGTGATAGAAGTGGCTACCCCTGTTGAGGGGAAAACTAAAGAAACCATCACAGCAAAGCAGACTACTAGATCTCAAAGTTCTCATTGGGGAAGGCTACTCATGAAGGAGCCAAGTAGGATGTACACACTACTCTTGGGGCCCTTTTGGAGAAATATGACAAAGACAAGGCCACCAAGGATGAGCTTAAGGCCAAAGTCGAGCAGCTCACTGCACTGCTGCATAGAGTAACTCCAGCCCACTCCATCCACTGACATCTCAACTACTACGGCCATGAAAATTTCATCTACAATCGATGATATTTCTTATCATGAGCTCGAGAAGCTAGGCTGAGAAAGGGAGAACAATGAATGGATGGATGGAAAGGATCTTATAGGAGGCCAATCCTTTGATTAAGGAAGCCATTGAGATTTATACTGATTTACAAGTTACAAAACCACTATTGCTAAGATGGAAAATCTTCTCCAAATATAATAATAACTTAAACTTAACTTTGGCAACATGGAGTGACATTAGAGAAGAAGATTCTGATTTACTTCTAGGAAGAGGTAATTGATGATGCCTCTAAATTGTTCGAATATCAAAAGGCTATGGAATTTCGGTGTCAAGTGCTACAAGATCTGATTAAGAAATTAGAGGAGAAGTGAGTGGAGATTACGGATGCCCTCAATGATATCTGGAGGATTTTTGACAACGCCAACTGCAAGTTCTTCAATGAAAATATCGATGCTCTTCCCGAGGACCAGATTAAGGAAAATTTCAAAGATTTGGTGAAGCGGGATGATGATGTTGTGAATAATTTCAATAGTGACTCCATTGATTGACTAGTTCTATGTTATAATTTCATAGGGAGACTAAAGAAAGTCACAAATAAGCTTCGAAGGTTTCCAACCAGGATCATGAAAGAGATTGAGACAATGGACGTAGTGAATCACTATGCGTGTGGACCTAGAGATGAAGAAACTCAGGGTGTTATCAAGCACTTCTTCAAGTATAGACATCGAATGGATGTATGGGAGGAAGGACAAAAAAATTGCAGAGAAAGGAGAATGTAGGTGAATCAGGCCAAAGCTGAGTGGCCATGAAAGGATAGGTTCAAGCTCCGGAATCAGTCAAAGTTACAGGGTTGACTTGGTCAACTTTTTGTAACAAATTTGCTATTTTTATGGGAGCATGTTCCCTTTTATTAATGACATTACTATTTTTAGTTAAAGGTTAGTTAAAGGCCCAATTGTAATGGCTCAGCCTAGGAACTTATAAATAGTGGAATGCTTCCATTATTTGATATACATAATTTTTAGAGATTTTGGGTGAAGTTGCTCTTCAAGCTTGGAAGAGTGCTTTTAGAGATTTTTTGAAACCTTTTAATTATATTCAAAGTTTCCTTGCACTTGAAGATCTATTCTATTGTGTTGAATGATTAGTCATTGTATGCTTTGTGAATGTGATTCCTTGGCATTATTGATTAATTTACCTTTATTTTAGATTATTGTTTCATATTGTGAAAAGAATAGTGTGATTACCTTTCATAAGTTGTGAGAAACTATTTTCCTTTTGTTGATTAAGAGTTACATTATTATTATCACTTAAGTGGATGCTTGACATGTGCTTGTGATTATCCTCTTGATAAATTATTTGTGTATCAAATCAAAGCTCATCTTTCTATTGTGTATGTTTAAAGTTTAACAAAGGAACGTCTGCTATTAGTTTGTGGTATTTTTGTACCCTTTCTAGTTAGTTCTAAAGGTGAAGGTGGTCAATAATGCAAACCTTTTTCCCACATTAACCCTTATAGAAGTTTATACATACTTTTTCTTGTGCATCACCACTTCTAGAATAGATTTTATTTCTTTTCATTCTCTCTCCCTAATCCCATGAAATGTTACATAGGACTAATTAGCCATTTTTCCTACATTAGAAGTAGTGTTGTGTTTAGTTTAGGAAGAGGAAGCCGCCTTCTCCGAAGGTTCACCTTAAGCCCAAGTCCCATAGCTTGAGAGGTGATCCCTAATCTCACACCGAATGTCGTGATTAATTATCGTGCCATTCAAGGGGTGCAATGATTTGGTGACAACATTATGTTTGCATGGGATGCATATTGGTCATTGATAGTAGACACATCTATCTATACTTTGACATGGAATATGTAGAATGATGTTCAGGCGGAGGGATACTAGAGCATGTTGATGACATAGTACGCAATCATGGCCGTCTCTTTGAACCGGTGGCCATATTAGCGGTGACATGTACAATGTTGCTAGGTGAGAGGGACAAGGCACACAAGGAGACTCAATGTTCCCAAGAGGTAGTAGGTGGTAGTCCCTTGGCCTAGGACGTGTTTGTGTGGCATATGGACTTGCATTGTCATTTTTCGAGTAGTAGGCTACAAATATTACTATGCTACAAAGGTACGAGGACAAGATCGATGCCGTAAAATGTGGTGCCACATTGGTGGAGAGGCATCCAATTCTAGGGCTCTCATAGTACATGAGAGTGATAACGATGATGAGTTTTGATTAGGAATTTTGTATATGATGTGGGGTACTTGTACCCCATTCCGAGAGATGTTTTGTGATAATGATTGTATTAGTGATATATGTATGGACACCTATTTTTGATATATGTTAAAGCTATGTTGGAATTTTTTTTCCATTGCAATGTAATGGATGTTGTATGATTCTATGGTTATTGTCCTAGCATGTGTATCATTTGTATGTGATGAATGTAAATTTGTATTATGATGTTAGTAGTGGTAGAAAAAATGTGTATGGTGAATGATGACAATATATATAATCAATGTAATGTGATTGATGAAATTTTTATTGAATAAAATGTGTAGCACGTAGTTAATGTAATTATTATAGTAGAATAGATGTGAAAATAGAAAAATGTATGATAGTGAGATGAATGTACCATAATGAATGTGTGAGAATGTGATGTAGTCGTAGAATAATATGGTGATAAAAATAAGAGGGGGAAGAATAACAATTTCCCTGTTATCTCTCGAAAGTGAACCCTAGTTGAGAGAAGACAAGCAGGGGCTCTAAGCTTGTCTACATCTCTCACTTTCGTAGATATAATAGAAACACCTCAAATCTTTGGGTATACCTATTATTGAGGTGAGTCGCTTGTATCAAGGTCGATTCCTTATTGATGTATCCTAAACTAATTTTTGGGGGTTTTGATGATAAAAAGATGATTGTAACTAAACTTGAAATGGGTGATACACCAAAATTGTTGAGGGCTTGATCGAGTATATGCACAATAAAATTGAGACAAAATTTTAGATGCATGAACCAATGGATTTGAGTACAATATTAAGGAAAAACACTTATGTATTGAGGGATAAATCATAAAGCAACGCAAAAAGATAAACATACACACTAAGAGTATGCAAAAATATTAGATTTGTATCAAGGTAAGATGACTAATCAAGGAATTGACATTCACAATAATTAATGGAAAGATACACACCACTGCAAATAATTGGAAAGGCAAAACTCATTCTCATTCAAGGAAAAATGGGCATAAAATATGCTTTAACACTCCTATGTCAAAAATTAATCCCTTATGCCTTACTAATGCACACAATATATAGAAAAATTATCCACCCAACCCATCCTAAAAATAGAATAAATTATGTACTTGCCCATGCATGCTAATTTTACCCCTTTATCATGAATAAATAAAGGATTTAAAAATAGACACGTTGATTACAATGAGACATTAATAGCCTTAGTTACAAAAATAAACTCAAGTCAAAGCACACAGTTTGGACCGATTTATTTTAATAAAACTTGGGTGAATAATTTTCTAAAATTAATCACTTGCTTGTTGTTCAATTCATCTCCAATGTGCATGCAACTTGGTCTTTTGTGCCACTTTCCATCTTTATCTTTTCTTGCACAATTAAAATAACCAATCTCTATTGATGTTGACACCTGCAATTTGATCCACTTGTAATGATAAATTTGGCACTTTTAC
Organism: Taxus wallichiana var. yunnanensis; assembly: GCA_018340775.1. Taxonomy (NCBI): domain Eukaryota; kingdom Viridiplantae; phylum Streptophyta; class Pinopsida; order Cupressales; family Taxaceae; genus Taxus; species Taxus wallichiana. The sequence goes on from CM031243.1 coordinate 717,924,777, forward strand.
AATTATGTCCCCTTGGATGCACATGCAAAAATAATATCCCTGTGTAAGAAAAATAATTCCTTTGTCTTCATACTTTGGAAAAATATTCACCCTCTAATGTGGGGACCACTTGCAGGCATGTGCAAGAAAATAATACCCTTATTTTGTGAAAAATAAGGAACTTATCCTTTTATCAAACATTTTCTTGATCTATTTTTTATTCTTTTCCATATTTAGATGAGCTTGATCTCTTAGCTCTTATAGCTCCATTAATTCTACATAACAAACTTGCATTGGTTCATTCTCAAGTAGTTCCATCTAATGTAGTAAATCTAATGCAGAAAACTCAACTAAGATGGGAATTCTTGCCTCTCGTCCATAAACAATATTGTACGGTGAATTACCAACTAATCTTTTAGGAGTCATTCGTTAGCCCAAAGTGTTCAATTTAACATCAGATACCAAGCTCTTTGGTTTTCCTTGAGTGTTCTTCTAATGATCCTCAAAATATTTTTATTAGTGCTTTTAGCTAACCCATTACCTTGTGGGTAATAATTAGACAAAGTACTCAAATAAATTCCATGCTTGATAGCCCAATTTGTTACCTTTACACCAAGAAACACTAAGGCATTATCTGAAATGATAGTTTCTAGAACACCAAATCTATAAATTATACCTTTGTAAAATGATAATATTGAAGTCTCATTAGCTTCTTTCAAAGCTACTGCTTCAGTCAACATGTAAAATAATATGTAGAAGTCAAGATCCACTTGTGTCCTTGTGATGAAGGTGGATTTATCATGCCAATAAAGTCAAGACCCCACTGCATGAATGGTTGATCCATTGAAATAGGTTGTAGGGGAAGCGAAGCTAAAAGTTTCCTTCCAACAAAGAAAGAACATTTCTTACACTTTCTAATCCATTCGAAGCAGTCCTTGAATATGTTGGTCCAATAAGTAACAGCTTTCATAAATTTTAAGGCTATGTAGTACATGATGAAAAGTGGCCTCTACAAGTCCTTCATGAAACTCGGATAATAGTTGTTGAATTTTATCATAATCAATACATCACAACAAAATTCTATTTATATCCCTTTTAAATAACACACCATCAATGAAAACATAAGGTACAACTTGTAACCTGAAATATATTCATTTATTCTTGTCCATACCTTCCAGATAAGTACCGTGTCTGTAAGTAATTAATCAAATCAATCATCCATCTTGATTCTTAAACCTTTAGATTGAGTTCTGGTTGCTGATTTTAGGTTGTAATAATATTTATGATTGTTGATATGTGATTTTGGCATGTTGTTTTGAATTTTATGATTTCTATTTTATAGCTATTTTTTCCATATCAGCAATTAGATGTTCACACAATCCTTTTCCTCAAACTATTTTTGCAACACGGATGTCAACATCATACTCCATAACCTTTGTAATCTAGCCTGCTCTCTTCTCATTAGTTATTTTTTTCAACAAGAATGCTTTAACACTTGGATGAGAGACTAAGACATGTATCTTATTATTGGAAAACATGTACTTGAAATTCTTTAATCCTCTAACTACATAAAGTACTTGTTTTTCAAGAAAAGTGTACCTTGTCTCGTAGTCATGTAAGCTTTTCCCAAAGAAAGTAATTGGCTACTCAATATTTTCATCATTAACCTAAGTTAATATGGCTGAAATGGTTTCAGCTCCTGCAAGTGCATACATTGTAAAATCCTTATCAAAATTTGGATTTTCTAGGTAGGAGCTTGTGAAATAGCTATCTTGATAGCTTCAAATCCTTTTCTTCCTTCGTTGGTCCAAGAGAAAGTTTTATCTTTCTTTAACATGGTTGTTAATGGCTTGACTAATGCTACAAAATATGGAACAAATCTTCTAACAAAGTTGATTTTTCCAAGAAAAATTTGTAGTTCTTTCTTATGATGAGGCAAAGGATAATTATGAAATTACTTCAATTTTAAAGGATCAATAGCTAAACCTTGTCTAGAAACAATATGTCCAAGTAATTTACCTTGATGGACTAAAAATATAGACTTTTTGGGATTCAATGATATTCCAAACTGCCTACAAAGCTGAAAAGTCTACCTTAAATGCATAAGATGATCATCATAATTCTTTGAAAAATACAGTAACATCATCTAAATAAACCAATATGCATTTATTTAATAGATGTGAAAATCCATGTCCATTACATGTTGAAATGTTGCACCGACATTGGAAAGTCCAAAAGGCATTATTTTGTAAGCATAAGTACCCCACTTTGTAGTGAAAGTTGTTTTGTATCTGTCTTCTTCATGCACAAGAATGATTGTATCCACTATAACCATCCAAAAGGGACAACCTATCTAAACTTGAAATTGTTCTTAAAATTTGATCCATATTGGGCAAAGATATAATGATCTTTTAATGAAGCTTTATTAAGATCTCTAAAATCCACACATACCATATTTCTCCATTCTTTTTTGAATAGGAACAAGATTAGCTACCCAACTTGAATGTTTGACTGGAAAGATAATACCTGATTCAATCAGCTTGGATAACTCTTTTCTCATCAAGGGTTCAATCTTAGGATTTACAGGCCTTTGTTTTTTCCTAATGGCTTGGAATTTGGTTGTAATTCTATGGTATGTTGAGCTAAACTAGGATCAAAACCTCTCAAATCTTGGTATTTCCAAGAAAAACATCTTTTAATTCTTTACACAAATTAATAAAAGACTATTTTTCAGCTAAGGAACATACCTTTTCGATAAATAATTTTTTTCATCATCAACTAAGATCTCTTCATAGTTATCTGTGTGAGTTGAGATCTTTCCTTTATCCTTTCTTAATTGATCATCAAACTGAAAATATCTTCTAATGTGACCAATCCTTGGGGAAGCTTGTTTGTCTTCAATTGAAAAATCTGGTCACCATATAAATGTTGCATTTTTCTTGATTTACTACAGAAAATTCAGCTTCTTGCTACAAAAATCTACAAATTTTCTCATCATCTTCAAAAAATTTCAATTTTCTTCATTATTAGGTACTAAAGGTATGATAATCAATTTTATATGTGGTTGTAATTTGTTTTTTTCAATTTGTTCTAGCACATCAAAGCTAGCACCAACTGCTGCAAGTCTGTCTACATGTTTGTTTTCAACTCTTGGAATAGATTGCATATTAATAGCATCAAAATCATCCATTAAGTCTAAAACTCTATGTTTGTAAGATTTCAATAATGAATTCTTACACACATTAAAGTTTTTTACTTGATTAATCACTAACTCTGAATCACCAAAAACTTGTAACATGTTGATACCTTTTTTTCGCCCATTGTAAGCCATGAATTAATGCTTCATATTCACTACATTACAAGTACATGAGAATTATAGACTTAAAGATGAAAATACCTTTCATTTATAGGGGAAGTGAGCATCAAACCTACACCTTTCCTTTTTTGTTCTTGGCTCCATCGAAATGAAGCTTCCATAGCCCTTCTATTGTTTTTTCTATTTTGGAAGCAAGGGAATTGGTGCATTTTCTTCATGCAAACAATAAACGCTAAATAAATATTCTTCTACTTCTTTGAAAGGATCATAAGCATGTTCTTCTTGATTTTTTTCATCCATAAATAGATTAGAAACACCATCTAATATAGAAATATGTGTTGTAACATCAAAATCAAATTGATCTATGGCTAGCATAATTTGCTACAACATTTGAAGCATGAGGCTCAATATGAAATCTAGCCAGAGGCTTTGAATTAATAGTAACTTTAGTTCCATACCTTGTAGTAAAGAATAAGAATGACCAATATGAAGAAAGATAACCTCCTATCTTTGTTGTAAAATCTCTTGATAAGCATAAGGCAAAGTAGGGAGGTAAATCTACAACAAGTAACATCTTGTAAGATAGAAACATTTGGACAAGCATGTAAAGTTACCTCCAAATTTCTAATGACACCAACTATGTTAGTTGTTGTTCCATCTAGCTACAACACACTTTTCTCTGTAGGTTCATATTACAGCCTAATTTTTTCTGCAATTGCTTTAGGCATTACTGTGTTGCTTGCACCACTATCAACCATGCAATTATGAACTAAATGATCTCCAATAATCAAAGATAGATAAAAGGGTGGTGGTTTTTAATATCATGAGAATTTAAAACATTTTGTACCATCCACTTAACCTCCTTCATATGATCTTTCTCGATTGTACCAAGAACCATATTTTCTTTCTGAGCTTCCTTTTTGTTGGTTTTGAAGAAATCTGCAACTTAGCAAGCTCATGAGAAAGTAACTCCTTGTTGTCCTAGAATACTTAGAGCATCCCATAATGAAATATTAATATTATGATTTTTCATTACCTCAACAATATTAAAAGAAGTAAAAAAGTCTTTGAAAAAACTTCTATAGTTTTAGCATAAGCTTTAGCAAAAACTAACTCTGCTTCAACAACTTTTGAAATCTGAGGTATGAATAATCTTCTGGGATCAGGATGTAATTGTTTTTTTCTGCTCTTTAGGAGCTGAATTTCTTGTTATTTTTGAAGGAACAATAGATTTGTTTGTCTATTTTTGACCTGTACTTGTTGATTTATCAAGTGATTGTAGGAAAAAAGGTCTATTTTGTTGTTTTTCTTTATCTTGAGCCTTTTCTTGAGACCTAGTTGTGACTGTAATAAAGTCTTCCTCTCCAAAGATGACTAGATTTTGTTTTGGTGGTTTTTGATTATGAGCATCTTGTTCCCACCCTCCATTTGAGGCATAAATAATGCTTCAAATTGAGGTTGTGTAACAAGGCTTATATTTAGGAATGCATTTGGACAATTGGTAGCTAAATGAGGTTGATTACAAGGGGACACCATTCTTTATGAAACCATATTAACTGGAACAAGAGTGCTAGATGAACTAGGAGCCTTTGGATCAAATTTCTTGGCTGATATGGCTATCTATAGTTCTGATTTTGTTGGATAAGGCTACCTATTCTGCTGATTTTGTTGGTAAGAAGCTTGGTAAGGCCTATTAGGCTGAGCTAGTTTGTTCTCAATTGACATTAATTTATTTCCCATAGTCTACAAAGCCTTAAATACATCATCTAATGGAGCTATAACAATAGGCTCTATAATGGTAATAGGTTGTGGAACATGTGCCAAATCTGCTATAAGAGGCATTGAAGGCCTTGGGGCTAATTTTCCAGCTTGAATAAGGTTGTTTTCAGCCCTAATGGCAATATCATAAGTTGCTTTGGGAGAGTATCTCCTCCCATAGACTGAATCATGGCTGAAATATCACTATTTAAAGCTTTGAGATAATATAGAAATGCATGATCAGCTTGAGGCTTAACACTAGCTAGAATTCTTTCCCAAGTTCTAGCAAATCTGATGTTAAAACTAGCCATAAATTCATGAGGAGCTCTTTTGATAGTATAGAAAGTTGTTCTATGAGAGAGAAAGTGATCAAAATTGTCTTGAAATTTCTTAAGTAATTTCTCTCCTAACTCATCCCAAGTTTCTATACTCCCTATCGGTAAGGTTTTGTACCATTGCAAAGCTTTATCCTTTAAATGATGCAAGCTAAGAGTCTTAAGGCTACATCTTCATGAGTTATATTATGAACTACACAAAAGAATGAAATATCTTTAATGTGCTCTGTAGGGGTAATCTGATTTTCACCAGTAAATGAAGGTAAAATTTTAGGGAAGTAATAGGTATATCATGATAGACTTGAATTACTAAAGGGCTTCCATTAGTAAAGGTCACAAAATTTCTAGGTGGTTGTATAGCCATTGGAATAACAAGGATTTGAACAACAAGATTAATACATGGTGAAGGAAGATTAGGAGGAGGGTTGTAAAAATAGGCCTATTATAAGGTAAGGTATTGCCAACTCTTCTTCTTCTTCTTGTAGAATTCAAAGGTAAAGAAATAAAATCAGCAGGAATTCCTCTTACCGATGATCTTGTAGTCACTTTAGGCATGGAACATGCTGCAAAACTGGTCTAAAATCAGCCTTATGAGTCGCCAAATAAATATTTTGATTTTTAGAATAAATTTTTAGCTTGCTTCTCTAAAAGTGACTTTATTTTATGTAAATTATTGTAAATTGTTGTAATATGGTATATATTTGATCGTGTCCCACTGGGCATGCCAAAAACTGTTATCTCTCGAAAGTGCACCTTGTTGAGAGATGACAATAGGGTTCTAAGCTTTCTTGATCTCTCACTTTTTAGATATAATGGAAACACCTCAGTCTATGGGTATACCTATTGTTGAGGTGAGTCTCTGTATCAAGGTCGGTTCCTTATTGATGTATCTAAACTAATTTTTGGGTTTTGAGGGTAAAAGATGATTGTAACTAAAATTAAAATGGGTGATACACCAAATTTATTGAGGGATTTGACTGAGTATATGCACAATAAAATTGAGAATGAATTTTAGATGCATGAACCAATGGTTTTCAAGTAGAATATTAAGGCAAAACACTTATGTATTGAGGGATAAATCACAACAACACAACAAGATAAACATGCACACTAAGACTATGCAAAAATACCAGATTTGTAGCAAGGTAAGATGATTAATCAAGGGAATTAACATTCACAAGAATTAATGGAAAGATACACACCACTTGTAAATAATTGGAAAGGAAAAACTTGTTCTCATTCAAGGAAAAAAATGGTAGAAAATATGCTTCAGCACTCCTATGTCCAAAATTCCTCCCCTATGCCTTTGTCAATGCACACAATATATAAAAATTATTCACCCAACCCATCCTAAAAATAGAGATAAAGTTTGTACTTCACCCATGCATGCTAATTTTACCCTTTATCATGAATAAATAAAGGAATAAAAATAGACATGTTGATTACAATGAGGCATTAATAGCCTTAGTTACAAAAATAAACTCAAGTCAAAGTGCAGTTTGACTGATCTATTTTTAATAAAACTTGGGTGAATAATTTTCTAAAATTAATCACTTGCTTGATGTTCAAGTCATCTCCAATGTGTATGCAACTTGGTATTTTTTCCACTTGACATCTTTATCCTTTCCTACATGATTAAAATAATCATTCTTTATTATTTGACGAACCTTGCAATTTGATCCACTTGCAATGATAAATTTGGCACTTTTACAATTTGTCCCCTGGATGCACATGCAAAAATAATATCCTTTGTAAGAAAAAAATAATTCCTTTATCTTCATATTTTGAAAATATTCACCCTCTAATGTGGGGACCACCTTTAGCATGTGCAAGAAAATAATACCCTTATTTTGTGAAAAATAAGGTAATTAGCATTTCAAAAATGGTCTTCATGATCTCTGATGTTGACCTCCTTGTCATGTGATCTTCTTGTCTGTTATGTCTTCTAGTGGATGACATGCAAAATTACTCCTGTGCAAAATAATGTCTTTCTTTTCTAACATTTAGCAAAATAGAAAAGTCCACCCCACTATGGGGACCACCATCATTCTTCTCTAATGGGACTCCCTTTTGACTTGACAATGTGGCATACATTAGTTTGAGTAACACCTTGGCACATATGAATATCACTGCCCCTTCAATGATTATGTCATGGCATATACTTTTGGGATCCACTTTTTTGCAAATATTAAGGAATTGAAGACATTAGTCTTTGGAAAATTTGATTAATGTTTTGACCCCTTTGCATGTTATAAGGTCACGAGACCTTAAACATTGGTCGGATTTGCTTAGTTTAAACATGGCATATATATACTTTTGATTATAATAATCATCACTACATTACTTTTTTTGGCCATTTTTATCATCATCATCATTGCATACAATATATTTTAATCAAATATCAATTATTTGATTAGTCCTCCACTTTGGATTTTTGCAGCATATACTATAGTTTTGGCCTTTTGATTAATCATTGTAACTAGTTTTAGACCTTAGTAAAGTCAATGCATAATTGGATTATTGGGGCTGGCCCCCCTCACGATGATATGACCCATTCAATGATTATGTCGGTGGAGATCATTTAACTTTGGGTTGAGTTGACCAAAACCCTGATTTTGCATTGATCTTGGGATTCATTTCATCCATTGATCTTTGTACCTTTTAATCTTGATTGTTGATGCTCAAACCATGGTAATCAAGGTATTTGAACTATTTATTTTATCTTTCACATCAATCTTGGTACTTTTCAATTTGAGTCATCGATTCTCTGAGTATGGAGTTTGCATTGATTATGGGTTACATTGATCCATGACTGATCCTAAGCCATTTGATCTTCTACTAACTTGATATGACCATTGAAGCTTACTCTAGTAATTGGCATGTGGATTTGATCTTCATCATTGATCTTAATAGTTTTGAAGCCACATTATTTGATCTTTAACCCTAATCGGGTTAGGTGGAAAGTTGGTTGAGTTTGGGTGAGTAAGATAACTCAAACCCTAATCAATATTTTCATTTTCATTCTTTCTTTCTAGACGAATCCTTGGAAAATTATATAGTCTTCGCCATTATTGTGTGATCCCGAGCTTGAAACCGACCTTCTCTTGACTCATGAGACTCTATATTTGCGAATACTTGCATATTTTATCATTTTTTCTCTGGTTCAAGCTCTATAAGAGGGTGACCACCATTATTTTAAGATTTCATGCTCGGTTTTGGGTGAGATCCATGGTATTTGATTTAATTGTGGGTGTGTGGGTGAGTTCTTCATTTTGTAGCTGTAACTTTGATGATTTCTTCAACTCCTCCAAGTTTTGTTAGAAAGCATTTGTAAATAGTTGAATTGTTGGGTTTCATTGTACATTGATACCTATATTTTTTGATTTTTTTGTATTTTCTATGCTTGGCCATTGATATAAAATGAGCTTAAAGAGCTTTTATGGTCGTTTTTTTTGGAAAAATAATTTATACCTCGAGGGTTTTCTCAAGTTGACCAAGATAGTGATTTCTTTTTATCTTTCTTCAAGTTCTTTGCAAAACTTAAGAAAATATTTAACGGTTGTGGTATTTTCTAGAAATTGAACTTTGTAATGCGCCATGAATGAGTTATCATTTTGATCTACTTCAAATGGGTATTCATTGTACTTTACATCTTAAACTCTTTGAATTTCTTCATTTAGTTTTGACTTGAAGCTTTCTATTCTAATTATTTTAAGCTCCTGGGTATTCATTCTTTTTCATTATTTACTGCTCAATCATGATTCTGGGATTTTGTGCATATTCAGGGACTCTACATGAATTCATTCAGACCATGCATTGTTCTTGAGTATTCTTTATTCATTATCTCTATTGAGGGTATCTGTGAAATGAGATTCAAGCCTTTTATTTCTTGAAGCTTTGTTGATATTTTTGCATACCGCCTTTTATCAATTTTGTTACATTTATAACTTGTATATTTTAACAAGAGATGAAATTATAGCTGGGAAAGGATTGTTTTTTCGATTTGGAGTTATGTTCCTTGAGTGTAAGTTCATTGATTCACACATTCCTCACACTCTATTAGCTGAGTTCTTGATCATTTGTCTTAAAATGCTCCATTCTGTAGTAGAGTTGAGTCATACATCGAGCTCAGTTTGTATTTAAATCTTTCCTCTGAAACTTTTACATTCTCATCTTCCTTGAAGGTTCTTCACATGTTGAGTGCATAATATGTTATCACAACATTTTTAGATGAATCTCTAATACATTATAGATGTTTCTCTCACCTTGAACTCGGGTTTCTTTATATATTTTTTTCAATTCATGCCCTTTATCTAGTTCAAAGTCTTGTATTTGGTTACTACATAATCTCTTGTTTGCACTTTTGTTTCTTGAGCTCGCTACACTTTATTGAGTTTCTAGACCTGAGCTCGAGTTGTGTTTTCTTTGTAAATGCATTAAATATTAGATACAATGTTTAAGCCTACAGTTTAATTTCATTATTCTTTCTTTTGTCATGTCCCACCTTGGTATCCTTCTTCATATTTCCATGGGATGAGTTACTTTAATACTTCCATTCATACTTGATGCTTCAAATTTTTCTCTGAATTTTCAAGAATTAATATTCTTCCAGATGTATCAAAGGTCCTCTAGACTATGCTGTAATTAATTGCACTTTTTTCAAACTCCTATAGCTCTTACTTGTACTGAGCATCCCTCTTGGATTATGAGAAAATAAATAAATAAATGTTTTCCTTTGTTAAAGTTTTGAAAATATATAGCAATTGATCAACTTCCTTCATTCTATAACGTATTTCATGATTTAGGGTTTTGATACTTGTACATGTACATGATTGAAACTCGTATAGTTGTGTATAATAGAACATGATCAATAAATTTGATTCTGTAATCATACTAAGATGTTGGAACCTCATTTCTACTAACAAAAAGCATTCTGACTTTGTAATTTTTTGCATGACTTTGGCCACACCTAGCATTGTTGAAGTAATTATTGTAACCTAATTGATTCCATTATTATTGAACTTTATTGGTTGTTTTGATATGGAAAATTGTATTGATAATCTGATGGGCTATCTATAACATTGATCATTTCTTTAGCAATAATGTTTTTACTCATTCTTTGCTAAATGAAGTTGTCATTCATTTCTTTTGTATTATCATCTTGATGCTTCAAATAAATGAAACACTCTTGATTTATGGATTTATTTGTATCGAAGTTACCAACATGATTTGTCCCTAAGTTGTAATTTTCACCAAGGCTTCATAGAATTTCTGTTTTGAAGTTATGCCTTTGATAAATGATTTCCAGCTTAATTCCTTTCTGGATAACTATATATTGTGAAAATGCACTGATGAATAGTGTCTTCTTTGACTCCTTGATCATGAAGATGACATTTTCTCACCTGTTCTAGGTGTTGTTCCTTTTCAGTACAAACATTTGTCTAACATATTTTATCTATATTGTAACTATACATTTCTTTGGTTGATTCGTGAAACATGTTCTATTGATTCTTTACAAAGTAATCAAGAATTTCTATTTAGAAACATGTTATCTGTAAAAATATTCTTGAAGTTCTTAACCTATGTTGTATTCATTGATTGCAATTCCTTAGTTAAACGCAAATATACTCTATAGTTGTATCTTTTCTACTTTGCCAATTTTAATTTCATATTACTTGTACTTGCTTGGAAACTGTGGCTATTTGAAGCTATCATGATTGTTTGAAACTAACCTTGAAGATATGCACTCTTCCTTTCATGGTCCTTCAACTATAAAGTTTCTGATACTATTTCTGCTTCCTTTTGATTTTGAAAATTTGTTTCCATTTTGGGATCCGATAATGATTACTATAACTTTTTGCAACTATAGCCAGTTTATTTGATACTGAAAAATTAAGCATTGAAAATTGAGCACTTGTATGTTGCAATTTTAATCTCATAAGCTATTATAGGTTCATCATTGTTTATTTCTATCCCTGAAATTATTTAGAGTCATTGTTTTGCATTCATTCTTTCAATTTGTATTCAACCTTTGAGGGTTTTCTAGTAAAGTGATCATTTGATGAACTGTACCTTTTCAATGCAATCTATTTTGATAGTACAAAATTTTAAAACATACATTTGTTTTCCTCACTACTATACTTGTATTTGCACACTTAAGAAAATTAGTTAGAAAATAATTAGGATTTTTGGCCTCTCTTATGTTCCATAGTATTTATTTTTTCTTTTTGTCTATCATGATTTTCTGGGAATTCCATGAGCTTCTATAAGATACTACTTTCTCAATTATGCATCTGTTACTTGATGTACCTTATGCCTCTGATATTAGGAAATCCATTTGCATTAAGTTAGATAATACATGAGTACAGATTAAACCCGAGCTCTTGACTGATGTCCTTTCCTTTCATTTTTTAGGTACATATACTTTGGATGACAAAGATGGAAGATGGAGCTAGAGCCAAAACTAGAAAAAAGCTAGGAGAAAACCCAAGGCAATGATGGTTTCTTCTATACTCTTTTACTTTTAGCTTTATGCATTTGTACTTCCCACTTCAGTAGTTATGAGTTACATCCCACGGCTTGTGTGGGAAACATTGAATTTCTTCATGAATAAATGACATTATTTTTGTAACTGAGTTGTATACTTCTTTTTCATTCATCTTTTATGATGGATATTGATTTTATAATGAAATAAACAACTCAATCACATGATTAATAATATTTAAACATAAAAAAATAATGAGTTTTGATGTACCTGTAACTTAATAATGAACTCTTCTCAATTCCATGTAACTGCAACTCTATTTTGTTGCTCCTGAATATAACATTTCACCTAAACTGTGATTCCCACCTTCATCAAGGAAATACATTAGTCCTTAATGGCTTCTGTGTTTCCTTGTTGAGGAAAAACATGGAATGGTAGCCTCCGTGAGGTGTTACATTCTCTAATAGCACACATAGCTGCATATTACATGTAGTTAATCAAATGTTGCAACTGAAAACACAATAAAATACGTGATGATAGGTTCTTATAACTAATCACTCAACAGTCGTGTAAGAACCATAAGAACACAAGTCCATCATTAGGGGATAAGGTGGTGATAATTACCTACCAAATACTATGATGACGTGAGGTAGTGGAAGTGTGTGGAATAGACAAAGCATTAGTGTGTGAAACAAATGGAATTTCATGCAAAATAACCTTGGGATATGTAGAGGATGGTGGAAATTTATGGGATGCATCATCATGAAGTGGTAGATAGCATGGATGAAGCAGATGGAATGAATGTCACTTTAGGAATAATGGATGAGGTGGAAAATTTGTATGTGATGGTGGTGAGTGATGAATGAACCGAGCACCACGGCAGAGTTGACTTAAGTGGGGTATTCCTGTGCTAACAGGGTAGAGGAGACAATCACAACTCATGAGAGGAAAAAGAGATGATATATGTATCCACTAGTTGTTGTATCCTCTCACATAGGGTGAGACAATCATTGTCCCGATGGCCATTAATGTGATGATAATTACAATAGTGTTGGTCACGTTGATGTTGTAATCGGTGTGGGTGATGATGTTGGCTGGAGGGTATCCTGAATTAATCACTCATTGATTAATATGAGCAGCACATCATGTGGTCAAGCGTGAGGGGATAAATATAAAGGCTCTCGTGATGGAGGTGGAGTAGTGGAAGTAGGAACTTGTTGGGGAACCGAATAACTATGGGTTTGTGGTGGAGGGCTAGGTTGAGTTTTTCTTGATGTACTTTAGGAAAAGGTAGTGATTTTTTTGGATGCTCCATTAGAGGTGTGAGTGGGAGACTAGAGGATGGAATGGGTGGAGAAACATGTGTAGGCATGATGGTATGTGAGGATAGAAGATATTTTTCTAGGTCAATAAATTTATAGCATAAAAGGATGAATGACTCGCAAGTATCATATTGTAACCTTTGCTTAAGTGGAGAAATGAGGCCACGACAAAAATGAATTGCTTCTCTAAGTCACTAGGTTGGAATATGAGTTGATGTATACAGGCATTAAACCATAAGATATAATCCTAGATAGGTTCAGATGAGCCCTGATATAAAGTAGGTATGTGGTCATAAGTAACTCTAGGGCCATTATTGATAATGAAACAATGGAGGAAAGTATCCTCCATGTCATAGAAAGTGCTAATGGACCCAAAGGGTAAATGGGTGTACCACTATAGTGCCTCATCAATAAGACTATAGCAAAAGGCCTTAAGCAACAATCGATCATTAGAGTAAGAGGCCATAAGTGTATGGTAATGTAGGATATGAGCATGAGGGTCACCAGTACCATCAAAACATGTGAAAGTGGGCATGGTAAAGTCTTTAGGGAAGGAAAAATTATGAATTTTTAGGAATAATTTTTCCATGCAAATAATTGTTGTCAATAGAGGCATAATAGGCTTTACTTTCTAAAGTGAGAGTATGAACTTGAGATTGGAGTTGTCCTACAACATGCATGAGAGAGAGAATGTCCTGTGAGGGGATGGTAGGAGATGGAAATAATGTATTAAGTGGTTGAATTTTTCCATTATGAGTGATCATAGGGATGTCAAAAGGTGATACAGTGGATTCCAATGCTAAAGGAACATTAGTAGTATGTGCCAAAGGAGCTATAGTAGATGATGGTGAAGGAATATTGATAGAAATAGTATGATTAGTATTGACACAATCCCTAATAGGTGCAAAGTGATCAACGACAAAAATTTTATAGTTGAAGATGAAGCAGGAGCCATATATGATGTGGGAATAAAAGGAGAAATAACAAAAATGGTGGTTACTCATACACAATAGTAGATGGACCCTCAATATAAGACAAGAATGGAGTATGAGAGTTACACTCAGTAATATAGAAAGAAGGATACTCATGATAATCATCAACAGGAGATGGAGTTCAAGGAACAATGTTGTTGCTAACAAGACTATCAATAGGATCATCAATGTAATATGAAGGAGAATGTAAGCTAGAATGAGATGTGGGAGGAGTACTATCAAGTAGTAGAAGACATAGGAGTAACTATAGCAGTAGGTGGAATAGAAGAGGAAGAGTCATGATGTATACTTGACTATGGATCAATGCCTAATAAGTAATCAATGATAGATTCATCTAAAGCATCGGGTGACATATCAGAAGAAGGACCACAAGCAACTGGATGACATGGTGTACAATGAGTGAATGCAATAGGTCATCAACAAGGCAAATACCTATAGGAGAATTGGCAAGACTAGTCGGCACATGTTGTTGGCCCTCCAAGAGTGCTTGTTGAGTATCATCGGGTGTAGCCATTGGGGTACTATATAAATATTTGAGTTCCATTATGGCATCCCGATAATAGATATGATTGACACTAAATCAAGACATGACCCGGTAGAAAAGAAGGACTATGTTAAAACATTAAGGTATTGAAAAGGATCCAAAGGAAAAGTATTCGAAATGTGAGGTGTTGGTACCCAAATTGATTCTCCTCAATGTCTCGAACAACATCATAAGTATATAGATCATAATGAGTCATTTTGTAGTGGGGATGGGATCTAACTCGGCCTTTTTCACTCATATGTGGAGAAATGGGTAGCACCTTAAGAGGATTTGATCTATCCTCACTATTTTAGGTTGTCCCTTTCAACCAAGGTAAGAGAACCCTTTTTGTAGCCTCGTTGTTTATGGAGGAGATGAGGATATCCTTCCTAATGAAGTTGTTAAGGAGACCTTTGAAGAAAATATGATCAATGTAAAAAAATAGAACTCTCATGAGTTTTCACTCTAGATAGTGGAGATATTTTCTTGGAAAGTTTCAGGCTACTAAAGACATTTGGAATAATGATTGTTTTTGCATGTTTTGGTAGCAAAAATTATGCATTTGTACACACACAAGGAAAATGGGTAGTATGGGTAGGATTGGTTGTTTTTAAATAAATTTTGGTGGGAGGTGAGGTAGAATGAATTTTAATCACAGATCCTTGAGAAATCTTACAAAATGGAAGGCTAAACCAACAAAATGCCATAGAATAGCTAAAATGTTTCTTTAACCAAAATATGTGCTTCAATGGAGGCCCAAATTAGCACTTTTTCACACAATCTATGAGATTCTAACACAAAGGATTGAGTTAGAAAACCCAACAAAGCATCAAGATCTAAGATCAATCACACCCGAGGTATACCCAGAGGCTTATAGACAATCTTTGTCACAATAGATGAAAGAAAAGTGATTTTAAATCATTTATTTCACTTCCAGATGAAAGCTCTTCTAAAAATGAAATTTTAGATGCCACTAAACTATCACAAGGATTGAGACCTATGTGATTGAGATAGATTTTGATACAAGATTACAATAGGAACAAGAAAAACTATTTGTAGACATTCAAAAATAAAACAAACACATTTTGCATAAGATCAACACAGAATAACTCAAGTTTGATTAAATTTATCAGTAGGGGAAAGTTTCTAGAACAATCTCAGAGATTTTCAATGATTGACACTCACAACCACCTTGACATGATCAAATTCAATACAAAAGAGATATATAGGATTCTCAAATGGCTTCTCAAAAAGATGGGCTCTATCAAGCTTTTTCTATTAGAAAAATCAGTCCCGACCCCTAACACTCCAACCATTTGCATGATAAATCATGCAATTTATAACATTTTCAACATAGTTTTCCCCCCAAAAAAATAAACATTGAGTGCACTAGTGTTCACCATGATCACGATCATGATTTCTAGGATCAGATCTGTAAAAAGTTGCCAGGTGCTCAGGGGGAAAATCTCTTCAAATATCTCCCACATTCAACTCCTCCTTCTGGTAGATCACTCTTTTCTTCAACTCGCCAACCACTTCCACCCCTAATCTATCAAATTTGGTTCCTTGCGTGCTCGGGAGAAGAAAAATGGAAGATCAGATCGAGCCAATAGCCAAATCATTTTAATGGTGAAAGATGTCTCCAGATCTCCCCACCAAACTTAGATATCAAAATTAACTCCCCTCTCTATTTGGCATGTAGGAAATACCAAGAAATCATGAAGACTCACACTTCCAGAGATTTTCAGTAAAATGGGGAAAATCATATTCAGACACATAACTTCCATTGATTTCAATTTTGAATTTGGGCTTTCCACGTGGGAGATCCATTTTTAAAATGGGCTTCATGGGTTCCTTTTTCCTTTTACAACTTTTGAAAAAATGTAAAATTTTCACATTTTTTCCACACCTCTACCCTTGAGAAATGAGCCTGACACGTGTCCTAAGGTGGGTCCCAAAGGAACCATGGCCAAATTATGATATTTCACCTCTTTTTTGAAAAAGGGAAAATTTTCCAAGTTTTCCCCAGCTCCACCCTTCTCGCTTCTAGTCTTTGATGTGGGTCCCAGTGGAACCATGCTCCCTTTTTCACTTTTAACTCCTTTTCCCACAAAGGGAAAATTTCCCACTTTTTCTCCAAAGGTCCACACCTCCTCCATTGACTGGAGAAGCATTTGACATTTCCTCTATCGGGACTTTGGGACATTTTGATGTTTTAATCTTTTGAATATCGGGGGAAAAAATCCAAGTTACCCCTAATGGTCTACCTCCCCACCCTTTTGAATTTTTCAAACTACCACGTGTCACAATGGTGCATCTTGAGATGGTCCCCAAAATTTAAGACCTTGAATGAGCATGGGCTCACCACGTGTCCTGGGCCCTTTAGAACAAAAATTTGAAGGCTTAAAGCTCAAGTGGAATGCGCCATGTGTCGAGTCTCGAGGCAATCTCCTTTTTCATGAAAAGTCCAAGAAAATGCAAAGTGAGCAAGAGGCCTCCAAGTGTCCTAAGGCTTCTTTAAAATGATTTCAAAGGTTGGTCACCAAACATACATGGTTCCTCCACATGTCCCAAACCATTTTCCCAAAACTTTTGCAAAATTCTAACATGGAGAGTCCAAGAGAAACCTCCATGTGTCTCCATGGTGTAATTTTCACAATGATGCCCAAATTTGAGGCCCCCGATGAGCGTGGGCTCACCATGTGTCCCCGTCCCACCAAATCGTATTTAGCTAGATAAAATTTATCTAAGTCTTAGAAAAGTAGAGGAAACCACCACTTGTCCTCCACGCTACTCCAAGGCCAAAACTAAAAGTATATCTTCAAAAAGCATCATTCCTCCACGCGGAAAATTTTAAGCCAGGTAAGATTCAAAAGAATTTTTGAAGTAGATTTGAGCCGCATCCAACTAAAGAGGCCAAATTTTCTTTTGATGCAAGCATGCAAAACTTGGGAGAAATTTGATCAAACCGTAAAATGTAGAAAAACAATCATTCGAGCCAAGATGAAATCCTAAGGACAGAGAGTTTAGAAATGTTACAAGGCTCAAATGTGTTCTTGATAGCTACATACATTTATTTTTCTTCAAGTATTTAGGGAAAAATCAAAAGGGAAGAAAATCCGACTATGGAAGATGGAAACAATGGGAGGGCCCGAGTTTTAGATAAACAGAGAAAGGGAGACCCAAATTACAAACCTTTTCCAGAGGAAAAAGAAACGAGGAGTAAACCATGGATCCATAAGTGATCTTCGAGCCAGAAAGATTGAAAATGGTCAAACAAAATGGAAGGTAGAGACCATTCTCAAGCACAACATAGGGAAATAAAATGTGACAGAGGCAATAAATCAATGGATTTTCAAAGGAAAAATGGGGTGAGACTATTTTGAGCACCAACATCGGCTCGACTTAGGGATGGGCACTCCCTATGAGTGCCACAAGAACAAAGGTAGACCAAGTGCCAAAATATCCATTGGGAAATGGAGTCAAATTGTAGAGCACAAAACCATGACCATCCCCAAAAATGAATAGAGAATCCAACAAAAAATAGGCCACCAGGGGCTAGAATGAACAAAAAACACGAGAGATAGAAAAAACAAACCAACAAAATATACACTGTATAGATGATGTTCACCTTGATTCAAAGAAAAAATCAAGGAAAATCCTCAAGTGCCTACCATCCTGGATATGACCATGCTAAGAAATCCTGATATGTCTTCATCAACTGGAAATATACCTCCTTTTCTTCTTTGTTCAGTTTGTAAACCATCCATTTTCTCTGAAGCTCCTCCATTGTGTTTAAGTCAAATTCTTTAACATTTTTCAAGGCTGAATCATAGACCAAATTCCCAGAAAAAATAGCATACTTAGGAGCTCTATTTTCAACACTTTCATACTCCCTAAAATCCACAAAACTCACAAAATTGTTAAGATCAACATCTGCTTGCAAAACTTCATAAGATGCATTGCTTGGGTCTTCAATCAAGTACACATCTTCTTCTCTCCATATAATTTCACCAAGTTTCCTTCAATGGGGATAGTGGCATAAGACATGTCCATTTTCACACTACCACCAACACTTGTAGCCATTTTCTAGATAACAACATACCCCACTTGGCTGGACAATCAACAATGACTACATCAAGCTTTAGGTTCTTACCTGGGTAGGCTGCAAGTTGTACCACCAGACCCTTCACACATCCCACCACTAGCACCTCTCTGGATTCCATAGTAGTACACTTCCCATATGTTGTTGTTACCTTGATACCTAATTCATTCATGACCTCAAGAGGCATGACATTACATGAAGCTCTAGAATCAAACATACAGTTATGTAACAACTTGTCTTTGATAACCAGGGTAGTGAAGAATGGATCTACATTCAGCTGGGATTTAACCAAAGAAGTTCCTAAATAAACCTCTGGTGGTTCCCCATCTCTTCCAACACTTGTGGATTTTCCAATACTGTAACAGTAAGGGGAATCTCAACCTTGTTTACATCTCTGCCTTGTATGATCTCTTCCTCTTTGAATCCTAAATATTCAAAAGCCCTCTTCTTGTGCTCAAGGGTCCTAAGAAGCTCAACAATTAGGACAGAATTTTGATTTGACTCAAAACTTGGGAAATGTCATATGGAAAATTTTTGGGTAAAGCAAAGCACTAGGAGAAATATTGCCAAATTCATCAGATGGAATGGGATTCTTTTCAATTTGGGCATGGGGAGGAACACAAGTTTTTCTTGGGGAAACAAGCTCTCTGCTAGATGCATTTTTTTGGGTTTTCTTTGGTAAGCAATGGAAATTTTGACTTGGCTTGTGGCCCCTTGGTAGCTTTACTTCTAGTATTGTGCTCCTTTTCTTGGGAAACTACAACATTCATTAATAGTTTCCTATCTTCTTCTGAAGGAACTCCTCCATCATACTTTTCAATCATTAATGCCCTCAAGTATTCAAAATCATTAGTGGGAAATTCAAAATCTTGTACAGTGTCTACTTCTAAAGTATGAGAGGGAGAAGAAGAGGTACCGGTGGATGTAATCCAAAAAAAAACAATAGTAGTTCTAGCACTTATTACCTCAGTTGAAGTTTCTTCCCTTGGTGAACTTGCAGGGATCTCCATCATGTAGGCATCATCATCAATTTCATCATTTGTTGCTTCTTCAACTTCTTGCTGGTCTACCTCACATGGAGCATGGGGCATGAAACATTTGTCACACCAATCAATGACATCTGTCTCCTCCACAACAACAACTCTGGTAGCAAAAGGATCGGTACCATTCTATGTTATCCCTTCCTGGGACTATTTATTTCCAAATCCAATAGGTCCCTTGCCTCTTATCATAAGATCTTTGGTGATTTGTAAACTTGTCTTGGATTTTTTGCTTGTGTTGACCTTGTGAACTTTTCCCACCCCCTTTTTCTTTGGGCTAGTTTGTATGATATTTATTTGATAGCCCCTAC
Organism: Taxus wallichiana var. yunnanensis; assembly: GCA_018340775.1. Taxonomy (NCBI): domain Eukaryota; kingdom Viridiplantae; phylum Streptophyta; class Pinopsida; order Cupressales; family Taxaceae; genus Taxus; species Taxus wallichiana. Next base: position 717,944,942 of record CM031243.1, read on the forward strand.
CAAAGTTTTCACAACTTCCTCCAAATCAGCAACCTTACTTGTTTGAGGTTTTTCCGGGTTAATAAGTTTTACACCATCCCTTTAGGAGGTTTTCCAATTGCCTTGATGTTATTTTCTATTTGCAGAGCCATGGTGAAGGCCTGCCTCAAATTGGTAGGGTTCTTGTCCCTCAAGTAGTATGCAAAGCCTTTTTATCAAATGCATCAAAATATTTGATCAAACATGATTCATCACATGGCCTCAAGTTAACAGAAATCTTCTCAAAGTCTTATTGAACCTTGTGTTGAAATCATGTACTGACTCATTAGGATTCTTCTTGATATTTTCAAATTATGATAGAAGAAACCTAGGGTCAGTTCTATCACCATACTGCAATCTAAAGGCATTATTCATCTCAGTCCAAGAATCAATAGAGTTATATGGAAAATATTTATACCAGTCCCTGCATCCTCTTCTAAAGTGTGAACAAACAATTTGATGTATACATCTTCATGTTCAATCTCAAAGTCTTCCATCATGTTGATAAAAAGCTTTAAATGTTGATCACTAGTTATAAATTGTTTCCCTAGAACTTTGGTAGTTTTTCCTTACATCTTGAGGTATTGCATTTGGATAACCAACCATTCCCACAAAATTTATAGGTCCAAAGGTGTTTACAACAAATGGAGGTCTAGGTGGGGGATGAGCCATATTGATTCGAGGAGGTGATCTTGGGGGAGAAACAAATTGATAAGGGGTAGGGGGTCTTGAAACACAGGAGTATAGCTTTCAAAATGGATATCCCTTAAAGGCCTTGTTTCTTGGAAATCCCTATCAAATTTTGAAAAGATAGGGGTAGAATGAGAAGCAAACTTTTCAAAATAAAAGAAAGGCCCCTCTCCAATGGAGAATTCAATTCCACAAAGAGGATACCCGATTAAGAAGCACTTGAATAGCAATCTTCAATGATAAGGTGATCACTTTCACCAATGGGATCTCTTTTCTTGACTACTAATCTCCCATAACTCTCCAAGATCTTCTTCCTTCGACTTTGCTTTTCCTAACTCTAGAAATAGTGTCCTAGTAAGATCCTTAGAGAAGAAAGATCTTCTTCTTCTTCAATTTTTGAAAATATTATTAACAAATCTTATTTGACAGAGGTTTAAGACACTGGTCCTTATCAAAATCAAATCAACAGGGAGTCACCACTAAGGATTTCCACCTTAGTTGTGCAAATGCACTAAAATATGATCTGTCAAATTTTTATCACACTAGAAACTGGAAATGAAAGATCTTGACCTTCTTTACCAAAATTTATCAATGAAACCTAGTGCAAAACTTGTAGAGACTGGGAAAGTTGCATACAACACTTGTAACCTTCAAATGAACTATAGGCCCGAAATGGATGATGCCGAAACAAGATTCCTGACACTTAGAGCATATAAGAAATGCTTATACGAGTTCAAATATGAACAAATCAACAAATTAGTCTCAGCAACACAAATCAGTTCTCAACAACTTTAAAATAGTCCCCTGCAACGGTGCCATAAGCGTGTTGGTACCCAAATTGATTCTCCCTCAATGTTTGAGCAACATCACAAGTATTGATAGGAAGCTTAAAGATAGATAGATCATAATGAGTCATTTTGTAGCTGGGGATGGGATCTAACTAGCCTTTTGTCACTCAGATGTGGAGAAATGGGTAGCACCCTCAAGAGGATTTGATCTATCCTCACTATTTTAGGTTGTGCCTTTCAACCAAGGTAAGAGAACCCTTTTGTAGCCTGTTGTTTATGGAGGAGATGGATATATCCTTCCTAATGAAGTTTTTAAGGAGACCTTGGAGAAAATATGATCAATGCAACAAAATATAACTCTCACGAGTTGTCACTCTAGATAGTGGAGATATTTTCTAGAAAGGTTCAAGCTACTAAAGACATTTGGAATCTGATTTTTTCTCGCATGTTTTGGTAACAAAATTTTGCATTTGTGCACACACAGACAAAATAGGGGTAGTATGGGTAGGATTGGTTGTTTTTAAATAAATTTTGGTGGGAGGTGAGGTAGAATGAACTTGATTTTCCAGATCCTTGAGAAATATTACAAAATGGAAAGCTAAACCAACAGAATGCCACAGAATAGCTAAAATGTTTCTTTAACCAGAATATGTGCTTCAATGGAGGCCCAAATTAGCACTTTTTCACACAATATATGAGATTCTAACATGAAGGCTCAAGTTAAAAACCCAAAAAGCATCAAGATCTAAGCCCAATCATGCTTGAGGTACACCCAGAGGCTCATAAACGATCTCTCACAACAAATGAAAGAAGAGTGATTTTAAATTGTTTATTTCATTTCTAGATGAAAGATATTCTGAGAAATGAAATTACAGATGCCACTAAACTATCACAAGGATGATACCTATGTGATTGAGACATATTTTAATACAAGATTACAATAGAACAAGAAAAACTATTTGAGAAATTTAGAAATAAAACAAACACATTTTTTACTTAAGATCAACATAGAATAACTCGAGTTTGATTAAATTTATCAAGAGGGGAAGTTTCTAGAACAGTCTCAAATATTTTTAATGGTTGTACACTTGTAACCACCTGACAAGATCGAATTCAATACAAAAGATATAAACGGGATTCTCAAATGGTTCTCAAAAAGGATGGGATCTATCTCACTTTTTCTATTAGAAAATCAATCCTGACCCTAACACTCCAACCATTTACACGATAAAGTCATGCAATTTATAAAATTTTACAACAAAGTTTTTCCCCAAAAAATCTAGACATTGAGTGCACCATTCAGTTGCTTACCATGATCTCGATCGTGATTCCAAGGATCAGATCTACAAAAAGTTTGTGTGCTCAAGGGGAAAATCTCTTTGAATATCTCCCGCATTCAACTCCTCCTTCTAGTAGATCATTCTTTCTTCAACTCATTAACCACTTCTGCCCCTAATCTATCAAATCTAGCTCCTTGTGTGCCCGGGAGAAGAAAAATAGAAGATCAGATCGAGCCCAATAGATAAATAATTTTAATGGAGAAAGACGTCTCAGATCTCCCCACCAAACTTAGATATCAAAATTAACTCCCCTCTCTGTTTGGTGTGTAGGAAATACCAAGAAATCATGAAGACTCACACTTCAAGGAGATTTTTAGTAAAATGGGGGGAAAATCAGATTTAGACACACAAATGCAATTGATTTCAATTTTGAATTTTGATTTAGACACATGGGAGATCCATTTTTAAAACGGGCAGCTTGCACAGGTTCCCTTTTTCCTTTTACAACTTTTGGAAAAATGTAAAATTTCCACATTTTGTTTCGCACCAACAACCTTGAGAAATGAGCCTAACGATAGTGTGTCCGAGGTGGGTCCCAAAGGAACCATGGCCAAATTTTGAGATTTCACCTATTTTTTGAAAAGGGAAACATTTCCAAGTTTCCCAGACTCCGCCCTTCCGCTTCTAGTTTCTCGATGTGGGTCCCAATGGAACCACACTCCCTTTTTCACTTTTAACTCCTTTTATTACAAAGGGAAAAGTTCCCACCTTTCTCTCGAAGGTCCGCACCTCCTTCATTGACTGGAGCAAGTATTTGAACTTTCCTCTATCGAGATTATGGGACATTTTGATTTTTAATCTTTTGAATATCAGGGGAAAAAAATCCAAGTTACCCCGATGGTCCACCTCCCCACCCATTTGAATTTTTCAAATCTGCGATGTGTCACAATGGCACATCTTGAGATGGTCCCCAAAATGTGAGACACTAAAAGAGCATGGGCTTGTCACGTGTCCCGGGATGAAAAAAAAATTTTAAAGGCTTGAAGCTTAGCGGAAGGTGCCATGTGTTAGAGTCCGAGGCAATCTCCTTTAGTCGTTGAAAAGTCCAAGAAAAGTATAAAGTGAGCAGAGGCCTCCAAGTGTCCTCCTGGCATTTCTTTAAAATTAAACTCAAAGGCTGGTCCCTAAACATGCGTGGTTGCTCCACGTGTCCCATACCTACAAAAATCTCTTAAAAAGTCTAAGTATGGAGAGTCTCGATGGAAACCTCCACGTGTCTCCATGGTGCAATTTCACAATGATGCCCAAATTTGAGGCCCCGAATGAGCGTTGGGTCACCGCGTGTCCCTGTCCCACAAAACTTTATTTAGCTGCATAAAATTTATCTAAGTCCGAGAAAAGCAACAGAACCCCCACGTGTCCTCCGGGCGCGCTACTCTAAGGCTAAACCAAAAGTAGATCTTCAAATAAGTGTCGTCCTCCCCCACGGACAAATATTTAAGTCGAGGTAATTCATACAATTTTGAAGTACCTAGTTGAGCCACGTCCAACCAAAAGAGTCCACTTTTCCTGATGATGCAAGGATAAAAATTTGACCCAGAGAAACACTCACAAATCATAAAATGCAAAAAAATAATCATTCAATCCCGGAGATGAAATTTTCTCTAAGGACAGAGAATTCAAAAATGTTACAAGGCTCAAATACATTCTTCAGAGCTACATCCATTTATTTTCTTCAAGTATTTAGGGAAAAATGACAAGGGCAGAAAATCTCGATGTGGAAGACGAAAAACAATGGGAGGGCCCGAGTTTTGTAGATAAACAGAGAAAGGGAGACCTAAATTACAAACCTTTTCTAGAGGAATTAAAAATGAGGAGTAAACCATGGATCCATAAGTGATCTTCGACCCAAGAACGGATTGAAAATGGCAACAAAAAGGAAGGTAGAGACCTCTCAGGCACAACACAGGGAAATAAAATGTGATAGAGGGTGTAAATCAATGGATTGTAAAAGCCAAATGGCGTGAGACTTTTTTGAGCACCAACATGAGGTTCACCAAAATGATTAACTAAACTATGATTTTATTTTATGAGTTAATTTAAATAGAAATAGAATGTAATATTAAAAATCGAAACTAGATATTTTATTTTATAGTTTGAATGTATTAAAATAATGAAATTAAGAGGGATATGGTACTAACTGAATCATATTTACCTTCTTGTGTGTTGGATGAAGAAGGTTTATGTGCGCACTATGAAGGATGTAACTAGACATCTTTGGGAATGGAAATTTTTGTGTATCGGCTAGACTAAGGCCTTCGGAATGGTACTGGGTGCCTGGGGCACCTCAAGTATGTGATCTAGGCATTGTACTGTATAAAATCTTAGGATTTCAATATGGAAGTGTCGCAAGATCTTCATAATATCTCTATCTTTGTTGCAATCGTTATTGCAATTTCTTCACTTGTGTCCCCTGTAAATTTAATGTGAGGATCCATCTACAAAACCATATTGCAAGCATCGAATTATAAAAATAAAAATGCATATGAATAGGTCAGATTAACCTTAGCTACCACAATGGTGGACTTACAACTAAGTATTGTACTACATTCCAGACCCATGTAGTTCTATGTGCGTGTGTGTGTAATTTTGTGCCTAGGATTCCCTAACGCCAATGACACAGAAGTAGGGGGAAATAACTAGATGTAAAAATGCAAATGGTGGATGGAATAGAAAGAATACAACCCTTTCCCCTATTCTTGTGTGATGTAGATGTAGAAGATGCCCAAATGCAGTCCCTTTCCTTAGTAGATAGTTTCCCTTGATAGTAATATGTTTTCCTTCGTATAGTGATTATGTTATGTTTATATAGTATTCTCTTGTTCAAATTTCTATATTAATGACCTAAAACACCGACTACAACCTAAGGGAATGCACAGTGGTAAAAAAACTGACCTCGATCAAATAAATCAGACCAAAAATTACGAAAAACAAGGGTGGATAAAGTTATGAAATAGGGCACCTGGGCACCCTGTGCTTACCTTAGGTGCCCTATTATAGGACTAGAGATTACAATAGAGAAAATTACGATACAGTAGACTCCCTAAAAGACACCTAAAATTGTATAGAAATTTAACAACTATACCGAGAAAAATAATAATGATGACCGACTAACTAACAATAAGACTATAGGATGACCTAATCCCCCTACCTTCATTCCTCCCCTTGCCGATAGAAAACTTTACATTGCTACCCCCAGCAGGAAGAGGAAAGATAAGAAAGCTAAGGTCCCTCTGCCATCTTCACAGAGGGTTTTAAGAAGCCATAGAGATCTGGAACTTGCAGAGAATTTATTACACAAGTAAACCAGTGAAGGATTCCAAGGAAGTGGACCTGTTGGTCAGGGTTGAAAAGATGGAAAAGGAGATTCATGACCTAAAGAGTGCTATGAGTCATATGGATAAAAAAAAAAACGACAAGAGGAAGTGGAAAACCTTGAAGAAGATGATACCACTTCTTGAGATATTAAAGAAGCTTCTTTCTCTGGATGTCAAGCTTCGCAATGCAAAAGGGCATCATGATCGTATCCTCTCGGCTCTTAAAAGTATCTATAACCTTATATAGAAACATGTGTGAAGTATGTGTAGTCTTAGTGGCATTCCCGATGATATATGGGGATCAAAGGAGAACCGAGATCTTATAATTACCCAGGTGGATATGAAATATCCATCCTAGGCCACGTCCATTGCGTTCTTCATCTCACTCTAGATGATTAAGGCCAAGATTGACAGAGCTATCAATTGATGTGGTGCCCTGTTGCTGTTTATTGGCGGTGAAGTTGCTATTTTTGGTGATTTTGATGTTGTTTTGTGTATGGGATGACCATTGTGGATACCTCTTGTCTTGTTTTTTTGTCTCTTTTTCTCTTAACCAGATCAATGTCTATCTTGATCATGTTTTTCTCTCTTTATTGTATTATCTGGTTGTTGAGCCTCCTAGATTATGGTGTTTAGCCTTTCTAGGTTTGGTTTCTCTTCTTTTGATATCCGGCTTTTGAACCTTTTTGTACTGTGGTATATTCCCTTCAAAACTATTTACCCATAATAAAAAAACAACAAGACTAAAGGATGGGTCATTCATCGAATACTTTTATTACGCAAGATTCATATATATAATAACATACTCTAAATGGTATAAATGTAATAGTAATTGCATTATTTTATGACTACAATATGTATCTAGTCTAGACCAGTTGGAAAGTTTGATTTGTTTTCAGTGTCTTCCACTAAATAAATAATTTTTTTCTTCTAGTAATTATAATCAGAGAGATATCTAATGGTATATTACTTGAGCCTTGATGATGATTTTTTCTATATAAACTCAATCCTTCATCGGGACTAAATTTCTAGGTATTAAAGACCTAGTGGGGTTTGCTTTCTCCTTGGAGTGTTTCATGGTGGAGATGGATTTTAAGAGCTTTTTGTGATTTTTTTATTATGAGGACCTATGTATGAATTTTTGGAGATGATGAATCCATGAAAAAAATTTATATTCTCATTGAGATAATTATTTATTCGTTAGTGCTTTGAGAGTGCATTTTGAGCTTGTGTGTGTGTCTTGGATTTTTTTCACGATGTTATGAACCCTTCTGACCCTTTTGGTCCTTTGAGATGATTTATATGATGTTATTATTCAATTTTTTATTTTGGATGATTGACCTACTTGGTCATGTGCGACCAGAGGTGTTATAATCTTGATTTATGTATATAAACATGTTATTGAGTCATGTGTGACTAATTGTTGTGAGGAGGTTATGAATGGCCTATAGAGGAGTTAAAAATGATCTAAGAATATCCATTATTTTTTTATAAGATTGAATACCAAATTTACAAGGTATATTTATACATTTAGCCCATGAAAGAGAATAGTAGAGCTTAGCGAGAGAGAGAGAGAGAAGTTTGATGAGTGTTTGAGGTGTTTATGAGATGAACTTGGATCACAATCAGCATTGATATCATAATATTTTCAGTAGTCATTCTTGTATCAAATATCTTATAATGAGTCATATTCATGGGAGTCCTTTGTTGTGTGTAATATTAGCAAAGGTTTAGGGGTTGGTGCTCCTTATGGGGTTGATGCCTCACTAAATAAATCTTGTGGGACGTGTAATATTTTTACAAGTCATTTCTTTGGGTAATATAGGAAATGGTATTAGTGGGTTTTATTTCCCATGGGGATTCCAAACTTATATCTAGTGTCTTGTGTTCTCTCCTTTGATTCTTGCACATGTGATTATTTGATACACACCTAATAAGTTTGCATGGTTTATGGATGTTGAATGGTTAAGTTGAATGATGAATCTAAGAAATGGTAATTGAATTTGTAACTGTTTTATGAATGATTTACTTCCCCTCTTAGTCATTTTTCTTCCAACACCCAATCCAGAACTAGAAACACCCTCTCAAATAACATCAATTTTGTTGACAACAATAACTTCAAAGTTGTTCTTTTTTGTTTATTAAGACCGCTTTAATACTACTTGGTCAAGATCCTCAAAATAGTATTTTTGGCTAGATAAGTCTTCTACATGGTTACCAACACCAATATTTCCTTCTAACGGTGAAAATACATGCATTTTTACTCTTTATTAAGTTGGTAATTAAAGGAATTTACTACTCATTTCTCCCCTTCTAGCCTTTCTTAACCTCATACTAGCCCTATGTTCATTCAAGTATTATTTTTGGGAAATATATGTAAGGTTTCTAGGTAAAAAAATAATTCTAGATACCCTTTATGGGCTTAAAACTATGCAAAATTGTTCTTTACTCAAACTCACAATTTAGACCCCTCAAATTACCATATATAAGTCTCAATTAAGTCTCTTAAGGCTAAAAACGTAGAGTGCTGAGTAAATAATATATTCACACGTTCCAATAATATAAATTCAACTCTAAACCTATAAAATCATGTTGGCATATCCTATCATTCTCTGAAATTCCAATTTAGGCCTTTGAAAAGTTTATTAAACCATAAAAACACAAATTTAACCAAAACCCTAGATAAGGTTTACCCCATGTGGAGAAGGGAAATATTTAGGTTTTTTATCCAAATTACAAGGGTGTATAATGGTCTTTGAAATATTTAGACACCTTCAGAACACTTTTCTATTCCTTCAAAATTTTACAACGCTTGCAAATAGTAGTTTACCATTTAGGAAGAGGAACCATTTACACTTTCACAATTCAAAATTATAAAATCGTAGAAGTTCCTTTATTAAATAATTAAAATGGTTCTATTAAATATTAAATGAATGTCTACAAATTTCCTTGAACATTATCCATCAAAGAATCAATCACATCAAGCTTGAAAAATAGTCTTTTGTTTTATAAAATTAGTGTTCAAAACACTTTTATAGTCTTCCCTACAACTTTCTTCTTATCATAAGTCTTCTCCTTCCACAATCACCCTCATCACCTCCTTCTCCTTCCCAAAATCTCTCTTGTAACTTCAATTCTTATTTATTTCCTAACTAAATTCCATGTAGCTACCCAAACTAATATATACTTGGTTAGCCTAGAGAATCAAGTAAACATACTTGATTTCGGAAAAAAATAGAGTTTCAAACAAATATAATGGAAGGAGGTTGTGAGAAATTACATAACCAAGCCTAAACCCTCACTACATTAATACCCCTTAACCAAGCCTAAACCCTCACTAAGACACTACAAAGTCAAAAATTACAGAACTTTTAAGGTTTTTACATCTAAGAAATTCAAATTTTTGTTTTGGAGGCAAAATCCATTTGAACTCCAAAGTTTAAAACCAAGGCATCATAAACACTCAATCCTAATCTAAATGCCTATATGTGTGTAATTAAATACAAAATTTCCTAAAGTACTCCTAGATGATGTTGTTAGGTAAGTGCACTAAGTTGGGGGGCTAAAAAGTGGAGAAAATCCACTTTTTGGTCGTTTGGCCATAACGTGCTCGCATTATGGCTCAATCACACTATAACATGAGAGGGGAAAAGTGAGGTCACGTTATGGCTCAAATTTACTTAGCCATAACGTGTTCGTGTTTTAGATTTCATAAAACACGGTTGAAACTCGAGAGAAGTTTACATTGCGAAAAAAAAAACTAAAGGAGAGGAAAAATCAAGCGAGGAATAACATGGATACATTTTGTGGCATAAACACCTTGTGGAATCTCAAATAGATGATGGCATCAAGCATAGAAGATCATTTACTTGTGTATTTTAGGTTTATTTTCTTTATTAATCTTATTTTTATAGTTGTTGATTTGTTATTTATTTTCATTTTCAGATGTTTTTATATCTTCAATTCAAACCCCTCATTCACCCGCAAACCAAGATGAAGAAGAAAACACCACTTTAATAAAGAAGATATCCTCTTAACACCCAACAACACATTTTGGGGGAGATTGAAAATAAAAAAGTTTAAATTGAGGGTTTAATAGAAACCTTAAGAAACCCTAATGCCACAAATCCACATCGTCAAAACCTAGCTACATCATTAGGATCATTATTATCTAATATCAATAATGTGGTTGGACAAATAAACACATGGGAGAGTTTTAAAACTAACTACCACAATTTTAATGTCGACAAGTTGTCTTATGATTGATGAAGAATAAAAAATCACAAAAGACAAATTGTGTGCATTATTTACTGATCCTAAAATAAATGCACCATTATTATTGGGTTGCAAAATATTCCCCATCCACTGGTGTAATCATGAGGGAGAAAAAGAATATTTGGGATAGGTGGTGGAGAGTTATTGACCCACCACCTTTTAACAATTTTAAGGTGCATTATTTCTTGAGGAAACTCTATTGTGAGTTCTTCCTCAATGAAGTACCTAACTATTTTGGTGTTTGATATTTTCAAGGAGAAAGGCTTTGCACATGATAGAATTGCGGCACAACGTTTGCATAACCGGCTAGCTAGACCCATTTCTCACCCACCTATTCATCATGTTTCAGTCCCTTCTATTGTGAAGGAGACAATGGAGGTTCAGACCCTTGATTCTATTAGGTCATTGACACATTCATTGCTTCAGCATGACACTCATCTCTCCCAGGGTGATGAGGCTGGTCCTTCTAGGAAGAAGACATCATATACCATAGAGTTTCATGTTTGTGGGAGTATAGGAACCAATATGGTTAACATGGCAGCTCCACAACCTCGCAAGGCTACTCCACAACCTAGTCAAGATGCTCCACATGTTGAGCAAGGTGTCCAATTGGAGGAGGCACATCGTGATTCTATGTTGGTTAATATCTTCATTACAGATTATCTACTAGATTCGACCTCCGGTATTTACCAACGTGTAATTTTACATGAAATTAGTTGTAATTATATATATATATATATACTGTACAAAATATTATAATTAAAAATGTTAATCAATTGTGAATGAAAATTAGTCATGTGTGTTTTTATAAAATTACAGGTTAAACTATACGTCTAGTATCACATTCCCTTCTTAACAAAGCTTGTTTGCAGGCATGTGATCCCCTTAGGTATAAATTGGTAACAAATTAGTAAATATATTGTGTCATTTTGTTTTCCATATAGAGATGTTATCCTAAAATTTCAGTTTTATGTTAAATAGGTGAATGTCATTATGAGTTCATATGTTAGCGAATTTACTAATGTGATTTTTATAATTATTTTTATTCATCATATACATGAAGAGAATGAACTATAGTTAACGTATAAATTTACTAATGTGATTTTTATTATTTTTTTAGTTGATGATGTCATTATAGTCTCCTGTTGAGATTCAACGATCATTAGATATTGGAGTTTCTATGGGCATAGCTTATGTCGCCCCTCTTACACATGTATATGCTAGTAAAGTAATTTTCATAATGAATTGATTGTATTAAATAACATCATGTAGTATAATTAAATGAAATTCATGCATATTCTAATTTTTTTCATCATGGTTGCCACAAGAGGATTGATCGCTCTATTTTTACACCTCGTCATCGATGGAGGATGTTTATTAGTGAATATCATATTCCAGTAAGTATTTTTTAAGTAGTGTCATTTTATATGTCATTAATTGTATACTAATGGGTATGTTGTTTATTTGTATTAATATATGGAGCTACAAGCATCCTTTGAGTGTAGGAGGTCTAAACGGAATAAGGGACATTCCACTGATGTGCCTGATTCATCTTCTCGGTGGCCAAAGAGAACTAGATTATTTGATGATACCTCATAGTTTATATGTATACAATTTTTTTGTTTTCCTTTATGGCATATTGGCATAGATTTACATTTTTCAGTGTATATCATTATATATTCCTACATGTCTTTGTTAAGATATTGGTTTTGATCAAATTTTTTTATGCTTTATCGAGGAATTTTGAATCAATATAATATATGAGAAAAAAATTGTTTTAAAACTTGTATAGTGGATGAAACATGCTTTATACATGTATCTAAATGGATTAATATGATATCATATGTATGTTATGTTAATATGTATTATTAGTGTTAAATTTTTATGTTTTAAACATGGGAATTAAAATATATGTGTAACTAATTTACAATTTTTCCATTGTACTATAATCATTCAATGCCATCAATTATAATAATATAATGTCAATGTCAATGCCATCCACTTCCTAGAATCTCAATAATTCAAATGAAACATATGTAACATGAGACAACACAATATTACATTAATTATAATAATTAAATTGTAACTACAGATAAAAAAAGAGAGAGAGAGAGGGAATGCAAGAGGGATAGACATAGAAAGAGAGAGTGGGTGTGAGAGAAAGAGAGAGAGAATGCGAGAGTGAGAGATAGAGAAAGAGAGAGTGAGAGTGTGAGAGAAAGAGAGAGTGAGAGTGAGAGTGAGAGCAAGAGAGAGTGAGAGAGAGAGAGAGATAAAGAAAGTGTGTGCAAGAGATAGTTCATGAGAGAGTGAGAGAATAAGAGATAAAAAAGAGAGAGAAAGGGTGTGAGAGAGAAAAAAGAGAGACAAAGAGCTATGTTTCCAGGATACTTAATATTTTAAGATTTTACATTAAATGTTCAAAACATTCAATATACTTAAGATTTTATAGTACGATCAATGTTCAAAACATTCAATATACTTAAGATTTTACATTACATCTATGATATATAAATATTATATTCTTTGTGTTTCATCCATTTCCTTTGAGATTAATTTTTTTGTTGTGATGGTGGCCATAAAATATGTATATAGGGAGCTCTTGAAGGACCTATTTAATTAGGATGACTCTAACCTACCAATGATAACTAAAGAGGTTAGTTAAATGGTTCAGTTCTTGCATTCATATTATCCAAAATCACCTTATAATCATACTTAAGGATGTGGGAAGGATTCAATGTTCTCGCCTTCATAGTTTCTAGGAAAGGATGCTCTTTGAAACTTTATCCTATGCAATTTGGAGTTCCAAATTTTTCTATTAGTATTGAAGATCACCTCAAATTTGATCTCATAAATAACTTATACGAAGGCTCAAATATATGCCCAAATGTAATTGAATAGCATATTTCCTTGTCTAAAATTGCAATGATCCCAAATAATTACCTCAAATATTCTTGTTATCCTTTGAATATGTTCTCTTCAATAAACTAGAGGGATTTTAAACAATCTCCCTGTTTCCTTAAGGTTTTCATGCCATCCTAGTTGATTCATCAATAAAATTGAATTTTGTTTGAGTAAAAATAAGAAAGAGTAGGTGAGAGTGTGAGAGGGAAAGAGATTGAGATTGAGAACGTGAGAGATAACGAGAGTGATAGATAAATAGAAATTCAGATAATGATAAGGAGAGAGAGTGTGAGAGAGATAATGCAAGAGATTGAGTGAGAAATAAAAAGAGAGAATGAGAGAGAGAGAGAGATAGTGAGAGAGAGAGAGTGTGTGTGTGTGTGAGAGAGAGAGAGAGAGAGAGATTCAAAGAGAGTGAGAGAGAGAGTGAGAGAGCATGTGAGTGTGAAAACAAGCAAAAGAGAGAGTGAGAGTGAGAGTGTGAGAGAGAGACAAACAAAGAGAGTGAGAGAGAGAAAAAGAGAGAATGAGAGAAAGTGAGAACGAGCGAGAGAGAATGAGAGAAAGAGAGACAAAGAAAGTGAGAGAGAGAGTGTGTGTGTGTGTTTGAGAGAGAGAGAGTGTGTAATATTTTAAAAATATAAGCTCCAAGAATGAAACTCGGCTGAACACTCACTTTGGGGTGGCCTAGTAAATGCTAAGAGAGGATTCATTTTAGTTCCCAATGATGTCGGTGATTTTGGGATACATTGTTTGAGTGTAGTATCTTAAGAGCCCTAAGAGAAAAAGAGGATATACATTTTCTCGGGTGATTTCTGTCCATGGCACCTTAAAAGGTATCGTAAGATCCTACACCTCGCAGTCGGAACCTCTAATAAATAATTTTTCATTTTTCCCCATCTAAATTTGGTTATATTGTTGTCTTATTGTTTGTAAAAACGCTGAATAAACTAGTTTGAGCGATTGTAAGGATGTCCAATGCAGTATTTTTTAATGAAGGATCCCGACACTAAAATGAATGTGCACACACGTCAAGGTGGCCACAGTAAATTATTGTGGAGTATTTTTTTAGTTCCCAATGATGTCAAGGTGCTTCTAGAATACTTTGTTTGAGTGTATTCTCTTAAAATCCATGATAGAAAAAATGTCTATAAGTTTTCCATGTGATTTCTCAATCTTTGTGGCACCTTAAATGGTCTTGTTTGATTCTACACCTCTGCATGGGGACACTCTATGAAATTATGTCTCGCTTTTCTCCATCTCAATTCACTCCTCTCTCTTTCCAATTATTTGCAACAATGTTGAATATTGTAGTGTGAGTCGAGTGTAAGGATTTATAATGCCTTATTTTACAAACAAAATCTCATGGAACTGAATTGACTATGCACATATGTCGAGGTAGCCTAGTAGACGGTGGGAAAGGCCTCATTTCGGTGCCCAAAAATGTCAATTGCTTGCAGGATACATCGTCTCGAGTGTAGTCTCAAAATATTTCAATGTGAAACAAGTACCGGAAACCCGTTAAGAAGGTATTATCCATATAATATAGACGGTGAAATGAGAATTGTAAGAAAATATTTTTCATACAAGATATAGCCGGTGAAATGATAAAAAAATTGTTGTTTGTTTCCAATATTGGATTTACCTTAGATTTGATAATAATAAATTCTCTAATAACATTCCCAAACACGTTAAGGCGGAAGATTTGGGCACCACTAACCTACGTAAACATGTTAGTAAGTAATTAAATAGAATTTTAAAACCTACAAAATTCAAACAAAATAATTCAAGTAAATATTCAAATTAAATTCATGTAGATATATATATATATATATATATATATATATATATATATATATATATATATATATATATATATATAACATTAAGTGAACGTACCTTTAGAAATTCAATCTAATGAACCGAAAGGATAAAATCTACTCTTGACAGGAGAAATAATTTCTTCATGATATAATTCACAATCCTTCCAATTGGATTCTTGTTTGATGGCCTACCTCGATATTTTATTAACCGAATATTTGTTTTAAGTACCAAATGTGAAGAGTGAAGTATCTTTCTATGTATTTCATAGTATTCAAAAAAATAAGTATTTTATTTTTGATAGGATATATTGAAATCCATGTTTGATGACTACCAATGACCTAGTAAGATACTCATGGTTTTCACCATCAATGATTGTGGAAGTTTTTTTTTCCTCTACACAACAAGACTAGAAGTAGTGTTTTCCCTCTTTGTTAAATTTTTCCACAATAACTGTAAAAAGATGATCTACATCACAAATTAAAACTCAATTAAACTTTAAAATGATTTAATAGATTATCATTTAATAATTTATAAATTTATAACATGACATGTATGTACCTTGTTGCACTAAATTAGAGACTTGGTCAAAGTTAGGTGATGTTGTCATATGATCTAAAGACACTGTAAGTTATAATTCTTGTGGAACTTGATATGTGTCAAGTGGAATTAGAGGTTTAAAAGTCCATTCATCCACCCATTATTGTGACTCACATTTATTCCACACAAAATCAATGCATGATATATAAAAACATGTCATGCACCTAGTATGAATAGTGCAAGAACTTACATTTGAACTACAGAATGAGTGCATATCACTTGATCCTGATAATTGTCATACAATCTTCATAGCTTGCCAAATGTTCTTCATATATAAACCAGAAATAACTATGAACTATTGAAATATTTTGATATTCATGGACCATGTTCTTGTTATACCAATCAACAATCCTTTCTCGCACTGTAAATTTAGCACCATCTTTGAAATTTGATTCTTCTCTTCTAAGGGATTTTTTCACACATTCTATGGCATCATCATGCTCTCCTTTCACATTTCCTGCCTCAATAAAATTCTAGATATGTTATACACATGTTTTTATGTGTATCTTATTTAGCTAATAAAACATATGTTCATTCTTGAATTATGATGTGCGGTTGTCGACCAAATGTAATGTTGATTAAAAAAATTTCCTCTCAGCCAATTTCACATAAAACAACCGGAAACACTCTTGCACATATTCTATAGAATGTTTCGATCATCATTGATGTAGAAAGTATACTCTCTTAATATTTTGTTATCATTCTCGGTGTTTCTGAGAGTGCATGAATGTTATATGCAAAAATAAGAACTTCCACCGAGTTATAATATTTTTACTAAACCTCCATTTGTTTCTACAATGAGTAATTCTCTGTGAATTCAACTACTTCAAACAATCGTAACAAGTGGGAATGTGTCCTTCCTTATCTTGAATTTTCCATTCAACCATCGAGCTCTATGTGTGGTGCCTTGCATACTCATAAAGAATTTCCTCACTGAATTTGACCATACATTTTGATACAAATAATTTTTATGTAACAAGATCATGGATCTTAGATTATTTTCCATGTTTTAATTGATATGCCACATATTTATATTTGTTGAAAGAAACTAATTATTTTCCTATAGAATGTATACTCTCCTCATGGATACAACTTTTCAATATTGGCAAGCCACCACATACATTGTATGTTCCATCCAAACATGTTTTGTTATTAAAAAATTGACCCAATTGACGTTTGGCAAAATATAGTAGGAATAAATTCCTTATAGATTTTGGTGGGACATTTAATCCACACTCTGTAACATGATGTCAAGATGCTGAAAAACAACGTACTTAACAAAAAACATCTTATTGCATTGAAAATTTAACATGATCCCTACAATAACAAGTTTTACATGAGTGATTTATTTTCACATAGAAGGGTTTATTCATTTATAAAAATATTTCGCTAATGTTAATTTACGGATTTTCATTCTTAAAATTAGAGAATAGTTGTGTTTGAGTAATACATGGGGGTTCATTAGCTAGGCAATATCCTTGCACGTGGGTTCATATGAAGTAATTAAAATTAATAAAATTAAAGTCAATATACCGGTAGACATGAGGGGGTGTAAGGGTTTCATTTATTTATATTTTGAATCGGATATTGGGGGTAGGTTAGAGAGGTGGGCCAAAGAAAGGGAGGTTTAATTTTAATATAAAACTAAAACATTTGAACCCTAGTTTTTAAAAGTAAATACCTTAAAATTTAAAAAGGAGTGTGGTCATAAATAAAATTATAATCTCTTTTTTAATAAAGAAATCTCAATTAAGAGATTATTAACCAATAAATAATAAGATGGTAGAAAACTAGGATTGAGTATGCTTTTCAACACAAATGATATTATTTCACCATCTTAATTATTTGAAGAACTATTGATAAATGATTAAAGCTTAACATTTATAAGGTGATTGGTAATAGGTCTTCAATGGCTTCAAACTATCTTTCGAGAGGAAATGCATATTAAAAAAAAATTGAGTGAGAAATATGATATATTTTATGTTTAATATATTAGGGTAGAAATAAAAAGGGGTAAATAAAATTGTAATTGAAAAATGGGTAAGTAAGGTACATGAAAAAATTAGGGGTATTTTTATTCTAATAATATAACATGAGGGGTATTATCAATTGAATAATTAGAGGTAAAAACTAGAATTAAGGGTATTCTTTAATACCCTTCGAACACATGTGCTATACCATACTTTTACTAAGTGAACCCCACTGTGGAGTAATACTAAGAATTGTTTTGCATGCATTTCACAATTACAAGAACCTATTATTTTTATTATTGTATCTTTTATATTTGGTGACACCCTTGTGTTCTCATTCCAAAAATTTACAAGTAATTCTTTTAGAATATCAGTTGCATCCTTGTTTTTCCATGGGAGTCTACTAGAGAGTGCCCAATAGTCATTCTTATTAGTGACTCAAGACTTTTCGCCTCCCTCTTTCTTTAATTAGTGTTGTTCTCGTTTAACTTTAAAGCTCTACTTGTTTTTCTAATCAAGTGTTTATTAATTATTTTATCACTTACTATACAATTAGTAAGTGCACGTCGTGTAGCATTACTATCTTTGGAGCATTTGTTGACACCTATAATATGGTATGTTTTATGTATATTTTCAACAATTTCTGCATTTTGATCATCAACATTAGATGTTCTTAACCCTATTGTCTTCATTATAGGTCTCATCTTGATTAATTTCATTAACGTAACAAATAATTGACATATTTGTGTATCATTTAATTTCTCAAAGTAATTATCCCAAATTCCCATAGCTTTTCTTCTCACATTTCTTTCAGAAATTTTGTTAGGCATTGGTTTTATAATGTTTTCATAAATTTCAATTAAGTGAATGGGTTTTCTATGTAAAATGGAAGGAGGTGTTCTTAGAGGTAAAAATTCATTAGCAAGATTACTTTCTTCATTCAGTGTTTCCATGCAAATTTCAGGATTAACATTTGGAATCTCAGGTAAAGGTTCAATATTATCATTCATACCAAATTATTTATCCATAAAAACATTATCATTCAATTCATTATCAATACTCATTGCAAAAGCATTATTCTTGAGTCAATTTAATTATTTATTTCATCATCATTATCTAAAATATCAAATACATCGACATAGTAGATGTACCTTGCGCTTTACGTATTTTTCACATCCTAGCTTCACTTTCTTTAGCATATTCTCTCCTAATTGCTCTGGTGTCCTTTTCTTGATCTTCTTCTTGTCCTTAAATCGTCTTTTATCCCCTGTGAATAGAAAGATAGAGATATTGGGGTAGGGAACAACCTCAACTACTCAAAATTCATTCAAGAAAGTGTGTGAATATGTAGAATAAGAAGAGTGGGGATAGAAATCTCATAAAATAGGTGGAAAAATACCTTGGAGGCGGGGAATGTGTAAAAAGAGAAACGAACTCACATTATAATATGCTTGCATTTCCTTTTGCATTTTACAAGGCCTAAATCTTTATCTTTGGATCTAGTTTAGATCCCCAAACCTAAGGCATGGACTTGCTAAAACACATAAAACCATGTTTTTCAACAAAAATGCTAAAATCCATCTTCCTCAATTAAAAATCCCATAAAAATGATCAACACATTTATTAAAATTTTTCCTATGACGTCAAGAAAACTATCCTCTTTCTAAATATATGATTTTTCAATTTTTCTGACTAGTATAAGGTTTCCATACTTATTATTTTCTAACTATGTCTTTTTATAGCTATTTTTTTGAATTTATACACGTCTATCATTCATCGTGTATCTTTTGATTCACTCATCCAAATTGAATAAAAATTATACAATCACAAACTAGGACTAATTCTACACATTTTCAAAAAAATCTAATTTTTGATATTTTGGACTTAGTTAGAGGGGGCACGATCGGTTATCCCTTTTTAAAAATTTTAAAAAAATTGTACTTGAAAAATCATAAAAATTAAATACTCACTATAAAATCTATAATAAAATTCTAGGTTGTCACAAACTAGATGCTTCTAACTATCTTTCTACAAAAGGGTTTTAAAAATACTAAATAGTGCTAAAAATGGGGGCGCACGATTCGATTGTCTACTATATTTTTTAACATAAAAAGGAGAACCTAATAGTATTTTAGATATTTAACCCACTTGTTATCCATATTTTTTCCCCGGGGGAAAAATTAGTCAACCACAACTCCACACAAAAGAAACTAGAGAAATCATGTTCATATCCTACAATCAAGCAACAAAGGGACACTACAATGGGTGAGCGGGGCTTGTGAAAGATCAAACATGAACCCATGCTTCAAATCTAGAAAAAAATTGCAAGCGAGCTCTAAAGTGGAATAGTAGAGTCAGGGAAGGAGAAAATAGTGTCAAATAATAAGAGGCTCAAAGGAGAAGAAGCAGTGAAGGCTCGAAGTCGTCATGATCTACAAATGAGTCAAAGAAAATCCCCAAAAATTGACTAAGTATAGAGATTCGGTGGATCGCCAAGTTTCCAAACGGCGTGCCTCCAAAGATTAAATCCCAAGCTACGAGAATCAAATAAGCACCAAGCCTCCACACACCCAAAACCCGAAATTTGCATCAGCCATTGAAAATTATTTGACTTGACGTTGTTTGAAGATGGGAGCCTAGGGAGGGGACTCAAATTGCACCAGCCCTCCACATGTCCTAGGCCCAAAGAGGGGAAAAGTCAAGCCTAAAAGTCAAAGAGACACACAAAGCAGGCCCAAAAAAATACTAGGTATAAAAGGTGCAAAGCAAATGCTACCACGTGTCATATCGGTGCGTCTCAAAGATAAATCCAAAAGCGGGTTTCCAAATGAGTGCGGACCCTCCACATGTCCTAGGACCAAAGAATGGGATAGGGTCAGGGTTGAATAGTGAAAGCGAGAAGCGAGGCAAAGCGGAGGGAACCAATTGTATCGACATTGCACTAGATCAAGAGTAAAATTTGGGGAAGGTTTCCAAACAAGCATCGAGGCATCTGCGTGTTCCCGGTCGAGATATATGACCCCGCTGAGTAAAAGGACTTAGCCAAAACATGAGGAAACTGAGTAGGCTATAGAAGATGTCAAGTTTCAACCCGACGTAACTTCAAAATCAAAATACAAAGGCATCCCCCAAACATGCACCCGCCCTCCACGTGTCTGATTTCAAAAGGGGCCCATTTTGGTAGCTGGTTCCTTCCATTTTGTATGAACTCAATTTAAATTTAAAATGGGCATATCTTTTGACTCAGTGCTCAAAATCTAACAAATATGACACCATTGGAAAGATCTCAGCCTCGTCTATGCCATAGAGATCTAAAAATTTAATTTTGGAGTAGTTAGATGGGGAAGAAATGAATAAATACCTTTGTGTGATTAATACGGGATCTATTTACCCCAACAACTAGATCGGATTCGATATGACTTGTCGTTATTCCTCCTTTAAGGTGCCAAACAAGAAATCAATGCAAACATGACAGATTTGGGGTGGATTTGTAGGGGGCATTGATGATGGTGGTTGATCTTTGAACTAGTTTTCCCACTTCTCTCTCTTTCTTCCCTCTCGTGCTACATTTATAAAAGAAGGGCCAGGGTTCATTGTAAAAAGGGTTGGACATTTTGTTTTGTGCCCTCCTTCTTAGTTTACTCATGAGAAATTTTTTGGAGCTTTCTTAACCTCTCATTCGGGTTGTAATGCAATTTTTTCTTCTTGTGCACTTATACACACTATATCGATTCTGAGCAATAATATATATGTATATGGATGATTCTCAACCATATCATGTATTTGTTTTTCTCTCGATCTCTTATTGCAGTTTGGTCATTTGTGCATGGTATTTACATTGCATTTCCATGGTCTGTGTTAAATTACAAAATGAAAGTTTAACATTCCTTTGGTGCATCACCTCATTAGCAGAGTTTATTTTCTTGCATCTTCTCATCTTCCCATCTACTTGGTAGAATAGAGTAGATTTAGAATAGATCTTCCGTAATTTAATTGTATGCACTGAAACAGAGGTATAGGAACTGTCCTTAAACGGAGAGCTCTCTCAACTCACAAGGTCCCACACTTTAAGAGATTCTCCATATTGTGCAATCACACTGAGAGCCTTAATCCATCCAGATTTGCATACATTCAAGGGTGTTGTGATTTTGCATTAATAGTTGTGGCATGCCCAGTGGGAGAAGAGATCTTCATTTTTTATTGTAGAAAGATTGATGTGCACTTGTTGCAAGTTTTAGCTTTTAAGAAGCTCTGAAAGTTACATATCCGACAACTCTAAAAGGGATAGAATCCATTGGCTTCAATAGCCCAAGCTTTCCAATTTCATGAGAAGAATACAAACGAGGTTAAGAACTAGAAAAGAGGGACTATTTGTCTATATGTACTTGTCCCAGACGAGAGGAGAAGGGGAAGAAGAGCCCAAAGGTCTCCATCCCCACCAAGTAGAACTTTGTCAACACCTCCTCCTAGTAGACCATTCATTCAATCAATAGGGTCCTTAGGCCAATCAAAATGGCACAACCACCCAACCCCTATGTTGACTTCATTGGTAGCAACC
The DNA here is from genome assembly GCA_018340775.1 of Taxus wallichiana var. yunnanensis. NCBI lineage: Eukaryota > Viridiplantae > Streptophyta > Pinopsida > Cupressales > Taxaceae > Taxus > Taxus wallichiana. The sequence continues at coordinate 717,967,223 of CM031243.1, forward strand.
CACTCGCTCTCAATGCACAAAATCCAATCCCAGTGGCAACATTAAAGAGCATCCCATATTTCACTAGAGAGAACCAGAATTCTCCTAGTGACCACATTCAAGACATTACAAATTTCTGTGCAATCCATGAGATCATTGAGATGGACATTACAGTTAAGTTGCTAGCCTCTTCACTCAAGGGTAAAGCTTCACAATGGTTCAGGAGTCTAACAACAGGCTCCATTCAAACTTGGGACCATTTGTGCAGAGCTCTTCATGACCAGTTTGGAGAAAAAGGGGATAACCTATCCTTGTTAGAGCATTTGAAAACCATCAAGAGGGCCCCTAATGAGAAGCTGATAGATTTCAACTTCAGATTCCAAAGGACATGGGACAGGATTCCATTGGCTGTAAGGCCCACAGATGAAGGTGCCTTCTTATACTTTCTTAGAGCTCTAAATTCTGATATTTCTTTAATGATTCAATCAATGGGAGGCACAACCTTACCTACAACTTATAACATTTCCATAAGAGCTAAAAATTGTCTAATTCAGGCTGGAAAACTTTCTCCTAGGCCACCTATGCCTCTATACCCAGAATTAGGAGATCCAAGCACTAGCTAGACACCCACATTAGCTCCTATACCTACTCCTAGGAATCAAAGTTTAGCTAAAGCCTCCACCTCATCCTCTAGCACCTCAAAAGAGATTCAAGAAGTTATGAAATAGCTGCAAAACCTAGGGAATGAGTTAGTAACTATCAAGAGGCAACAAGCTCAGAGTTCTAGGCCATATCAGCCTCAAGCTTAGTATCAGGCTAGACCCCCATATCAATAAAATAGGCCACCAGCTTAGGTCAAACTAGAATCAAAACCAAGGGAAACCTCAAGTTGCTAGACCTTTTAGGTCATATGATCCAAACACAACTTCAACATCAAAGGCATTGGTTCTAGCACAAAACAACATGGCACAAGAATATGATTGGTGTTTCCCATGTAATCAGCCTCATAACCAATCAATGTGCTTTAATGGTGCACTAAACTAGGCCTTGATGGTACAGACCATTGGCATGTCACAAGAGTCTAGCCAAGAATAAAATCAGTAGTAAGGAGCTCAACAAGAGGCACCTCCAAGTGAAACTATGCTTTTCAATTGGCAAGCTAAAGACTTATGTGGAATGAATCAAGCCCCTTCTCAAAGTGTAGCTACTAATACATGGTCCAAGAAGAGGAATATTGGAGAGGGAAAATCACCAAACTTAGGTAATCCTCAACCCTCCATTACTCCACAAAATATTGGCCCTCAAAATGTAACTCCCAATATGTAGAGTCAATCCAAGCCACCTTCTAAACCCACTCAAACACTGGTTGTAACAACCCATGTGCAAGAGAAAAGTGTGCTAGGAAAGGGGCATTAGAAGGATAGCTCATTTAATATCATTGAAAAATGAAGAAGACAAATGTGAACATTTTAATGTGGGAGTCACTAGCCATTCTAGGACAGAGAGATCTATTTCATCGATATGGCCATGTTAACTGGTCAAGCTCAAATAGGCCCCTATCCAACAAGAGTAAATGCTTACCAATGTGGCTCAGTCGAGGGAAACCATGGAGCAAAAAAGGTAGCAATTTGAATCCTCCTCCATTCTATGTTTCATTGATCATTGGGGAAAAATTGGTGCATAATTACATGATTGATTTGGGGGCAAGTAGTTCTGTGATGCCAAAACAAATAGCTGATCAATTGGGTCTTCAATACAAATTCATCTCTAGAGGGGTAGTGCAATTAGATGGGACAACAGTGACAACTATTGGAGTCATCAAAGATTTGAGCCTCACACTACATGCCTACCCCAATGTGACTGTGTTGCAAAACATATCAGTCATAGACTTGCCACCCCATTTTACATTGTGTTTATCGAGAGATTTCACTACTAAGATTGGAGGCTATTTGTCTGTTGATTGGTCGCACATACTTTTAGAACAAGGTATGGAGCTAAGGCCACAATCAGATCTGAGCCCATTACAAATTACCATATTGAGTCTTATGTACCTAGCCTAGTCAATGCCAATTGTTCATCCTTTGATTAGGAGGACCTCCCAAGAACTTGTGAGATAGATACCAAGGTAGGGTGTATCCCAGACTTGACTCTCAACAAATGGGTGAACAAGAGACATGATTTTGACCCCTATAAAGAGATGGAGGAGTTTGAGCTAGGAGTCTACTATTTGCATGAGGAAAATCAACCTCTTCTTGACATCATTAAGCCCGACCACAAAGATGACAATGAGGTATGGCAGTTATTCTTTGATGGCTCAAGAAGTAGGCAAGGAGCCAAAGGAGGAGCTATGCTTGTCTCACCTAAAGGTATGAAATACTACTCAACCTTCCATTTCAAATTTTCTTGTTCAAATAACATAGCAGAGTATGAGGCTTTGGTCCATGGACTGCATTGGGCAAGGAAACGAGGAATCAAGAACTTGCAGGTGTTTGGTGATAATGAACTAGTTGCTAATCAGGTCCGAGGACAAAATGCTGCTAAGAATGACCTGCTTGAAAGCTACAAGAACCGGGTATGGGACCTCATTGAGGATTTTGAGGCATTCAACATCAAATCCATCCCAAGGAAGAAGAATGAAGCAATAGATGACTGGTAGTAGTTGGGGCAGAATTTGACATTGTGGAGAGTACAAAGAATGATAAATCTTAGCCCCATATCAAGTTGGTTGTAAGGCCAGCTGTCCCATACAACAACACAAGTTGGCAAGTTTTTGAAAATGATCAAAAAATTGTCAACTTTCTATAAGAGGAAGCTGAGTTCTCCTTCAGGAATCAAGACAGATTGGAGCACCAATATGGTGATCAAGTAGTAGTGCAGTTGAGGACCAAAAATATACCAAAGGGTCTTGTCACTTTGGAATCAATCTTCAACCCAAATGACCAATTCCGAAAAGAGAAGGAAAATATTTAGGTAAAGGGTGAAGATTTAGAACCCATCTTTATAGAAGAAGGAAAAACATTACAAATTGGCAAGGTAAGCACTCAATAAGAAAAATCTGAATTTATTTAACTCTGTCAAGAGTTCCCAGATGTTTTTTCCTAGACTTATAAATATTTAAGGGGTTTCAACCCAAAGTTGGCACAACACACCATCGAGTTGGATCCAGGAGCTAATCCTTTTAGACGAAGCAAAGGCCAATAAATCCCCACATTGAACCTCTCATGAGAAAAGAATTGAATAAGCTAATTAAGGCCAGTATCATCTTTCCTATCAAGCATTCGAGTTGGGTTGCTAACTTGGTGCCTATGAGGAAGAAAAATGGAGAAATTAGGTTGTGTGTGGACTTTCATGATTTGAACAAAGCATCACTTAAGGATCACTACCCACTTCCATCAATCTAACAGATCTTACAAATTGTAGTTGGTTCTGAGAGGTTCTCATTGTTAGATGGGTATTCAGGCTATAACCAGATAATGGTGAAATAAAATCAATTCAAGATAGCCTTCACCACCAAATGGGGTACATATGCTTATAAGAAAATTCCATTTGGACTATCAAATGTTGGAGCAACATTTCAATGAGCTATGGACATGGCATTCAAAGGCTTAATCAACAACATAGTCCTAGTGTATCTTGATGATATCATTGTCTTCTCAAAAAATGTTGTAGACCATCTCTTTCACCTTAGATAGGTATTTCAGAGATGTAGAAGGTTTGGGGTGTCATTAAACCCAAAAAAGTGTGTGTTCTGGCTCATGAAGGGAAAATGTTGGGCCACATTGTCTCAAGAGAGGGATTGATAATTGATCCTGAAAGGGTTGAAGCCATCCAGACACTTCCATTGCCACAACATAAAAAGTCTCTCCAAATCTTCTTGGGGAGGATAAAATTTGTTCGCAGGTTTGTACTGATTTTTGCTACTCTTGTGAATCCTTTAACAATGATGTTAAAGAAGAGTCTTGCATTTAAATGGACAATAGAAGGAAAAGAGAGTTTTGAGGCCATCAAGCTCACAATATCATAGGCTCCAACTCTCATTAACCTAGACTTCTCAAAATACTTCATGTTATATGATTTTGGAGGGTCAGATACCATCTCAGCCATCTTGGTCAGCCCAACAATGAAGGTTCAGAGAAAGCCATAGATTTTTTCAGTCAGAGCTTGGAGGACTACGAGGTAAAATACTCTTTCATTGAAAAACATGTCCTTGTTGTTATTAGGAGCTTAAAGAAGTTCAGATACTTGGTCTCAAATAATAAGATTCAACTGCTAGTATCTCATGTTGGTGTTAAGGACTTCCTTTTAAATAAGGATTTGAATGAGAAGAAGGAAGGTTGGATCACCCGGGTAATGGAATATGACATTGAGATCAAGGTGACCAAATTGGTTCGAGGAAAGGGTTTGTGTGAACAAATCACCTCTAAGCAACAGGCTGAGTAAGTGGGTGAAGAGAAGGTTGTCCTATTTCTACAGAATGATCAAGAACAATCAGCTAGTGATGCACCTGCTCCATGTTGGACCCAAGCCTTAGTGCATTACCTTCAAACTAGTTTGTGCCCTCTAGAATGGAACAAGGCAAAGAGAAGATACTTCGGACTACAAGCTATCCCATATGTTCTTGTTGGTGGTGTCTTGTTTAAGAAGGATATCAATGGTATTCTATTGAGATGCATTGAGACATGCCAAATTGAGAGAGTGTTACATGAATTCCATGATGGAGAAGCAAGAGGTCACTTTTCCCCTCGAGTAATAGCTCTCAAGATCATGAAATTTGGTTATTATTGGCCTATAGTGTTTAGGGATTGCTACTCATGGATCAAAAAGTGTAAAAAGTGTGCATTATTCATAGGAAATGAGAAGCTATTAGCCCTACCCCTTCATCCCATTTTAGTGGATCAACCATTCATGTAGTGGGGACTAGACTTCATTGGGGTAATTAACCCAAATTCAAGCCAAGGCCACAAATGGATACTCACAACAACAGAATATTTCACCAAGTGGACTGAAGCGGTGGCACTAAAAGAAGTAAATGAATCCAACATCTTTGATTTTTATGAAGGAATAGCCACCAGGTTTGGATTTCCGCCACTATTATATTAGATAATGCATTGGTATTCCTTGGTAAAAGGATCAATTTGAATGGTAGTTAAGAATGGTGTGTATCTCAACACCTCAATAAATTATTACCCTCAAGGTAATGGCCAAAAAGTCCAAAAATAAGAACCTATTAAGGATTATCGAAGGAATATTAATGAAATTAGAGGACTTGGCATCTGAGGCTCACATTGGCTCTATGGGCTAATAGGATCACATCCAAAGGATCCATAGGAGCTCACCATACAAGCTTGTATATGGAAAAGAGGCGGTATTACCCGTCTCATTGGATTTTCTGCTTTGGACCTCATGAAACAATTAGAGCTAATTGAGTTTGAACCTATGGCAATCAGGTATGCAGAGCTAATGGAGGTAGGGGAGGAAAGAGAGCATGTAATGCAATTCATGGAAAAGGATCAAGCATTGATAAAAAGAGTTTTGACAAGAAGGAAAGAATGAGGACCTTTCAAGAAGGGGACTTAGTTCTAAAGTGGGATGTAAATCAAGAAAATCTAGGAAAGCACTCCAAATTTGATACCATCTGGAGTGGCCCTTACATGATCACAAAGTGCAAGAGCAGTAATGCCTTTTAGCTAGCTAAAATGCATGGCGAAGAGTAATAGATTCCAGTGAACGGGATCCATCTCAAACACTGCTATATTGAATGGGAAGTTTCCACTTTATAAATATTAGCATAGGTTTTTATTTCCCTAAGTGCATATGCACATTGTTTTTTTTTGTAATATAGGTTTTGTTTCCTAAGTGTTGTAGCACGAGGTTATTTATTGCTCAGTTGATTCGTTACATAGTTCAACATGCCTCCAAGTGAACATGCTATCCTTTTCAGTATTCATGTGAGAGAGACCCATAGTTTCTGTAATAGTTGCTAATTCAAAAGAAAATAAATGCGAGCAACTAAAATATGTTTTCAAGACAACCTATTTCTGGGATAGGCTCGGAGTTGTGCAAGTGCAAGCAATCGGGAGTCCGTTTTAGGAAAATAATAGTATCAAATTCGAATCACCAATCACAACTCCACACCTAATTAATGCTTCAAGGCTCTTTGGTCCTTTCATCTAGTAGGCAGATGCCCCTGCAGAGTCACCAAATTGTTATCCATATTTTCCCTCGAGAAAAATTATTCACTTACCCGAATCCACACAAAAGAAACTAGAGAAATCACGTTCAAATCCTACAATCAGGAAACAAAGGACTCTACAATGGAGTAACAAGGCTGTGAAGAAAAGATTAAACATGAACCCATGCTTCAAATCTAGCAAACAAGTTGTAGGCGGGCTCTAAAATGGAATAGCAGGGTCAAGGAAGGAGAAAACAATGTCAAAGAACCAGAGGCTTAAAGGAGAATAAGTGGAAAAGGCTCAAAGTCATCGGGCTCTGTAAATGACTTAGCAAGAGCCACAAAAATTGACTAAGTATAGAGATTGATGGATGTTGCCAAGTGTCCAAATGGTGCACCTCCAAATATTAAATCCCAAGACAAAGAATCAAACAAGTTCCAAGCCTCCACATGCCCGGGAACCCCAAAAGTTGCATCATCCGTTGAAAATTATTTCTCAACGGAGGGTGCTAAAATCAAGCGGTGTTTCAAGATGGGAGCCCAAGGAGGGGACTCAAACTTGCAGCGACCCTCCATGTGTCTCGGCCCAAAGAGGAAAGAGACAACATGGGCTGAAAAAAAAAGACTAAGTATAAAAGGTGCTAGTAGATTTTTCCACGAGTCATCTTGGCGTGTCTCCAAATATAAATCCAAAAGTGGGTTTCAAATGAGCGCAGACCCTTCATGTGACCCAGGACCAAAGAAAGGGACATGATGAGGGTTGAATAGTCAAAGCAAAGGCAGGCTAGTGGAGGGAGCCAACTGTCGCATGGCGTTAATTCAAGAGTAAAATTGGGGGAAGGTTTCCAAATAAGCGCCAAGTTGTCACGTTTCCTCGGTCGAGATATATGACCCCGAGAAAAGGAATTAGCGAAAACATGATGAAACCGAAGCGAGGTTCGGAAGATGTCAATTTTCATCTTGACACAACTTCAAAAGAAAAATACAAAGGCTGACCCCAAACATGTTCCCGCCCTCCACGTGTCCGATTTAAAAAGGGGTCCGTTTAGTAGTTGGTTCCCACATTTCATACGGACCGATTCAAATTTCAAATGGGCATATCTTTTGACGTAGTGCTCGAAATTTGAAAATATGACACCGTTGGAAAGATCTCAGCCTCTTCTACACCATGAGGATATAAAACATTAATTTTGGAGTAGTTAGTTGGGAAAAAATGAAGAAACGCCTTTGTGCCATTAATTCGTAGGTATATTTGCCCCAACAACTAGATCGGATTCAATATATGACGTGTCGTTCTTCCTCCTTTAAGGTGTCGAACAAGAAATCGATGCGAGACATGATAGATTTAGGGGCAGATTTGTAGGGGCATTGATGATGGTGGTTGAGCTTCAAAATATTTTCCCTCTTCTCTCTCCTTCCCTATGTGTTAGATCTATAAAAGAAGGGTCGGGGCTCATTATAAAGGGTTCGACCATTTTTTTGTGCCCTCCTACTTCTTTTTTTGTAGAAGGATTTTGGAGCTTTCTAACCTCTCTCATTTGTAATGCAAGTTTTTCTTCTTGGCCTTTGTTATACATTGTATCAATTCCTGAGAAATAATATATATGTATGTGGGTGATTCTCAACCCTCTCATGTATTTTTGTGGTCTCTCGATATCTTATTATAGTTTGGTCATCTCAGTACATGGTACTTGCATTGCATTTCGTGGTCTGTGTTAAATTACAAAACGAATGTTTAACATTCCTTTGGTGCATCACCTCGTTAGCTTAGTTTATTTTCTTGCATCTTCTCCTCTCCATGTCTCCTTGGTAGAATAGAGTAGATTTAGAATAGATCCTTTGTAATTTAATTATATGCACCTAAACAGAGGAATAGGAACCGACCTTAATCTAGAGAGCTCTCTCAACTTGCAAGGTCCCACACTTTGAGAGATGCTCCATGTTTTGCAATCACACTGAGAGCCTCAATCCATCTGGTTATATACATTCAGTGGTGTTTTGATTCTACACTAACACCACTTACAAGACCATTTTCAAAAGAAAATAGTAGCTTAGAAACTAGACTCAAAATGCTACGATTCATTTTTTTATTACATCTTCCAATTTTGAGTGTAACTATTTCAAATAAGCGATAGAAGTTGAAGATTTTTTTATTTTTAGATAAAAGTGTCCACTTATGACCCTATTTTGGCCCCCATTTCCATGTACTTACCCTCATGCACCTGATTCTAACCTAATCCTATAAAAATTGTAAATTTGGTAAGAGTATCAATAAAGAATAACTTAATAAAAATTTATTTGAGATGATTACATATATATAACCAATATTACTCCTATTAACAAGGAGTTTATTACAATCACTCTCCCAAAAATATATCTAATATATTAACTACGTGACCTTTTAAAAATCTCTTATAATATAATTTCATACTCATTTAAATATTATTAATTAAGTATTAATCAAATGATATTCCTAATATTCCCCCTTAGTGTCAATATGTTAGAAAAAAATCACACTTTCAAAGCAAGAGTATGCTCAACTCTTGTAGAATAATCAATTCTTGTGGCTCATGATCTTGATCTAGGAAAAATAATCTCTTATCATCCTTCGTATTTTTACATAAACTTACCACAAACCTAAATATTAGTAAGAACCCATCAACTATTCATCTCATATGATTTTAAATCTGCCACTAGCCTTTTCAAGATATATGATATGCATTATACTACTAAGTTATGTTCTCTACTATACTTTTAGATTAGGCGACTATATCGAAATTATACTCATGAATATGAATAATTTAATATTTTTATTTTTAATATCACATCAAACTAAAAAAATAAACAATGAGGAGTGCATCCTCATCATTTCTTTAGCCTTTGTACTTAATCATTGTCACTTGATAATATATAATATCAAAAGTCCGAATCGCCACTAAGACCCATAATTGGCTTTAACTATTTTGGCGTTGTAGATTTTCCACTATTGCATATATGTGGCCTCCTCACTAGAAAATGAGAAGAGTTCATTATTTTACCTCTATATTCCATTACATTCATCCTTCGATCAGATGCTACATATATAGAAAATTTAACTTTGAGACTCATGTGTATGAAACCCCTAGAAATTTTAAAAATATAAAAGACTTGAGTTTCATCTTACTGATGGATTCATTTTCAATAAGGTGGTCCCTTTTTAGATATATTGACTTTGAATGTTTGTTTATTTATGACTTTTTTCAAATACTTTAAGGTGATGTTATACACAAACGACTCTCGACTTTGTATCTTTAAGGATGATTAAAATTTGTTTAATTAATTGAATAGTAATTTAATTACTCAAGTTACATTTAGAATTACTTTACATTAAATATTCCTTTTTATAAAATAAAATTAATGAAAAATTATAACTAGTAGTTATGTTAAGTACTTGAAGAAGGAAGATAGGAAATAAAGGAAGTAGTAAATTTCAATTTTAACACATACATTCGGAACTTAGCGTGCAAGTGAACCGATATTTCACTCTCTTTAAACACAACAAAGTGTTAGAGATATTATTCATCCAATATCCTATAGAATTATCCATTTTAGAACTCATTCCTCCATATTGCGCTAAACCTTTTGCAAACTCTACTATTACATTATCGAGCTCACACAATTCCTCCATAGTATCCTTATTCATATTCTCTAGTTTGTACAAGTCCTCTTTCATAAGCTTCTTATAGTATTCTTTTATTTGGTCTATCAAGTTTTGTTTAGATGAATTATCCTTGAAGAGATCACAATGTAGAGCATTCGGATCTGTAAATATCTCAAACTTTAGGTATTCTCCCTTTTGGATTATATTTTTCAATTGACTAGAAGATTCTTTGAGAACTTTCATCCTCCAAAGCACAATAAAATTTCCCACTTTTTGGTATGTTTTGTACCTTTATAAACATGAAGTTTCAATTTCATTTATTTTATAAAGGTAATAGCCATAAAACCGTACACATACATGAAATTTCACAATCTAACGAAATGTTGTGTTTAGATTGTAGAATACATGTATATTTTTATTTTTTTGGGCAAAAATATGGTCTTTTCCTTAATTTTATTCACACGTTGTTTCTTATGTTATAAAAGAGGATTGAACTATCCCGGTGGTTTTTTTAAATGAAAAGTTATTTTTTCACCATGAAATTGTAGATATATGTTCAAGATTTGAATTTTGAGGTCTTGTCAAATTTTTCGTATTTTTTTACTTATATTTTTTTATTTAATTATTTAGTAACAATATTTTCAAATAAATGGCATACATATGTCTATGCCAATAAATTTTAAGATTTATATCGAAATTGATTTTTTTTCATAGGTAAGAAGAATACTTCAACAAATAGTAAGTTTATTTTTAAAAAAAAATATATATTTTGCTATTTTTCAAATTGGGTTGATTGTGTACGATTGATTGTCCTAAAATACCATATGTTAGCAAAAAAATTAAAAAAATAGTAAAACAAATTTTTTAAAAATGAAAATTATATTTTTAGAAAGCTAATAAAATTTTGTATTTTGTGTTAAAATTTTGTAATTTTACTAATTTGTTAACCCTAATTACGTGGCACCTAAGTGGCACATTTTGGCATAAAATCATCCTCCAAATGGATTTGGCACCAAAATGTGCCACATAAGTGCCACATAGGTGGGTTTGCGCGAAGGGGGTTCACGTGAACCCCCTTCACCTGAACCCCACTAAACCCTAAATCCTCGCCCACAACTATATAAATATCTATATATAACTTTGTCCCGCCAAAATTATTTGAATACAGAGGGGTTCGCGTGCAAAGGGGTGTTGATGCGAATGTTGGTGTGTGTGACCTGTCAGTCATCGTCCACGTCACCTGGGTGAGTCATCTCACCTTGCGAGAGTCATAGGTCTTAGGAAGTCAAATGACAAGTGTCGATTCTATCATAGAATCGACATTGTCATCTTGCGTCAATCGTCATAGGAGTTACATTCCTTATTTGGAATTGTAACTCCTTTTCTAGTGGCGTCATATGCGTCAGTCAATGTCATATGCATCAGTGGCATCATTGAGTTATTTCCATGTTTAGGCATGGGGGTTACACAGCACCCCTATTTGTACTTCCTATTTTTCGATCTATGAGCATGAGCAGACCCATTCTTCTTACTTGCAATCTTCTTTCCATTGTTTTGAATCTTGCGTATTGTGTTGGCTTGACATTACCATCGGAGTGCAAATTCGTTGTGGTGCATTGCTTTTCGACATTGGTTCTCGCGAATCCCTCTTTCATGGTATCAGAGATGGTTTTGGTAAACGTGCACTCTTCGTTTCTCAGTTGTTTATTACTTCTGGTTTCTTCTCATTTCCTCGTGTGCAAGTTTTTTTTTCGATTATCATTTTGGAATTATTGCTCACCTCGTATTGAGGTTTCAGCAGTTGCAAGTTAAGGTATTTGGTTGGTTTGTTTATCAGCTGAGTTCATATTTGGATATTTCTAGATCTTTGTGGCTGTTGTTTCTGGGTTATTTCTTGCTGGTTGTGTTCAGATTCAGCTGCAGGGTAAAAGAAGAGCTCATTTTTTGGCGTGGACCTGTGATTACTGGTTGGGATCGTTGTTTTTTCTTCACCGGTGTATACTCAGACTATTCCGAGCTTCTTCCTCATCGTTGTGGTTCCTTGCTGTCTCAAAACGTTTTTTTGCAAACCTCTCACATTTTTGCAAAACCTCTCACATTTTTGCCTTGTCTCTCACATTTTTGCAAAGCTACTCACGTTTTCCTCTGTTATGAGCATTTTCAACTGTTCCAGATGTTTTTTTGGGCCTTTCTGACTGTTTTCTCCCTTCCAGGGCATTTTTTTGGCCTGTCCTCAGGCATTTTTCTCCCCTGGCTGCGTTTTCTCCTTTGTTCCAGGTGTTTAAACCTGTTCCAGGTGCGTTTTTCTATCACCTGGCTGCATTTTCAACTGTTCCAGGCATTTTTTTAACTATCCTAAGGTGTTTTTTCTCCTTTCCTGTGTTTTTGCACGTTGTTCTGGCGTTTTTGGACTGTTGAGGCATTTTTTGGACTGGTAAGGCATTTTTTCCTTCAGCTGGCATTTTTTGGACTGTTCTGGCATTTACTTACAGTGGACAGTCACTACATTATCTATTTTTACCTGCCTTTCATCCCCACGTGGCTTTCTCAGTCCGCTGCCAGGTAATATCTCTCTAAAAATACGTTTTTTATTCACTTTTCTTAAAAAAACGTGGTTGCATTCTTTTTATCTTATCACTCTTCTAAAAAAATGTGTTGTTTCATTATTTTTAAAAGGTATAAGGTAAAAACATTACATTTTATTGGCATTGTAAGTTTTTTGGCTTGTTTTATTAACCTTCCGTCGAGTGTCGAAGACGAAGGGTGAGGTCCGGGATTGGCAGGTGGCTAATCCCCCCTCGCAATACAAACAAACCCTATCTCAAATTCCATGCCATTTCAATAATCATATATACGACACCTTTTTCATGCATTTAGGGCACTTTTTTAATCCGTTTACGAGAGGCTTATTGACTTTTTCCTCATCAGTTGTGGGAATTGGTTTTTGCTATAACTTTTGACTCGTTGCTCGGTTTTGAGCACTTCTTTAGTCAAAGTTGCATGTTTTTTTGCACTCTAGATGATGGGATCATTAGTTTTGTAAACACACTAATTTTATAAAGTGCCACATTCGGGGGTGTCTTTGTATTGCTTAATTCAGCTCATTTTTTCTTGAGCTTTGTATTCCTTTTTTGTGGACTTGTGAGCGCATCCGCCATAGTCTTACAACAAAGGGATTATTTTGTGTGACGTGAGATGTTGTTTCTCACAAAGCTCTTTCTTCCCCCTCTTGCTTCTCTCTTGTGTGCTTGCTTTGCAAAGTGTGTTGATAAACCTTGATTGTTGTCTCCACCATTGCGCGTTATTACGCTAATTGCAAGGTGAGTGACAAACTGGTTCTCGGAACACAGTCGCATCTGGTTGTAATCAATGCACTGAATTATAAAGTGCCAAACTCGGGGGGGTGTAATTTTGTTCGGGGGTTGTTATTGTCCTGGGTGTTGTATTACATGCAGACGCATTATCGGCCGAGTCCGACGTCTTGCATTTGTGCATCTTGCACTTTTTGATTCCGCATCATGGAGGGTGCTCTTTCCAGATTTGAGCATCATAGGATCACCTTACAGCCTCCGCCAATTCTTACTGGGAGAGAGAACTATTCAGCTTGGCGTGCTTCTATGGAACATTACTTCACCTACAAGGGTCTTTCTCACTTCTTGGTTGGGCCTGTTCCTGCACCCACTGATCATCGTCATCTTAATGATTTTCTCAACAATTGCGACCGTGTTTTTGTCACATGATGATGCATGTCTCTACATCTCAATGGGTTCACGTGGAAGACTCAGATCCACCCCACCATGTCTGGAGCATTCTTCAGTCCCTCTATGGAGACCCTTCACATACTGCCGCAGTTGTTGTTGCAGCTGATTCAGTTGTCTCCTCTATTTTTTCGTGTGATGACAGTTCCACTGACACAGACTCGCTTGGTTCTACTTTTGATGACGAGGATTGTGCACCCAGTTCTGATGACGAGAGTACTACAGAGGAATCTTCTCCTCCTTCTCTCACTATTCCAGAGAGTGTTGACACATCCCACATCTCATCATATATTGAGCAGTCTCTTATACAATATCATACAGTCATCACACCCACCTCTTTTCCACCTTCAGTGTTTGAGGCCCATTTCACTCCTCAACCTTCCTTGGATGACTCATACATATCTGACATCGCTCTTCTGTTTGTTGAGCCCCCTCATTGGGATGAGTATCTGCCTGACCTTAGTTGTCTTTTCGTAGAGCACACTTGTGATGTACTACAGGTTCCTCATCCATCTACAGGTATTTTAGAGGAGTTCATCATCTCTATTGTTGGGAGTGCCCCTTCTGGGACTCTTGCCACTTCCACTTTTCTCAGGAGACCTTCATTGATCCACCCTTGCTCGTGGATCCCTTTTCTGTTGTGGGGGATGTTTTGTTACTTTCACATCAGTTGGACATCCTTTCTACAGTGTTCACCCTTCATACTCTGACAGTTCTGCACTCGTGACAATACCCTCGGCTCCTTTGCACTCACTTGCTAGACCTATGTCACACTTTCATGGACCAGACTCAGAGTTCTTCATGCTATTGCCTTCAGTTTCCTTCATGGAGTGGGCAGATTTCCAACACATATTTTCTATCCTTCCTAAGGGTAGACACACAGTACGGTGCAGATGGCTCTTCTTCAGTCCAGAGGTAGAGGATCTCATCATCGACATATAGTATGTTCAGATAGCTGATCAGGTTGCAGACATTTTCACCAAGCCCAGACATTTTCACCAAGCCCTTCACTGAGGTGAAGTTTCTTCACTTGCGGTCTCTTCTTGGGGTGAGGTCTGCTGCAGCCGCCCATCTTCTTCGGGCTATATAGTCCTCCTTCTTGTCCTCTTCTTCTTTCCAGAAAGATGTTGTTTGTACATGGGCACCTTATCAGGCCTTTAGTTGTCGGGGCCCATTGACACATCTTTCTTAGTTGTCTAGGGGAGTCTTCTTTTTATGTTCTGGCTTACCTTGACCTCTTCCTTGGCTTCGATGAAGGGGGTGTTGGTGTGTGATTTGTCCTGTCAGGTCATCGTCCACATCACCTAGGTGAGTCATCTCGCCTTGCGAGTCATAGGTCTTAGGAAGTCAAATGACAAGTGTCAGATTCTGTCATAGAATCTGACATTTTCATTTGCGTCAATGCGTCATAGGAGTTACATTCCTTATTTGGAATTGTAACTCCTCTTCTAGTGGCGTCATATGCGTCATTCAACGTCATATGCGTCAGTGGCGTCATTGAGTTCTTTCCATGTTTAGGCATGGGGGTTACACAACACCCCTATTTGTACTTCCTATTTTTCGATCTATGAGCATGAGCAGACCCATTCTTCTTACTTGCAATATTCTTTCCATTGTTTGAATCTTGCGTATTATGTTGGATTGATTTTACCATCGAGTGCAAATTCGTTGTGGTGCATTGCTTTTCAACATCGGTTATCGAACACCCCTTCGCACGAACCATTTTTTGGCCTACGTGGCAGTTCAGGTGAAGTGGGTTCATGCGAAAGGGGTTTCCGTGTGAACACCCCAAATTTCTCATCCCACCCAACCTTTTACTTGCATTTTCGGGATACAAAGTGGGACACATTATTGTGCTTTGACCTATATTGAGGACAATGAATGAGACATATTGTTATAAGAATCATCAAAAATCTTATCAATGAGCCAATTTTCTTATGAGTTGAGATGATTTTATCACATGTTCTATATGCCTCATCAATACATTATAATCTTGAGATAAGAATCTTCACCACCCAAGCTTAAACTTCCTTTCCATTAACTTTGTGTTTATGTATCTTAGCAATGGATTTCAAATTAATATCATCGGTTTTAGTAGATGGTGGGAGATAAGATAAGGGAACTAGATTAAACGTGGTACTATTTGATGGAAGGAAAGATTTTTTGAAGTTAGATAACACATGCAAATGTTCTTAGTGGTTCTTCAAGTTGCTCTTGAGTTTTTATCTTTTTCAACTCTCTCAATAACTTTAGAAACAATCTCTTTAAGGTTATGCACTTCACCTTCAGGGGTTGAGTCTCTAAGGATATCCTTGATAGCTCAAAATATGTTCCAAAACCACTTTATCACTTTTCTCTCCTTTGGGATTAGAAATTTCTAGGAATTTCTATTCTAAACCATACGAGACTATATGAGAAGAAGTTTTTTTATTCAAAGGAAGAGGAAAAGAACCAAGGAGTTCATTTCTACAACATAATAATTGGGAACTTCAATTTTAGATTGATATTTCTTTTCTTATTATCAATCATAGGATGAACCCAAGTGAATGATTCTCCCGAAGATGTACTGAGGGAGGTAATGAGATTGCAAGTTGTGGAGGAAGAGGTTGAGAGATATAAATTCCCACAATAGTTGTTCTGAGAAAGGATGAAAAAGGTTTTTCACGTCCAATTTAGGTCTGGAATTAATTATTTTCCCTAGGTGTAGTGTTGTTACTTTAACCACATAGTCTTTCTCATCATCATCTTCCTAAGTTTCTTCTTCATGTCCCTCTTCTTATTCTTCTTTATTTTCAATTAATTCCTCCTCACTTTCCTCTTATTGTTAATTTTCCTTTTTCTTTTACTCTACTTTCTCAACGATAGCTTATCCTTTTATTTCTTGGGTTTCATATTTTTTATCTTCTTTACTTTGTATTTTAGTCTTCTTCTCACTTTATTTTTATATTTTTATATTCATACACCTTAGTACTAGGGTTATATTGAGAAGAGGATGGATAATCTTGGTGAGAAGGAGTTTCCTAATGAGAATCCTTGAATTCCTACAATTTCTTATTAAGTCATTGCTTGGATCTTGATATATTAGGATCCTTAATATCATCCCAGTATAGTTATCGTTTTAATAACATTTAATTATTGGGAGAGGCTTGAATTGGACATAAATAATGAATTGGGAGCAAGTAGGTCAGAATCATCATCAATCATGCATTTACGATTTTTGTATAGTTTGAAATATTAGACTTGCTAGAGAGACAAATTATCATACATTATTTTCTTCACCTCAAAGTCATCATCACAATCTTCATAGTAATCATCAATTATAGGCACATACTGATTAAGAGAGGAAAATGTTGTTGCTTATGAATCTCTTGGTGTCAAACGATCCTCTTTTTTTGGAAAGGATACATTTGAAAAGAAGAGATAATTATTTCAATTTTTTGAGCATCCACATCAACATTGTAAGCATAATTTACTAAGGATATTGGGAACTGAATGTAAGATACCTTCTTATCCCTACAATTCATGTGAAGAATATCCGATTACATATAATTATCTAGAGGATCCTCATGGAGAAACACCGATCTAAGATCTTCTCAGAATCAGTTGTAGTCAGTTCCATGGCATGGAGAAAAATTAGACATTTGCGTTGATATCTCAAATGCTGCAGAAACGAATCTTGTATGCAAAAGTTATGGCTTGCTGAAATTTTTGGGTAACTAGTAAAATTTGGGACTACGCACATGAGGGATGCACGTGCGCTCACCAAGTGGAAAAATTGAAATGTGACACATGGAAAATATAGGTGATGGAGAAAATTTGTTTTAGAACACTATTCTTCGACACTCATTGATAGATATGTGGGCCCTGCAATTTCTTTACAGCTGGGGCCCTCGGCCCGATTTGAACACACTTAATTATGGAGGGGTGTGCCTTTGCCTCCTTCATTTCTATTGATATCATAGAGCTCTTGTATATATCTACATTTTATGTCCATGATATGATGCATGTGAGACTATTAGCTAAGGAAATTTAAATTATAACCTTATCCCTCCACATTACATGCTTAAGCAAATTAAATCCAACACATTTCTCCAAACTACCATTTATTAAAATATCCATGCATAATCCTTGCTAATTCATAACCCTCATCTCTCCACACAATCACCCAAATTGAGTGCCCCATTGCATGGGGATAAGATGGCTCACAAGCCAATTAAACTTAACACCACTCCACGTTTTAAGCTCTCCATACAATCCTGGCGCGCCAAATGTGGGATTAAATCCCTTTACATAGCCATGAAATGTGCCTAAAGAGACTTGAACCGTGATCTCTTCTACCAAAAAGATAAGCCTTGATCGCCACGCCATAGGAGTATGAAACATTATAAAAGGAGGCATTTTTATGTAAACAACCATCTAGAATTTGTGTGAAATATTGATTTGCTCATAACTTGAGCTAGAGAAGGAATTTTGAGATGAAGTAAAAAGTGAATCCTATAATTTTTGCAAAGGAACGTGATGAGAAGATCATATTCTTGTAAAGATATTTGTAAATATTTATTTTCAATATTTTAATAGATCGGTCCCATTCAACCGGACCCAAAGACGTAGGCCACAAGTGCCGAACTCGTTATCAATTCTTGTGTCAAATTACTAGTGATTCATCTCTTTATTTTCTGTTTTTTACATAGTGCTTTCAGTTTTAAGTCTTTTATTAAAAATAAAAAGGATATAATAGTCAATTTTATATCAAAAATCAATACAAAGAAAAGTTAAGTGTGTGCATTACTGATTGCTAGTTAAAATTGATTTTTAGATCATGTAATGATCGATAAAAACAATTTTATCACTACTGATAGATGGTAATTTTATAAATAACTCCCTCAAATGTTGTTGATTGATGTATGAGAAATTATGGAATTGGATAAGCAAACTTCTATAAATAAATATTAGCTAATTATCCTCTTAGGAAACTATTGAGTGAAATTTCCCTCTAAAATATAACCAGGACCATTGTGAAAACATCATCACATGACATACTGACTCCATGACATGCAACTCTATCTCTTCTCTGTTCTGTCTTCTTGTGAAGCATGCAAAAATACAACTCTCTGCTGTGAGTAAATAAATCAAAATATTTGCAATATTTGCAAAACAAACACCCAATGTGGGGCCACCTGCCATGTGTACATATTCTGATGTTGACATCTCTTTTGGCTCCAAAAGGTCACAATAGTGACATACTGCCAATCAATTCTAGCTCATCTCTAGAGTGGGGACCACTTTTGCATTATACTTGGTTTTTCCACCTTGTGGACTTAGCATATACCATGGTTCTTGACGTAGGATGAGGGGACCACCTTTGATAACACACATGGCTCTCTTAGACCATGGTTTGAAAATAAGTTTGAAAATAATCAATACTTGATCATTCGACCCCCTTTGATTAATATTATATGGCAATTGCATAGTCGGCTTTGCATGATTAAATGGACTATAGTTGATATCTCACCTTTTCGGTGATCATTGTGGCATAATTTGGTTAGATTTGTTTGTTTTGGATCGACTATAGTTTAGACTTTGAAAGTATTTTGCAATGATTTAAAATGTGGACACGTGGGCTGGCCCCTTCCCATGGTGACTCACCCCTCATACGTTTTGTCGGTGGCATTTGTAACTTGAGTTGGGTTTGTTTACAACCCTGGTGGTTTACTTGGAAGTTGGTGATGCTCCTGGGCCATTGATCTCTATACCTTTTGTATTCGATGTCATCGATCTCTGACCCGTGATTAGGGTTCAAGCTTTGCATTTAAAACAGTCGGTGGGGACTAACTACGATTACTTGTTTTGATCTCTGTGCATAATCCTCAACCTTTGATCTGTGTACTTGGCTGAAGCTTGATCATTGATGCTTGACCCTTGGTTAGGGTTTTATTAACTCACCTGAGGTGAATGAGTAAAAATGCTTGAACCCTTTCATTTTTATCATTTTGGATTTCTCGTAGAAGCGGAAAAGCCTTGGAAAATTTTTTTGGACGCCATTTTTCCTTTCGAAGCTCTACCATTTTTTCTTCTTTTGGCCTTCGATCTTTATTACATTTTCTTTCTTGTTCTCGCTCTATTCAATCTCTCAAGAGAGGTGATTTTGGATGCTACCGCCATTATTGAAATGTCTTGGAGCTCGGATTTTCTGATGAAAATGTTTTCTGCCTTCTGCGGGGTTCTTTGAGGTTTCTTTGTGTGATTTCGGGCTCGACCTTGGTTTTCTTTGAGTTGAAGTTGTTTCTGAGCTTGGTCTTCTTTTTAATGGCCGGTATGGTTTAGATTTTGAGCTCTCGGCTACTCCTTCTGAGAAAGATTTGGTTGATCTTTTACCAGTTATCATCGTTTTAGAGCTCTTGTTATTCTACAAAATGGTCTCTGTAAGTTTTGAAGCTCTGTGAAGTCATGCGGCCCCTTTGATTTCGAGTTTTGTGAGTAAACCCTAGTTGATGTCGACTGCCATGAGTGTTCATTGGTGAGTTAATTCTGCTTCTGCACACGTACATTTCCATTTCATCTTTCTTCCTTAGATATATTTTTGAAAACTTTCAAGATGTTTGTGAATTCTATAATTTCTTGATACCCATCCATGGGTTTTCCGACTAGTGGCCTGGATCTGTACTCTGATATTGAAACTTGAATATTATTTCAATAGGAGAGATGATTTTCTTTGAAATACTCAAACATATTTTAACCTGGATATGCATGTGTTTCCTGATTCGAAGATCCTCCACTTGAGTTGTGCTCTGAATGTTATTTCAAACTCTGTTCATCTGGTAATTATTTTATTTTCTCTCCTCCTTGCACCTCATGTGATCCCTGAGCTTACCCTCGGCCATTCAATTTTTTTCTTGTGGTCAGGGTCTCCAAGTTTGCATTGAGATTTGTTGAATGTTTCTCCTTTTTAATTCCGCATGGATTAATCTCTAGAACGTTGATTGTTAACTCAGTATGAGTTAGGTCAAACTGTGAAGCTTGACTTTTACATATTTGATCCCGTAAGTCTATGACTTGGTAATTTTTCCTGATATTTTTGGAAGTGCCCATATATTTGCATTTCTAAATCCCTGTGCGAGCTATTAGGAGGATTCTGATATCATGAATTTGAGATTTCAGTGGATGCTTGATGTAACCGAAAAATTTCTTTAAAGTTCTGTGTAAAATTAGTTGTGAAAACTGTAGATCTAAAAAATCAATTATTCAAGTTGTTTAAATGTCACAAAAATGGAGAAATTATACTCTGTAGACTTCTTTAATTGAACTCATCCCACTGTAATAATGAGCTTGATCTTTATCATTTCCTGGTCCGACTCTTTCAAGTCTTAATGTGCATGTAACTTTGATTCAAGGTTTTCCTTTGTAAGCTTGTGATCTGAATGCTTATGGGGTACCTCTTTTGAACTGAAATGATTAGACCTAAAGGCTCATTGATGTGAGTGATTGGACTTCTTCATTCTTTTCCATTTCTAAAAATTTCATTCTCCTTATCACAGTCACTTGGTTTGATCTGTGAATAATTTTTGTTCTGAGATCTTGAGTATACAGTTGATCCACCGTTGTATTGTAAATCTGCTGTACTTTTGTAACTTGGTAGTAGTCTGAAAGAAATATTCTTCTGAGCATCTGTGTTTCACCTTGATATCCTTGGATCTGGACCTTTTCCTGAGTGTGGTTATCTTCCCTTTGCAATAATGAGCTGGAAGTAATAAGTTTTTCTTTTAAAATTTGTATCATGCTTCCTTGCATTCATGTCTGTACCTTTTGATACAACATCATTTATGATCTTGATCATTGCTCTAATTTGAAACTTGTGAGTACTATTTCAGGCATAAGCCTTGTTTCCAATGCTTTATTTCCTTTCTGCAACTATTTCTTACTTGGATGCTTGTTGGAAAATTTGAAATGTTGATTTTATAAGGCAAAGCCACTGCGAAAAAAATTTCATAATATTTTCCTTAATGCATTTTCAGAAATAGTAGTTATATGTTCTGATCCGAATCTGACGAAAGTAAGACTTTTCATGTTGAAGTGATATAGCAATTGAGAACTAAAAACATAATAATTGTTTATCTTGATCATGTAATGTTTTTCTACTTTCTATATCACTTATTTTATTTTGTATTGTTCTTTTAAAGCATGTTGTAATTAAAACAACATGATGAAAATTTGTAAATGTCCATTTTACATGGTAATGAAGCACTGTCAAAATTTTCCCAAAATCTTCTCTCTCATCCTATTTCAGCTGTAATCCCTTTTTAACTTTTAGTTTCAGCTTCTTGAAATTTGATTCTCCCTCTTCTTTGCAAACTAAAAAATGTACTTCTATCTTCCATTCTCTCTTCGAGCTCTAACTTATTCCATTTGTAGAATGGTTGCTAAAATTTGAGTTGCACTCTTCCTTCTTCTTAGCATGTAATTATGACTTGTTAATTTATCATTTGTTGGCTGTAACTTTGTACTGCATTACATTAGGAAAACAATTATAAAATATTTAGGTGTTTTGGCCTCTCTTATGTCCATGTTTCTTCTTTATTTTCTCTTTCTTCTTCTTGAGTGAATAAAGCATGCATGCGGAGTTGTCTTTCAAGTAGAACACATATCCTACTTAGGGGAAGATTCATATGCATGAAGTAGGATAGTGTAGGAATATGGATTAACCCTGAGCTCTTTATTGATGATTTCCTTATTTTTTCTTTTCAGGTACCATGCCTTGAGGATGAAAGGAGCTGGAAAGGAGATGCTCTACACAACGAAGAATATACAAGGCAATGATGGGTTCACTCATACTCCTTTTCTTTCTCTTTCATGCATGTGTATCTTTCTTTTCAGAAGTTTGTATATTAATTTTCAGTCACATCCCATGGCTTGTGTGGGAAACATTTGAATCTCCTTGTGAATAAAGCATTGAATTTTGTAAATGATTTTTATATCTCTTTCTATACTTTTGCTTTCTTGTATGGATTGTATAATGAACTAAACAACTCAAGTAACATAATTGAATGTCTTAACCATGAAGGAAAGAACATTGAATAGAACTTGTAACATTCATTAATGAGCTTTGATTTTCTGTGATCTACACTTATGTTTGATGTTCCACAACTTTACACTTCACCTACTCTGCTGATTGAATGTCCTCATCAATACAAACATAATTGTCCTTCGAGACTTGTGTTCTTTTTATTGAGGATGGTAATGAAATTGAGACTATGTGAACTGTTATGTTTTGTAACAGCACACATAGTTGCAATTTCATGTAATATTTTAAATAAATCAGCAAAATAATGACATAATCGAATATAATCTCCCATATCTTAGGTATACTTCACCAATGTTATCCATTGTAACAAAGTTTGAGTTGCCCATTTTTTTACAAATTGTAAAACTTGTCAATAGATTGATTTGGCATAGTATAAGCCTATATAACATGGTCCCTTTGATTGGGTAAGTGCATTTGAGGTCATAAATTCAAGCTTAGGTTGATTTAGAGGTTCTTGACTTATAGAACTAGCTATAACAATGAAGATTCAAGAGACTATTTTTGGAGATTTTGATCAAAATAACATTGTGCATTGTTTGAATTGAATGTAGATCTGCATCATTTGGTATCATATTATGCAATAGATTCTTAAAAAAGAGAAAATTATTATTTTGAGAAGTGATTGCGGGGAAGGAGATAAGATGGTACAAGTTAGAGAAGAGAGAAGGCCATATTTGGAAGAGAATATGGATAGGATGATGGAAGTTTTAATGAGAAGGTTAGGAGGTATAGATAAAAATTAGAGAAGAATGAGAAAATAGATGAATCTCTTGAAGATAAATGGCATAAATAAGAAAATACGGTTTGTAGGAAAATTTTACGGATGTAAAAATATGCGGGACACAAAGCATATGAGTGTTATGAGATGGATATAAGGATGAAAAAGGTTGAAGAAGATGTTGATAATATTCTTCAAAATAGAGGTAAGTCTATTTTGTTCAAAATATTTTTATTGAAACCAAGAAAGAAGCAATCTATTGTAACTCTGTAACTCAAAGAAGAAATTTGTTCAGAACTAGGTGTAAAACTAAGGGTAAATGTTGTAATATGATCATAGATAGTGGAAGTACTAAAAATTTGGTTTCTTTTGAAATGGTAGAGAAGTTGGGTCTGAAAAAAACAATGCACCTAACCCATATCAAGTGTCTTAGATGCAAAAAGGTCATCATGTCTTGGTTAGGGAACAATGTCAAGTAGAATTTCAGATTGGGAGATATAAAGATAAAGTGTTGTGTGATTTGGTACCTATGGATGTGTGTCATGTGTTATTGGGAGACCATGGCAGTATGATAGACAAGAAGTGCATGATGGTAAGAAAAATACATATACTATTGTGTCAAATGGAGAGAAGCATACTCTTTTTCCCATTACAGGTGAACAAGAGCCACATGCAGGGTTGGTTATGATGTTATCGTCTAAGAAGTTATTAATGTGAACTAGAGAAGCATGTGAAGAGACTTCTACAAAGGTTTGTTAAGACTTATATTTCTAATTTAACAATTGATTTGGATTATTATAATGCATTTATGAAGGATAAAGAGGATTTTCATTTTTTTGGGAGAATAAGAAAGCTTGGAAGAAATAATCCTATAATAATATTGAGAGAAAAGACAATAAGCATAGTAAATGGTAAGACATAGGTACAAAGAAAGTGAACAAGAATATGAAGAGGTATTAGAAAAAGCATTGAACATGTTTTTCATCTTAATTCCATGAGAGAAGAGTGGTGAAAAAATATTCACTTAAGAATAAAGGTGAAGATAAGTCTAAGGAATAGGTAATAGAAATGGAATATACAACATGTAGTAGAGGAAGAAAATCAAGTTTTGAAAATATTGTGGAGGCCTCAAGAAAAGAGGATGTCAAGAGAGAGGAATATGGTGTAGAGAAACAATAAATAAGTGAAAGAGAGAGTGAATAATCATATAATGAAGTTATTATAGACCAAAATAAAGGTTTATTGGAGGGTGAATTAGCATTTATGGTTAGTAGAGGTAATGAGCAAAGAAAAATTGAGAAGGATATAGTGAGCATGTTGTGTCAAGAAGCTATCGGTGAAAATGAGGAAAACATGTCATTGTGGAGAGGGAAGGGGCATTTAAGCCTCCTAATTTTGAATCTAACATTGTTTTAAGTTTTGATTGTGAAGTTACAAGTTAATTGAATGAAAATGTGAGTCATTTAATGGAATATATGAAGAAATCAATCATTAGAAAAGATGAAAACAATCTTGAAAAGTATGCAAAAACAAACCAAGTAGAAAAGAAAGTGCAAGATAAAAAAGGAAGAAAAATTGAGGTGGAAATGGTGGACAAGAAGGTGGATGAAGATTAATATTTTTATTCTAATCTTACTCTAAGAATTGAGTATGCAGATATGATAGATGAGATGGTGGAGAAAGCGATTCTGAGGATATAATTCTTTCAAGCAAAAGATCCTAGATTCATATTTCAAGGACATGAAGTCTCAAGAAATATTAAAGGAGGATGATATGGAAAGCTTAAAATCTTGAGTGATGAAGATTCATCACATGTGAACATGTAATATGTGTGCATCCTCAAGCTTATGGTGTAAAAGATACAGATAATTTTTAAAAACATCATTTTACTCAAGCATATGACCATTTTAGAGACAAAAAAACTTGTGAGCAACATGAAGGAGTTGATGAAGACATGGAAAGAAATAAAATCAATCAAATTCCACCTCAAAATTTCATCATCAGCTAGAAGTAAAGGAGGAAAAATAATACAAGCTTGTAGAACAAAAGTTATAAGAAAACTTTATCCTTTCCCTAGGAGTATGATGTAGGAGCATCACACCCAACATGTAAATTTAGCTAGTAACATGAAATTTTAGCTTCTAATCAACAAATTTTGGTTTGATAGTTTATTAGTAGGTTTAGGAGGTCATTTGGAGTCATCCAGGTGTGTTAGTTTCTTTCTTGGCTTTTCAAATTTTACATTATTGACTTTCCTCCAAAAGCGCAAGTTTGAGTCTTCGAGACCTTTTTTGGCTTGTTTGTGTAGTTTTGTGTCTTTTAGAGTTTTTTGTTGGATCTTTGAAGATTTTTCATAGTATTAATGGTCTTTAAGGAAGATTAAAATAAATTACAATGTGATTTAAGACCCATGGTCGCATGCTCCATGTAAAAGCAAAGAATTTTTCTTTTTGGTCAAGTGATTGAGAAAAGGTGGGTGAAGAATCTTATTCGGTGGTAGCCTGAATGTGAAAGGAATTTTATAAATTTTTCTAATTAATTTTTATATTATCATTCTAATGATAAATAATTGGAGAGGAGATTAGGATCTCAAGAGAATCTTATACAAATTTGTTTTTAAACAAAGAGTTGGTGACATTTTCAAGTATTCTTGAAAATTGTATTGTTCAAATAAAGCTGAAGCATGCAATATTGATAGAGATTATTGTTGGAGCTCAAACTGCACTGTGAAATATTAGGTTGAAGCTGGGTCATTAAGGAAACAATGGGACCTGTCTCAAGTTGTGGGATCTTTTGTGCACAGAGGCAGAGACCTCTCGATAATGTTGGTTCCTCTACCTATTTCTACTACTACAACTACTGCGACTACTGAAATAAAATCCTATACTAATCATGCCAAGGACCGAGTTATAAGGTTGTGTGGAGAAGAAAAAAATAATCTAAGGGAGGAAATAACACCAGAAATAAGGGGGTGAACATAATCACTTTGGGGAAAATGAAGCAAATGAACAAAGGGAGGGTAGGCACACGTACCATAGTCTAAAAAAACTTAAAGATTAATTTTCATGAGACACAATGGAAAGAAAAACTTGCACGAGGGACGTGAGGATGCACAAGAACCACTAATATAAAGAAAATGAAAGAATATGCAATAAATCGAGCCAAGGTAGAGAATACCCATATAAAAACTTTTATTGCTTACAAATAATGCACAATCGATTATAATACTATAAGAGGTGAGTATCCACATGTAGAGAAACAAATCCAAAGGTATGCACCTCTAAATGCATGGCAATACCTGTATAATACACTTTTGAACTAAAAGATTCAAACACTTTCAAAGAGAAAAGCTCTGTATTATATACAAGAAGGAGAGAAGAGGAAGAGAAGAAGAGGGAAACTCATATTTGAATCTTCAACCACCAAAAATAAATAATGAATTCCTGAAAATTTGTTTTCCAAGCTTTTAAATCCCCCTCCTATGTTTTTTTCTTGTGGGAGAAGGAAAGAGGGAAAATCAGATCAAATATGGGTGGTTGGATTGACTAGACCTATACATTAAAGGCTGGAACATGTTTCCCTTCTTCTCAACTACCAAATCCTCAAAAAATCTGATTTGAATGGTTAAACATGTAGCCCATGTCAGCAACTTTCCAACAAGACCAAGAGCGCCTGAATCCAAAATTTGCAGCAGAAGTTATGGAGATCTAAATTCTAAAGAGCGATATGGACACAAAATGACACAAATACAAGCACTAACTAGCTGAAGGATTGGCCAACTATTCATTTATTTTTTAATTTTCTACGTCACGTGTTGTGTAATGGTTTATCACATGGATTTGGCACCTAGTTGGCACACTTTGATAGGTTGTGTGTTGCACACTCAAGACTAACATATTTTCATGTGGAACATCAAATGACATAGAAGACAAAGTGCATGTAGACAAAAGAGGCGCGAGGTAGGAAAGCAAGGACAAGCGTGAAGGAAATGCACATAGAGGAAATGGATACAAACATGTAGTTTGAGAAAAGTATACAAGTGGGCCATGGGTATTCAAGTGAGGGCATGGGTATTCAAGTGAGGGCATGTGACAACAAGAAAAAGGGGCACATGAGACAAGAATGAGAGGGACTTAGTCAATTATGGAGGGCAAGTCAAGGGAGTGCGTATTGAGGGTTCACAAACTACGGGAAGGAAGAGGGCATGCACGAGAGGAAGGTGTAAAAGGTAATGGGAGAAGATGAAGGATTGAGAAGGAAGGGTGCGCATGGCATGTAGAAGGACTAAAACCAATGATAAATGTGTTAGGTAAATTACCAAAGTGTATGCAACCTACAATCATTGATTTTAAGAGCTAGAATGGGAACGTAAGTTGTCAAAATAACTAGGAGAATTATTTTGAGAACAGTATTTTGGTGGCTTTAGGGGCCATCTTCCTACTAAATGAAAGAGATCATGTAGCCTTAGAGTATCCATTGGGCACAAAGTCAACTTGGAAGAATGAAATTTTGATCTTTAATTTAAAGAACTACCCCACAAGTCACTTGAAATCTGTCTGCAAAATATGTTTTAATTCTGGAAAACTACTAAAAACTATTGGAAGATGTTTGGACCAAAGTGACATCCTAGAAGAAAAAGAGGCGTGCACACAAAATACACATGAGAGGAAATATCTATGTAGAAATAAAACATTTAGACGTGTAGTGTAATTGGAGGAATTGGAACTACTCTAATATTTACTGATGATGTAGTAGACTTAATGGAAGGGTTTGAGATAAATCCCATTGACTGGGATTGTTAACACGGATCCATAAAGGTGAGTCAACTCAAAGAGTTATCCTCTTTGCAAGAAGCAATAGTATATGGGCCACTCCAAAGTGCATCAAAATTTGAATGGTGCCCTTGTTTGGCTCTATCAACATCCCACTTTAAGAATAAGTCACCAAATTTGAAATCTTGAGGCCTATCCTTTCTATCAAACCATTTATTTGTTGATTTTGATGTTTTTCTAATTTGGATCATGAAAAAATTTCTTAATTCTCCAAGTTCAACCAGCACTTCCATTCTGATTTCTCTTTGATCTACACCCTCAAATTCTAATTATTGGACAAAATCTAATGAAGGAAACTCAAGAAATAAGGAAGTATAGCTTCCTTTCCATAAACAATCTTGTAAGGTGAAGTACCTATTTCCTTCTTCATTGTGATTCTATCCGCCCACAATGCATATGAGACCTTAGTGTACCACTACTTATGGTTGATGTTCATTTCCGCTTTATGATTATGATCAAGTTTTAGTTGTTTAATCGGCTAGGCCATTACCGTGGGGTAATAGTTAGAGGATTTCTTCAAGAAAAATCCAAGACTCAGCGACCAATCAAAAAATTTAGTACTAAGGAATGATTTTACATTATTAGAGATAATGGTCTGAGGAATGCCAAACCTAGTTACAATACCCTTGAGAAAGTCAAGCATGACTGACTTTTGATTCCTTTAGTGTGACAACTTCTATCCATTTGGTGAAGTAGTCTGTAGCTATTAGCACCCATTTGTGGCTAGCACTTGAAGGTGGATTGATCATACCTATGAAGTTGAGACCCCATTGCAAAAGGTTGATCCATTTAGATTGTTTGGAGGGGAAGCACTATCAATTCCTTCTTTCCTGTAAAGAAATCACATTCTTTTCATTTTTGACCCACTTATGTGCATCCACATATAGGGTATGCCAAAAGTATCCTCCCTTAATAATATTCATTATTGTTGTTTTGGAAGAGAAGTGTCCACCAAAGAATCCATTGTGAAATTTTTCTAATACTTGTTCAATTTGTGCATCGTCAACACAACTCAACAACATGCCATCAATGTTTCATCTTAAAAGAACGCCATCAATCAACGCATATGGAATAGATTATAGCCTCATGTGTCATCTATTTGCCTTGTTTAGACTAGGATGGTATGGGCCAAAGGAAAGGAATTTTATCTTTCCCTTCATCTAGGTGTGTGTGCCGGGATTATCATTTAACTCGGGTTTAGTGCACGTGAGTTCTTCATCTAAAAACAATGAAGTCTCGGGCTCAGGTGTGCATCCTTAGAAATCTCCTTATAGAGCATGATTCCTCTAATCAGGTTTTTGTCTTTGATATTCACATCATATTCCATGATTTTGGTCACCCACCTTGCTCTTTTCTTGTTGATTTCTGCTCCCATGATGAAGTCTCTCACACTTGAGTGTGAAACTAACACCTTGATATGATTTATGGAAAGCATACTTTTGAACTTATTAAGTGCATGCATGATGGAAAAGACCTATTTCTCCATATGACTATATGTCAACTCATAATATTTCATTATTTAACTTTGAATTTACCCCCACTACTCAAGTCCTTCTTTGTTTTCTTGTGTCAGGACAACAATAACACTTGCATCAGCTCCATAAGCATAAAGGATGAAATCCTTGGAATAATATGGGTTGATGAGTGTTGGCGCGCAAGCAATTTCTTGCTTGATTTTGTTGAATATTTATTTTCCTTCTGCTTTATCCACTTGAAGGTTGTATCTTTCTTGAGCATAAGGGTGATGGGACTTACCATTCCTATAAAGTTAGGGATGAATCTCCTAACAAAATTGATTTTATTTAGAAAATACCGCAAGGTTATCTTGAATGTTGGCATTGAAAGAGAAAGGATGGTATAAATGCACTCATAATCAATCGTGATACTATATTTTGATACGGATGGCCCAAAATATTGCCCTACGCCATAGAAAAATTACATTTCTTGGGGTTGAGAGACACCCAAATTCTCTTCATCTCTCAAAAACTTTCTCCCGATGTTTCACATGATCATGTACTCTACTTTGAGAATACAATTATGTCATCCAAGTAAACTAGGATGAACTCATTAATATATCATTTAAAGGAAATGTCCATGGCTTGCTCTTAGAATGTTTTGCCTACATTTAACAAACCAAAGGGCATCTTTTTATATGCGTATATTTCCCATTTGGTTGTGAATGCTATTTTGAATTGATCCTCTCCTTGACCATGATCTCGATTGAAGATAAAATACCCATCCAACATGAAAAATGTGCACCAGACCCACAGTCTAAATAATTTGCTCCATACAAGGTAAAGAATAATGATCCTTTAAAGATTCCTTTTTCAAATCTTTTAAATCAAAAGAGAGTCCAATTTCACCATTCTTCTTTCCTACTAGAACAAGATTCGCGACCTAGGTAGAATACTTGATGGGAAATATTATCTTTTCCTTAATGAGTTTAGACAACTCTTTCCTCATGAGGGGATCTATTCTTGGATTGACTGGCCTCTATTTTTGTCTAATGGGCTTGATACTAGGATCAAGGTCAATGGAGTGTTGAGAAAAACTTAGATAAAATCATTTGAGGTCTTCATACTCCCATGAGAATATATCACTATATTTTTACAAAGAGAAATGAAGGCATGTTTTTCATCATACACAAGAATCTTGTCCAAGACGCTGGCTCTTTAACACGTGCAATAGTGGTGAGATGTAGTCTTCTGCATTGCAGGCACATTCTTTTCTTCACCCTTGAATTCATCATCGGGATACATATGTTCTCTAAGATGACCAACCCTTTAGGAAACTTATTTTTCTTCTATTGGATCACATGGTCACCATAGTTGTCATACAAGTAAGCTTGCATGCTACGAGAACTCAACTTCATTTTGAATAAATCGGTAAATTTTTGCATCATTTGCCAAACACTTTTCAGCTAGATTCATTAGCTAGAATAGATGGTCTAACCACCATCTTAATGTGTTGTGCACTACTTTGGATGAAATCCTCAAAGCATGTGAGAACTACGAACTAAGTGCGACCATCTAATTTGGTTTTTTATTCATATTTCTTGGTATCACCTATAGGTTTAGAGAATCAAAGCTCTCAAGGAGATCCCAAAATCTATGTTTATAAGCTTTGAGAATATTCTTATTTCCCAAACACTTGTTTTTGACCCAGTGGATAACCAACTCGGTGTCCCCGAAGATTTGTAGTGCCTTGATTTTTTTATTTTCAATAATGAGAATGCCCTACACTAATGCTTCATATTTTGGTATGTTGTTAGAGCAAGAAACTACAACACTGTGCGTGAATAATAATTTATCTTCGTTAGGATAAATGAGAAAAAATCGTACACCTACGCCATTCCTTCTTTAGAGCCATCAAAATACATTTTTTATATACCATATTTTTCTTCATTTAGATTGAGCATGCACGGTAACACAACTTCTTCTTCGAGGATGTAATAAGTACCAAGGACAGTTTCAAAATCTTTGGGATCTATAGCATATGGATCAAATTTTTAATTCCTCACTTCCCATTCATCTAGTAATAAATCAGGTATGGGAGGAGGAATAAGTTGTTCTTCTGAAATATAAAGTTGTTCTTGGCCTTCTTGGATTAGGAAACTAGCTTGAGAGGGGATGAGTTATATGACTCAACATGATAAGAAAATATTGGCTCATAATGTATGGTAAACTAAGTACCATACCTTATTCGTAGTAACATATGGGACAATCAAAAGACAAGACCAACCCACTTTAACGGTGAAATCTCTTGATAGAACAAAGAAAATAGAGGTAGGTCAATGGTGACACATCTTGAGTTATTGTGAGGCTTGGACATGCATGGAGGGTTAACTTAATATCCTTGATGACTCCAAGAGTGGTAATAGTTGAGCCATCAAGTTGCAAAACTCCTTTAGACATGGGTTGTACTTAAGACCTAAGACATCAACAATTTTCTTTGGCATAAGAAGTACTAGCGCTTGAGTCAATCATGCAATTATGGAAAAGATTTTTACTATGATCAATGAAAAATAGAAGGGTGGGATTTTGAAAACATTACTTACTTATTTCTCCCGCTTGACAAATATTGACAACAACATGAGGTTGTTGAACAATGGGTCTATGTGTGGAAGTTGTGCCAGAGCTTCATACAACAGGTCACGCTAAGATGGAATGGCAAGGCATCCCACATTGTGACATTTACATTTGTCTTCTTCATCTAGTCCACAATTTTGAATGGAAGGCCCATTAACTTGTGCATTTGGGCATAACAACATATTTTCTTGATTTTTCAAGTGCAGAGGTAGGAACCTTAGCATGTACAGAGGCTTGACCTACTAAAGGATGGGTGTGCGCTACTTACGTAGGATAATTTCATGAAACCTTTCCCACAATAAATTGTGTTCCATGACTTATGGGTGCATTATATGTGTCTCTTTTCCTTTGAGGATTAGCATGTGTGATAGGAGTTGAAAATTTCGTGATGGAATCTAGCATTCTCTTCTTATATCTTATATTATCAATAACTTTGGCATGTGGCCTATTTGTATCATCCATAGCTTGGTTCATCACACAAAATTATTTGGCACCAAAGAACATAAGGTTATCCGAGGAGCAATTTTGTCTCCTCTTTATTTTTAGGATCATGCATGTTAATGGAAGGTTCACAGATTAAAATTATTCTAGATCATAAAAGACAACGAGTGTACACAAGGCATTGGGCGCAATGATTTTGACTATGAGGTATATTACAATAAAATGACCATTCGACTCTTGAGCTAAATTGTTCTATACATTAAATAGTGCTTGGCTTGTGTTGGGCATTGGAAGATGTTGCATGGAGAGTGCGCATTAGCATGTCATCTATCATTGTGTTGGTTCTTCCCATATCTCTGATTTGTATATTTATTTTTTAAGGGTTGATGGCTTTGGTTATACCCTTGATTAAAACTATTTATGAAGGCTTCAACTCCTTCTTCTCTAAATATATGAATTTAATGGACACGTTTCTAATTAGGGCTTTCATTTCTTCATCATCCTTTTTGTTACACAAGAGAGTAGGATTTAGATGCAATGGGATATGCATTATGCTTGGGAATAAGGGCAATAGAATACTAGGGCACATGAGGCATTTCTAGGAATAAGAGTGTAGATAGTCTAGGGGCTAATTTTCCTTCCTCAATGAGACTATTTTATGCCCTAATTTTCCTCTCGAGTGTAGATATTCTAGGGGCTAAGGTTCTACCCCCCATGGAATGAATCATGACTGAGATGTAACTATTCAAAGCCCTTAGATATTACAAGCAATCATGTTGGGGTGTAAGCCTTACCACTTGAGGATTTTGTCCCAAGTCTTCGAAAAGCGATATTAAAGTCAATCATCTACTCATTGGGCACTCTTTTAGTTTTCGTCAATTGCTCCACCAATGATAAGTGATCTAACATATCTTCAAAATATTTACACCTAGTTGTTCCAAGCTCATCCATGCTATTAATATATTTGGGTCTTAAACTTTGATACCATTGAATTTATTTTCCGTTGAGCATACATTGGCTACATCCTAGATGTGATCAATAAGGGTGACTTGATTCTCACGAGTGAAGTATGAGATATTTTTTAGTGTAGCTTCTGGAATATCATGTTGCACATTAAGGAGGGGAATTGCACCAATGAATTTGGAAAATTTTGTCGGTGGTGGTGGAGCTTAACAAAGAGGTTGCACATGAGGTCTACTAAGAGGTGGAGTCGAAAGTGCATTGCGTCTTTATAGATGTAGATGCACACATGGTGGTTCTTCTATGCATTATTCTTGGAATAAGATGGAATTAATTAATGTAATCCTCAATTATTGTGTTTTTTCTATAATGTATACTTCTAATGAAAGGCGCGAGGACTACTAGAAACAATAGATCCAAGAGTTGGGAATCACCAGATGTGTTGAAACAAGCCTCATAGGAAGGAAATTACTAATTCACACACCAAAACTTAGCAATGATGAAATTTAAGCTTTCAATATTGGTCCCACCACGTGTGCCAAAACATCTTGGAGCTCAAACCTCCACCTATCCTAGATCAGGTTGAATTGGGTCTTTGAGGAAATAGTGGACCTGTCTCCAAGTTATGGGACCTTGCATTCTTGAGAAAGAACTCCAGGAAGGCTGGTTCCTCTACCTATTTATACTTCTACAACTAATCCTACAGCTGAAATCAAATCCTATACTAATCATGCCAAGGGACTAGAGTCAAAAGTATGTGTGTAAAAGGAAAACTAATCGAGGAAGGTGGTGGCACCAAAAGAAAGGGGATGAACATATTCATCTATACATGAAAATGAAGGAAATGCACATAGGGAGGGAATGCATGTGTTCCATAGTATAAAACACACTTAAGCATCCATTTTTATGAGACACAATGGAAACAATAACCTATGAGGTATGTGAGTATGCACAAGAACCATGAATGTAAAGAAAAGGAAAGAAGATGCAATAAATCGAGTCAAGGTAGAGAATAGCGATAAAAAAAAATTATTTCAAATAATGCACAATCAATTACAATGGTAGAAGAGGAGAGTATAAAAGGTAGAGAACTAGATCCAAATGTCTCGAAACTCAAAATGTGAGGCAATACCTAGATAAAACACTTACGATCGAAATATTCCAACCCTTACAAAGAGAAAAGCTCTATAATATATACAAGAAGGAAATAAGAGGAAGAGAAGAATAGGGGAACTCGAATTTAAATCTTCAACCACCAAAAATCATAAAATAATGCATACAAATATTCATGTAGAATTTTCAGATCCACCTCCCATGTATTCTTGTTTGTAGGAGAAGAAAAGAGGGAAAATCAGATCAAATTTGGGTGGTTGGGTCGACTAGACCTATGCATTAATGGATGAAACATATTTCGCTACTTATCACCTACCAAATCCTACCCAAATCTGATTTTTAGGTTCAACTTGTAGCTCATGTAAAAAGATTTCCAACAAGACCAAGAGCACATAAATCTGAGCTTTACAACAAAAGTTATTACAATCTATAGTCTACATGGTGATCTGGACATGAAATGACACGTTCGCATTAATTGATATAAAATTGTTCATTTGTTTTTTCATTTTCTTCCATATGTCGCACAATGGTTTTTCACAAGGATTTGGTTCTGGATTGCACACTTTGATAGGTTTCATTTTGCACACTCAAGGTGATAGATTTCCATGTAGCATATCGACTTGCACAGAAGAAGGTGCAAGGTGTGTGCGAGATGAAAGAGGCATGAGTGATTAAATACAAGGAAATGTGTGAAGGAAACATGTGCAAAGGAAGTGGATGAATAACTATAGTAGACAAGTATGCTAGAGGGTGTGGGCATTAAAATGAGGGCATGCGACGGAAACAAAAAGGGACGCTTACGAGAGAAGAATGAGAGGGACTTAGCCAATTTTGAGGGAAAATCAAGGGAGCATTCGAGAGGGTTTGCAAACTATGGGAAGGAAGATGGCATGTAAGATGAAGGCGCAAAAGGTAATGGCAAAAGATGAAGAAATGGAGAAGGGAGGCCAAACATGGAAAGTGGAAGGATTACTGACCAATGAAAAATGTTCTAGGTAAATGACCCAGTACCCGCAAGCTATAATCATTGATTTTTAGACCAATAATGGGAATGTAAGTTTCTAAAATAACTAGGAGAGTTATTTTGAAAAGTAATTATGAAGGGTAATATTTTTTAAGTTATGAATCCATAATGATTTACATGATATTTCATTGTTTATGCATAGATATAATCTTGGGTGAAATGTCCAAAGAATGTAGCGAGGTGTAGTTAGAACCTAATAATACCTAAAGAAGCAATTGGAATGAATAAGGAAGGTGAGATTTAAATCTTGATATTTTTTCTTTGGGTAGTTGTTGATAGCTCCAATCATGAATACACTTAGAGCATTTTCTCAAGAAGTTTGGGTAGGGTAGTCTTGGAAAAGGTAGGGAAATTAATTTATTTTTTTAAATATAATCTTTTTGGTGATTTATTTGAACATTATAACTCCTTATAATATTTTCCACTTATTAAGTGAGTGCGTTTGAGGTCATAAATTAAAATTTGTGTTGATTTTGATGTTCTTGACTTGTAAAACTAGATAATGGTGAAGGTTCAAGAGGCCATTTTTGGAGATTTTGATCAAAATAACATTGTGAGTTGTTTGAATTCAATTTTGCTCTATATCAATTTTTAAGGCCTAGGGAAAAATGATAGGGTGGGATGAGATATGTTTTTAGTGTGAAGAAACAATGGGGTGGACAAAATTATAAATAATGCATGGAATTCCCTAGATTTAAATGCATTTTTCCCAATAAATAGTTAAAGCAAAGAATCAGCAGACAGTGATTAAACACCATATTTACCTAATTTGAGGTTTAAGGTGGATGAATGAGATATGCGGGAATAGAAGGAACATGGGAACAATCTCATTTCTTTATTATAGGGCTTGACTTATCTATTTTTTTAGAGGAGGTGGACAGGTTGGAGGAATCGGTGATGCAATGAACAAGTGGCCATGCGAGAATAGTTCCATAGGTATTAAGCTGGACTGACATAACTAATTTATAAGACAATTAGAAAATTTAGAAAAGTGGATTATTCGAGGTAGAATTGAACTAGTTCATGAAGTTTCAAAATTACCCTTTTTAACCTTTGGGGATGGTGGGAGTGGAGAAGGAAAAGAATCGGGAATGGAAGAAAGATTGAGAAATTCCTCATGTTCCTCGATGACCCGACTTAGCCAATGTTTCTCCCAAAAACTATAAAAAATGAATAACTCCTTCATTCTTCCTTCAAACAATAACTCAATCATAGGAAAAATATGACCAACCATGCAAATTAATTACCCATTACTTAAAAATTTCAATTTTTACAAATTTTTGGTCTATGACAACAACTTGAGATCTTTCAAGGCTTAACATGGATTGAAAAATTACAAAAAGACAAAAATTTGAGCTATAAAAACTCAAATTTTACAAGACCAATTCCTTATCCATTGGGTAAATACAAAAGAATGTACGAGGAGAGAGCTAAGAAAAGAATGAAAAACAAACACACGTAAAAAAAAAAAAAATTATGTGCATTCAACAAACACTCGGTCAACACTTATATGATTTGAGATATTCCCCCTATACGGTAGCTTGAAGAAGGCGAGTTCCATCCATATATGCCATGTAATATGTATTCTCTCCATAAAAGTTTCAAATTTGAAAAGGACCAAGCCAAAGAGAGTCAAACTTATTGTGGCTTCCACGGGCTTCCATATTTTGTCCCAAAGAAAAACATGATCTCCAACTTGGAAATATAGAGACCTAGTATTATTATCGAACAATTGATTATCAAACACTTGTTTAACCTTCTATTTATGAGCTAAAATATGGTCCACCAGCTATACTCTATCTTCCTCACATTTCTATAAGTGCATGATCATATTTTTGAATGCATATTTTAACCGACAATTTTCAATGGTTTTGGCAAGATGTAAGGTAGGAAATTCAAGTATTATTGGATACTAAACATCCATTCCATATATCAATTGAAATGATGGCATTCTAATGGCTCTATTAGGTGTTATATGATCTCCACATAAAACGTCATATAAATTTGTGTACTAGTTTGTTTGCGATTTATCAACCAACTTCCTTATAATGGTTACCAATTTCTTATAATTGGTTTCTTTTTGCCCATTCCCTTATGGATAATAATTAGAAAAGTGGAAAGAGAAATGCCATACCTGTAGCATAAATCAATGAGTTTGTAATATATGATATTTTTAGCATTATCTTGTCATAATCTTGTTAGGTACTCAAAAATGAACTCGGATCTCCTCCTTGATGAATTTACAAACAACTTGAGAAGTTATCTTTTTCATGATTATTTCTTCTATCCACTTTGGAAAATAGTTTGTCGTTATCAAACTATGAGTATTTCCAATACTATAATTTGTATTAAGAGTCCTAATGAAGTCAAGTCATCATTTATATAATGTATCTTCAATTCAATAGGTTTTAGTGGCAAGGTTTCCATTTTGGGTCTTTTAACAAATTTTTGACAAGGATCACATTTAAAATCCACTTGGCTACATCTTTAAAAAGTGTTAAACAATAGCATCCTCTAAAAATAATCTTATAAGTAGTCACATGTGAAGGTAAATTCCCACCACAAGATTGATTATGATAGCCTTTCAGTAGCTTATTTTGTTTTATATGTCCATACACCTCAAAATGGAAAATCAATCCCTTTTACGAAAAGAAATTTAACCCATAAAACATAATGTGTTGCTCAGATTTTAATTGATCTACTTTCTTTGGCACTGAGGTGTGAAGGACATTCATCATAGCTGGGAAAATGAGAAATATTAGAATACCACTCATCTTTATAATTGAGAAACAAAGTAGTTGGCATTTCCTGCATGCATTTTCTACTACATAATTCCTCACCCACAACTTCGCTATAAGCGAGGAACAAAACCCGATCCTCATATAATTTTTTTGGTTTTAATTTTAATATCATGTTATTAAAATTTAGAAATCTAATTTTATCGTTTAGAATAAAAATCTTACTAATCTAGGATGGATTTAACAACAAGATCATGGATAAAGATGGTGGAGTTAGAGTTAAGAATATAAAACATGAATTGCTTTACATATTTAAATATAAAAAGGTATGCTTCTCCATTTGGAAATGCTTCAGCTCATGAAGCTTCAAGACATATCTAATAAAAGAAATAGGTGATTCAAATTATTCTATATATTTTTGGATTAGAATGGTTGAAAGATTGTTTTTTCATGTATATCGATAGATAATAATATCCTTATCAAATTCAATACAAACAAGAACATGAGTCTTTGTAATTTCTTCTTTTATCTAATATAAATACTTTTTCCCTTCGAGTTCTAATGGAAATATTTTTACCCTT
Organism: Taxus wallichiana var. yunnanensis; assembly: GCA_018340775.1. NCBI lineage: Eukaryota > Viridiplantae > Streptophyta > Pinopsida > Cupressales > Taxaceae > Taxus > Taxus wallichiana. The sequence goes on from CM031243.1 coordinate 718,006,346, forward strand.
CATTTTAGTAATATGTGGAGTGAACTCAACAAATTCTAGGATAAATCTTGAGAGGAATTTGATCTTGTTGAAGAAAGAATGATAACCTTTCTTACCGATGGGAAGAGAAATAATATCAATTTCTGTACTCTTTCTAGATAAATATTAATCCCATGTTTTAAAATTATGTGACTAAGAATATTTCCTTCTATTATTTCAAACATGGACTTTTTTGAATTAATGGATATACCATGATCCCTGCATCTTTGATGAACGAGTGCGAGGCGCTGAAAATGATGTTATCTACTTTTGGAGAAAATTATGAGATCATCTAAATAACCCACCATACATTTATTCTTTACATCTCCAAAATATAAATCCATGGCTCTTTGAAAGGTTTCTACAACATTAATAAGATTGAAAGGCATTATTTTGTAAGTAAAATTTCCCTTCACCTAATATATATATATAGGTCTTGAATTGGTATTATACATTGAAGATCTACAAAAAAATCATGACTATGTCCCATCTATAGTAAAGCTCAATATCCTTCACCCCCTGTGAAGTCATCCACATGCTTTGGTCAATGGGGCCATGTTAGTAGCTCAAACTATGTGATATAGAGACTCCACCCTAGATCAAGCTCTTGAGGCATGTATTTATGCTCTCACTAGTTGTTCCTCTAATAAAGTAATCCTCTTGGCTGCCCTACGAGTATATGATATGATGGAATCCATATCTTGTACTAAGGCCGTATATATCTGAAATAAAATCTATAGCATCACATTATGATGCATGTTTCCACTAGTACTTGTGCATCCCTATATTTTCACAAGGTCCCGGATGCCTCTCAACTAGATGGAAGGCACCCAATGAGTCTTCCTACGATGCTACCACTAGATCAACCATCATTATAGCATCCCGTAAATCCATCACATGATCTAGGATATTTTGATGATCACTCTCTTTTATGGATTTCCACTCCTCTATCATTCACTCTAAAAAACTAAGTATAAAGACACAATTCACTTACAATATAAATATACCAAAATAATTGATCTCAACTCATCTGCATAACATAATGAAATACATCCCTAGTTGTTGGAATATCTCCCCAATAGAATCATAATCTCCTAGGCTTCCTAGTACCTCCCTCTCCTCATCATCACCATGGGGTCTTGCTTGTATATTGTTCCCACCTATCTTAGGGAACTACTATCATGTCCCATCGACATTGTGGTTTGTGTCTTTGTCTCGGGTGTTTGGCTATCTCGGACTCTAATAGGTGTCAATACACCTCCTCCTAACCCGTACATCCATATTTCCCTCAACTACCATGTTATTTTTCCCATTCTACCCCACTAGTGCTAGGATTAACTCAACATATTCCTCTACTCTATAAACCCCTTTCAATATATCCTCCATCAGATCCCTCCTGCGAACCACTATCTCCTACATATCCAAATATATCTTTGGTGGACCCCGAGCATCCCCACAACACCCATGTTACCTTTGACCTTGTCTGCATTTGTCGCTTTGTACCCTACATGTTCATAGTTCTAACACCCTTTCCTCTCTATAGTCAAAACAACATGTACTTTAGATATTATTTATCCTAATTTCATACTACTATTTATAAGTTTCTTGAGTGAATAAAGCACAAATTAACTCCCATCTTTTAGCCATATTTTTTTATTTCATCATTCCCGACCTTTTACACCCACATGACTAGTCAAATTTTGTCACTTGGCATTTTGATGGCGAATCACAGTACCCCTGAGTTTACTGCAACTCGATGGGTTGAGACTCTCGAGTGTGATTGCATAATATGGAGCTTTTCTAAGTGTGGGACCTTGTGAAATCGGAAAATCTCTCCGAGATGAAGGCGGTTCATATTCCTCTGTTGAGATGCACATATAAAAACGCAGAGGGTTTACTCAAAACCTAATCTAACTTTCCAAGGAGACGGGGGTAAGAAGATGCATAAAATAAAACCTAAACTACAAAGGTGATGCACCGAGGAATGAAGAACACCTGTCTTTCCAATAAACACAAACCATTAAAATGCAATGCAAGATCATACACAGATAACCAGATTTGCAGTGAAAGATCAAGAGGATGCAAATGAACATAGAGAGGGTTGAGAATCATCCACAGACATGCATTATTTTCTCCAAAGATTGACACAATACACTACAAAGTGCCAAGAGGCAAAGTTGCATTACAGTTTTAGATGGGAGGTTTGAACTCCACAAGTTCACCTGCCAAAGAGAAGAAGGGAGGGGAAAAAAAGAATGTCCAACCTTTAGAAAGAAGCCCCTCCTTAAAATTTATAGGAAGAATGAGAGAGGGAAGAGAGAGAGGAAATCCAAATCTACCCCAACCACCTCTAGGTTACATTTAATTTATCTCATTATGGTGGTAGGTGAGAACCCTAGCAAACTTAAAAAGTGGCTAATTGTATTTTGTATTTTTAAGAACTTTTTCCCACCCAATTAAAGATATCCAGTCATAGTTGGGATGAGAGGACCTTGTAAGATTTCAAAAAGTCCAACCTTGCATGAATCGAGATCCTGTAAAAGTTATGGCCGTCGAATATCTCGGGTCAAGTGTCTGCCCAGCCTTCCTATCAACACTTAGAATGTTGCGCCTCCACGAAGATGCGCCTGGTGCATCCATCTTCATGTCAACATACCCTTACGTGCACCAAGGTGTGAATTTTGTCATGTTGACACTCTGTGTCATGCGCCCTTTACCTGCGCACCAAGGCGCGAATTTCTTCGTGTCGACACTCTTTGTTGTGCGCCCTTTACCTGCGCCATGGGCGCGAATTTTGGTGTGTCGACATCTTCTTACCTGCGCCATGGGCACATCCATTTTCATGTCGACACCTCTTTACCTACGCCCTTAACCTGCACCATGGGCACGAATTTTGGCATGTCGACATCTTCTTACCTGCACCATGGGCGCATCCATTTTCATGTCAACACCTCTTTACCTGCGCCCTTAACCTGCGCCATGGGCGCGACTTTTGGCGTGTCGACATCTTCTTACCTATGCCATGGGTGCATCCATTTTCATGTCGACACCTCTTTACCTGCGCCCTTAACCTGTGCCATGGGTGTGACTTTTGGCGTGTCGACATCTTCTTACCTGCGCCATGGGCACATCCATTTTCATGTCGACACCTCTTTACCTGCGCCCTTAACCTGCGCCATGGGCACAACTTTTGGCGTGTCGACATCTTCTTACTTGCGCCATGGGTGCATCCATTTTCATGTCGACACCTCTTTACCTGGTGGCATAATAAACATCGAAAACTGTGTTTCTTTGATTTCCATATTCTTCTGTTTGTCTATATCTACCCGAGGGGAGTTATTTACAACTGTGCATTATTTTATCCTTGGATCGTGACACCCAAACTAGTATTGGGGTTCCCATGGGTGCCACTGGTCCCAACATGGGCACCCGATCCTTCTTGATATTTCCCACCACTTGTTTGGCTCTTTATATCCATTTCTCCTTCTTAAATTTTTTATTGTTAACGATTTTGGGGTTAGTTATGAAATTAGATCAAAAGAAACCTTTAAATATAAAGTTATGATACCATAATAAGGCACCTAGGACTAGTCACTACGTCATCCATCTAGAGTTACATCCATTTATTGCATTTTAGATCACTTGCATCCACATAGCTCCATCACAAGGCATAAAGATAGGAAATTTGCATCACACACTTCATAGGGAATGGATTCTATTTTATTTCATGCATACATTTTATTACATTTTTCTACATCTAGTTATTGCTTGCTACTTCAAAAAGTGTGACTAGAAAAAGAGCACCTAGGGCACATTATACACACACTTACGAGAACTACATTTGGTTCTAACATGTAGTGTAGTGCTCGGTTAGTAAGCCCTTTGTTATGGCATTTGAGGTTAGTCCGAATCATTCATTTTCATTTTTAATTTTTTAGGGATTGCTGTTTGTTTAGGGTTTTTAGGTCTTTCTATTCATCTTGGATTGTTAGCAACATCTAGTACGGGGTAGAAAACTTGCTTTGTGACAGAGATAGCAAGGGTTTCGCACCATCGACCAAACCTATGAAGATCAGTTCTAGATATTTTTCATAGATCGGGGTGCTCATTTGGTAGATGAGAGTGCTCGTAGGTGACCTAGTCCCTCTCGAAGTGCTCCAGTCTAGGGAATCACTCTAGATCCATCCTTTTCAGGCCTTTTGTACTGTCATTCCTACTTCTAGATTTTCCAATCACCTTTTTGACATAGTCCCACAAGCATATTTTATTCAGACGAGTTCTTTCCTCTTACCTCTTACATAACAGGGTTAACATTTCCTTTTGTATAGTTGTTTAGGTCATTTAAATACTTCTTTATTACATTTATTTACTCTATTTATAGTTTTTCATAGCTTATATTAACTATCCCCACATCCCCAATTTTAGTTAATCATTTTGGTGAACCTAACCGGTTTCACTCTTATGATCCTCATCTTTCTTCTATCATTGATCATAAAGTTCCTCAAGTTTCTTTGTCTTAGTTTCTTAAAATGCATCCCGCCTTTATCGGGTTTTTACAAAGAGATTTACACTCCATATTTCACCCTATAAATACACCACCAAATGAAATAATTCCTATCTTCCATTGCTTATATGATGACCCTAGTCCTAGTTCTCCTCCATCTAATCAACCCCTATTGGACTCAATCCATGCTCTACATGCTTTATTTCAAGATAAATTTAAGGCCATGGAATCCACAATTATATCTCTCAAATATGAAATTCAACAACTTAAGGATGCTTCTCAATCACATGTTTTTGCTCCTTATACATCTCATATGCACTCTATGTCCACTACATGTCATCTAGCTGAACCTCAAGACATGTCATTTCCTGAACCTCTCATATTTGATCATAATATTATGCCACATGAAATTTTTATTTAGTTCCTTAGTCATGAGTTGATCACTCTACCGCCTACTCGTTACTATTCTCTCTATCAATTAGTGAAATATCAAGGCCATCCATTTTGAAATTATCATCAAATCAATGGACCTAATGACAAAGATTTCCACACTTTTCCATGAATAATCAAACATCCTTAGCATTATTTTGTATCTCATTAAATGCAAAAAAATTGCATGCCCATCTACAACTGCTACACCATGTTATACGGCTACTACTGAGCCTCCTTATAATATTTCTAAGGAATTTCTAGATGATTCTCTTATTCATTACATGTTTTTTATTGACAATCACTCACATGTGCATACTAATTCTTCTCCTAGTTAGACAAATACTATAGTTCCATCACATGATTCTCCTATTTCTGATATTGCTTCTTCTCCACTTAATGAGCATCACACCACCATTTCTCATGCGCCTTCTTCAAAAAGACAAGCACTACCTAAGAAACCACCTATAAAAACCAATATAACACTTCTTCCTCCCAACACATCTACAACATTACCAAGTAAAATTCCACAACCAAATCTAAAAATAAATAAACCTTCTCCTTCAGTAGTGTCACCAATACCGCTAAAGCTACCACCATTCAATATTTCTCGCCATCCTGCTCCACTTTTGTTTCCAAATTATTTTTTAAAGAAAATACCTCTCCATATAAGTTGTCTGTGACATTACCACCTGAGCATCCTATCACTTTTGTTAAGGAAAATACTCCCTATGTTGATCCACTTAGTGTCTTTTGACTAGAACTCTATCATTCACACACTTGGGGTAATAGCATCCAACCCCCATTTCATTATACTTTCCTAATACTACATCAAAATCTTATCATTTACACATACATCATCATCACATCTACTCATCTCTCATCTTTGCATTCTCGTACATCCATTTCTAGCAAACGCATATTCATTCATACTTGACATCATCATTACACAATGACACACTCTTGTGCTTTGGTTCACACTTGACGCGCTGAGGGCTTACTACACTTGAAACCCACATACTACACTATAGGCCTTACATATTGCATTTAACCACACATTGCGTGTTATACATCATACTTTTGTCATTCAAAGTATAGCTCACACTTCTATTACCTACATCACTCACATTACATCCTAATAATTTTACACATCACATAGCCTACTTTATGCTATTAGGTTATCCACACATACTACATTGCATTTGATTTATAATGTCACTATATTAAATTTAGCGTCACATGCCTTACATCATACACTTTGCATCCTTAAATAACACATTTTCATTACATACGAATCTAGCATCATTTCATTTCACACACTACATCTACACTTTTTACATTACATACTACACATTACACTTTACACATTCTACACATATAGCATTACATCCTACACACCATGTATTTACCTATTCTATTCATCATATGGTTTTATTTCATCAATACATATACTACATCTTCTACATGATACACTCACTTCCTAATGACACATTTTGTTCCTCGATCCATACTCGATTACGAGGGTTTACAAATCAAATGGACCTTACACTCATCATGCATTTATCATTTCACCTTTAATCATGAGACACTTCTAGGTTCTGACATAAACTTTAAGCTAAATGTTCACCCATTATATCATTTTCTAGTGGTATAAACCTTAGGTTACATCACCACTCCCTCTATTCATCTCGTCATGATATATGCTTAGGGATAAATTCTTACTCATCCACTCATCTTATAGTGATATACGCTTAGGATAAATCATCACTTATACATTCATCTGGTAGTGATATATGCTTTGGATATAGGTTTCATGCACACATCATTGCTAGGTCACATCTCGTCACTACACCTACACATTCATTGCAATGCGCTCTATACAACACACACTATTCAAACATTTTCTAATGATGAACTCTCATTTATGATTCATTCTAGATCGCTTTGAGGGGAAAAATTAACCTCATACTGCATACATTTCCATTCACTCGAGGGGAACGCAGCTCCTACCACTCCATTTTCATTCCATTACATCCATCCACAACATATTCCCTATTATTGTTGTTCTTATTATTGCTTACTTTTTCATGGTCACCTTATTACACATTTTAGTTATCTTACTTGTATGTCATTTATCTATACCATCCACGGATGTGCATTCATATATTTTTCTAGTTGTGATCATAGATATGTGTCTCTTACATGCAACATTCATTCTCGCCTTCTACCCTTCCTACACTAGTCACTAGGGGCATCCACATTCGTCTCTCACGGTTGTTATTTTTTCATTTTGTACTTAGTAGTTTTACATTACTTGGTTACACATGATTTTGACATCTTGGTTATCTTTCTAACATGTTAATGGGTTGTTTATGTGCAACATCTATTATGAAAGTATATTTTCTTCCACACTTGATTGTTACATTGTTTGTTATAGTTTTTATTATTTGTGGGCCTTGCCCTATGTTTAATTTGCACACTTGTTTTTTTTTGTTTATGATGGCTTTATGTGTCTTGTGAAATCATGAGTGATGTCCCATGTTTGTATTCCACTTTTTGTAGCTTAATTGTCTTCTTTTCTATTTACATTACTTGATTTGGCAGATTTTACACTATTTGTAAAGCTTATACATTGTTTTCTATATGCATGTTTGTCCATACTAACACTTGTCTTCGCTAGCCTTATTTTCTATGTGTTCCTTAGTTTATACGAAGTACTTTCTAGGGTAAAGTTCATGTGGTTTTCCCTCTTTTGTGACCTCATTATCCTGTCATCGACATCACGTGCACCCCATAAGAAGGGGGCATCATTTAGGGGTTTACATACCAACAAAGCACATTTACACTTTGGTTCGGTTTAGTGTACTTTCCACCATTAGCATTATGGATTACATACATTGAGTGAATTCAGACAGGTCTACGAACCTCATACACAACATATTTTTTAGAACGTGGTGTACTTAGCATTTTGTGAATAAGTTATAGGCTCATAGGTTATCTTGGGTGTGCCTACCTACACTACTTCGGTCGGTGAGTTTGGATATCCCAACAAACTATGACGTCAAAGATCTCTTCACACATATTCAAGAGAAGCGGTTAGAGCTTGGAGGATACAACATAATCCCTCCCTACACTTCTTTGACATATAGCATCGGATCACCAAAAAAAAACCCGAAAGTATAGGATATCCGTTTACACTCTCTTTCTCAACATGGATCAAGTACACATGTTCCATTTACACCTTTTCATTTACATACTTTTACATGTTTGTTTCACATTGCATTTTTACTCACACATACATATATATTTGAATACTTGATCATTTTCTCCTTGTACATCCAACCGTATGAGATACAAATAGTCAAATGGGGAAACAACAACAAAAATACTCTTGAGTTTCAACAACAAACACTCTAGAACAACACACACTTTAATAACCATGGAGGTCTATCACACACATTAGTAGCTACACATGTGTCTCCACCCTAGTTCACTCTCATCACTTTTTTGCACATTTTCATCTTTAGTTTCCACACCCATGTATCTTTTACTATCATTCCACACCTTTTCTATTCCATTGAAACATTTTATACTACAATCTTGATGGACATCGGGTACACATGTCTATCTAATTTATGTCATCGATCTTTTCACTCACCAACCTGAAGTGGGGAAAAATGTAGTCAAAAAATCATGCACTTTAGATATTATTAATCCTAGTTTCATAGTACTATTTATAAGGTTCTTGAGTGAAGATATTACTAATTAACCCCATCTTTTGACCATATTATTTTATTTTATTTTTTCATTCTGACCTTTTCCATCTACATGCCCATTCATAGTTTTTCACTTGGTGTTATTTTAGCCTCAACTAGGGTGCCCAGATTAGTCTTGGTGTGCTTATGGGTCCCATGTGGTCCCATCATGTAATATGATCCTTATTGAACTTTCACCTTGCCTTTGTTTGGGATCTTTCTAGTTATTTCTCTTGTTTCACCATGTAGTAGTACCGCATGACAAAATGATTTTAAAACATGAGGTTAAGGTACATGAGGCATACACTGGAGGTCATGAAGATTTTTGCTTATTATTGAAGACCAAACTTATTATAGAGCGCTCCTTTTTCTCTGGGAAGGACTACCTGAGAAGAAAAGCAAGACCACAAAATAGAGTTAATAACATAGGTCAGTGGATTGCCTAGCATGAGCTAGATCCAAGAAGCGGGGTGCTTCCTCGAAGGTTATCAATCCACGTCTTAATACAAATTAATGCTGATAAATATCATGAAATGGAAATTCCTACTATAGTTATATGATTTAGGTATCTCACACAACATAATAGTATAAATCTAATCTAAATGAAAAATATAAGATTAAATCTAGGAGAATAGTCGGTTCTTTAAGGTCTATAGGCATGAGAGAAGGTAGAAAAAGGTATGGGTGAAGTCTTGGGAGACTTTGGAGAGTTCTTGGTAAAGGAATGAGCTCATTGGTCTGAGGAGAAAATGTAAGAAACAAAGACCAATGTCAGTTAGGGAATCGATTTTAGGTACTAGTTATAGTTGGGATCGGTCTACTAACCGATCACGGTAGGGGAAATTGAGTTTCAAAGGTATAAAGGGGTTCATCCGGTGATCCATAGGGATCCAAAATGACTCTACTTCGTCAACAAAAGCATCCCAAAGAAGGAAAATGATACACGAGAGGTTATTTCTATTTAGTAACAAGATTGTCACTCTATGTAGAGTGGCGGTTCTTAGAACCCCCACCCAACTAGGGCGGCGATCCGGGTCTTTCGGATAGAAAATAAAATATGAAACAAACATCCCAGAAATTGGAAGGTTGTCCATGTCTCTTCTACTCCATGGCCTTTTCCATTCTCCAATACATGGGAGGACATGAGAAAGGCTATAAATACATGTTTGTAGAAGAGAATAAGATCATTGAGCATGAAAGCAAGTGATTAAGAAGTTCTTAGTGTTGGAATTTTGTTTTGTAGAAGAAAGGAGTGTTGAGACAGAGCAAACAAGTATTTGGGAGGAAGTGTGAGATATTATCTACTTCTCTTTCATACTTATTATAAATTATGTACTTTTTATTTTGAATTGGCCAATAAAAGTGGGAAGAAAGAGAAATTTCCCTTCCGGAATGGTTTTCCTCCTCTAGAGGTTTCAGGGATAAAACTTTTGGTTTTTATGAGATTAAATTATTTTCCTTTCCTGTGATCTATGGATTATAAGCATAAGCATAATTCATTCACTATCTATCTCTTTCATTTTCTAATAGAAATTAGAACAACAACATTTTAATTTGTGATTTTGTGGATAATTCAAAAGTTGAAGAGTTTGAGATCATTTTGGTATCGAGCTAACAAGTTTCGGGACTATGGTATTCGTTCTTGGATTTGTATGAGAGTGAAAAGGTCTAAATGTGAAGATGCTTTAGCTTACGATCCAGATATTTCTACAAAGAAGTGGAAACAGAGAATTCAGGGGACAAATGAAGGAAGAGAACTTAGTCTCGTAGAATCAAGATCACGGAGACCATGACGGATAGGATGTTTAGAAGGAAGAGGAGCTTGCTTGATTTGCGAGAAGACTACTTACATTAAGAAATACTCCATGTACTCAATGGTTTGGGGCTTAGTTGAAAATTTTGGTATAGGGTGGAGCCACCATGAGGAAATTTATGGGGAAGATCATGAATAAGAGAATTCAACCGCAAGAGAAAAGGTAAAACCTGATCATACTCCTTTTAAAGTTGAGACAAAAGTTGATATTAAAATATTTGAAGGACAAGTAGATGTAGAGTTTCTTGATAAATGGTTAAAATAGTTAGAATTCTCTTGTAGCATCCATAATGTCAACGAGGCCTGAGAGGATCACATTTTCACGTCTCAAAATGGAGGGAAGCGCTACGGTTTGGTGGGAAACCCATCTAACCAATTGTAAAAAGAAGATGATCGGGGATCATTTTTGAAAGTTCCATAAACATCCATAAATGGTGTCAGTGTAGAATATCATTGCGAGATCTTTCCGACGACTGTTTGAACATCGAAAATGGAGTCCGCGTGTGCAAATGGTGTTTGGTCAAAGATTGGTCAACAACTAGTCAACGTTGGTCAACAGAAAAATTAATGATTTTGAAATCATTTGAAGTCAACACCATTGCGTAGAGCTCACCAACACCTTTAAATCACGCATTTTGAACGGACCAAATCCGAGTCCATATGCAAAAGTTATGACCGGTCAAAGTTTGGTTAATTGGCGGTCAACGAGCAGAGGACACGCCAAGTGGACGAATAATATGGTGACACGTGGCACACCAGCTAGAGCTGCACGTAGATTTGGGCACATGGAATTTGGGTTTATGCATTACCCACATAAAAAAGGTTTAGAATCTTTTCTTTTTTTTTTTTAAAAAAAGAAATTAATTTTAAAAAAAGGCTTATTAAAGCCTAAAACATTATCCTTCCCACCTAATGTGGGATATTACCCACTTTTTAATATGCATCCACATTCACGTGGAAGTTGGAGGATTATGTGGGATATAACCCACTTCACCGCCAACATGGGATTTTATCCCTTCCTAAATGGAATGCTTGCCCAAAAATGGGATTTAATCCATCCAAAATGCTACACGAGGCTAAGGTTTAAAAATAGCCTTAGATAATATTTTATCACATATTTTAAGGGCCCTAATTTTGTATAAATAGGGAACCCGTTCTTTGTAATGGACACACACACAACCCAAGCTTATTATTTGTTAAGCTTATTGTGGGGACACACAAAAATACAAAGAAGCTCATTCCTAGAGCACTGGAGGCGAAGTCCGAGCCAAGAGGAGAATGAGAAATTGTTGTGTGAAGACCTAAATTATTTAGGCATTATTATTTTTTATTATTATTGACCTATTATTTGTTAGGCAATAATAAATTAAATATTTGTGGCTATGAGTTATTCAAACTACCTAGTCGGCCCATAGTGCCACACCAATTACTTGCAAATCCTGGATTGTCGATCGGAGTGCTAGCGTCGCATTGATAGCATCGGGAAGGCCGATCAAAGCCGAAGGAGATTGTACGCCAGGAAGGTGGAAGTTGGGTGCTATTTTTCACCCTTGTCGTCCAGAAGGTCTGGTTATTCTTCTAAGCAAGTTTAAATAGTTACCATTAGGTTTTCTTGTGAAAGTACTATTGTAACTTACAAGTTTTGACTAGTGGAATGGTTCGACCACGAACCCGGAGACGTAGGCAATTACCGAACTCCGTAATCAATATTTGTGCAATTGTCTTTAATGTCTTGCATTTTATTTTAAATTGATTACTTAAAAGGAGTAAATTGTCGGCAAATAATTAAAGCCTACAAGGGTCCAAGATCAGGTAGTAATAATCGATTATTTTCGGATCAAGTTTGGTATCAAAGCTGGTTATTGGCTTGCAAACTTGCTAATATCTCTAAAGCAAGTTTGGTATCAGAGCTGGTTATTGGCTTGCAAACTTGCTAATCTCTGAAGCAAGTTTGGTATCAGAGCTGGTTTAGCTCCATATTTGTTTTTCAAGAATCGATTAACGAGTGATTGCTTCCAAGATTGGTGCAGTTGGTTCAATTTGTGTGAACAGGGATACAAGTGCACTATGGGAAAGATGTCTAGACAGGTGAAGCTCAATGAAATTGAAGCTTATAATCACCAGATCCAGGAAGAGAATTCTCTCCTACGATCAATGTATTACTCCTTAGAAGAGGAGAATGCTCGTTTGAAATCAAACTGCAAACCAAGGATGAGCTCTTGGTAAGGTTGCAATGTGGTGATCAGAGGAAGGAAATACCTTCAACTTCGGATACGAGAGGCCATGGTAGATGATTGCCTTTGTAAGTTGTTTACCACGGGAATCTTCTTCTTCCTCCCATTCGGTTTGGATTCAGGTAATGAAGTCTTTGGTTTGTTTGAAAAGCATACTAGAGGCATTGGATCCAAGATTACTAGATAAAATGGGATTTGATGGAAGAGGCCTTGGTAAAAATGGCCAAGGTATTGCTAACCTAATACGGAGTCAAGGATCATCCTCGTTTTTAGGTTTGGGTTATCCTAGTGTGGGAATGTAAATTGGAGAATGCTCGAACGCCGACAAGAGACAAGCTCGAAAGCAAAGTGAATACCCCACTAGTCCTGCAAGAAGATTCGAGCGGGGAAAGTTGTGCTTCATCATCACGGGCAAGATGTGGTAAGAGAAATCAGCGAAGAGGTAATGATATTCCACCTCCAGTTTCTTACCATAATCATAAGCACGATAAAACTTCTGATCCACTTTTTCAGCTTAAGAAGTATGGTTATGATTTTAAGAAGATGTGGAATTATTTTCCATGTACTTTTTATGGATTGCATAATCATTCAATGGCCAGATGCTGGAAGAAAAGGACATTGATGAAGAAGTTGATGCCGTTCATCAAGAACAAGGAAAATCAGAAAGACCAATCTCATCATGCAGAGTCGAGAAATGGCGTAAAGAGTTCCTCATTCCATAAGAAGGAGATTAAGAGGAATTTTTTTCTCATTGCCAGAGGAATGGGCATCGGTGAAAAATTCTTGGAAGCGCATCCATCTCACCATCGAGTAATGGCAAGCCAAAGATGGAATGGAGGCCTATTGGAAAGGCGAGAAGAAGTTTCTACTCCACCACCGGTTGACAAGTCAACCCGAGGACCAGTGTAATACACGAAAGTGAAAGTCCTTTAAAATGGGTAAGTCAACAATTTTTCAATTATATATTACATAATTCGATTGATGAATAGTATACAGTATTAAGTTTGGAGATTAGATTCGCGGAGGAAATCTTTGAGAGAAAGGTTTACAATACTTGGTGGATTTTCTTACTTAGAAAATTTGATTAATGCTCAAACATATCTCCTAATCAGCTTGTGAGTACCTTCTGACTTGGAGATTGATCTGCCATTTGTGCTGGAACATTAGAGTTGCAGAGATCAGATCGGAACTTCATTCTGTGTAGAGGCATTATGACCATGCAGCAGAATGGTAGTTAAATCACCGTTGGCATTGACGTCGGGTAGGAACTTCATTCTGTGTAGAGGCATTACGGCTATGCAGCAGAATGGTACCTGATATTAGTATGTCAACAAGCAGAGCTCTCAAAGTATCAGCTCGGAATGTCATTCGGTGTCAAGGCATTACGACCACACATACGAATGGTAGCTGATCAACAGACTTAGCATCATGCATTGGAGGCTCGAGGTCTTGAAAGAGGCTTAGCATCATGCATCGGAGGCGTTGAGGTCTATAGAGACTTAGCATCATGCATTGGAGGCTCGAGGTCTTGAAAGAGGCTTAGCATCATGCATCGGAGGCGTTGAGGTCTGTAAAGGGACAAGGAATTTTCCATCACCGACATCAGATCAATCAAAGCTCTACGTAACATGGAGTTCCTTCAAACTAGTTTGGATTCTATGGAATCAACTTGGAACCAGGAGCTGTGTTATAGAGTTAAAGAAGATCCTTGTTGTCATATATCAAGAAGCTTAGCACCGCATAAAAGGAGCGTTGAGGTTTCATATAGAAACTTAGCACCATAAAGCGGACACGTGGAGGTCTTCTTCGGATATCGAGTGGCGCGCGAAGCATCATGGGCCCATAACCCACAGGTCCCAGGGATCGAACTAGATTTGTCAAAGTGAGAAGGTTGGAGGAGAAGACCCAAGGGTCTACTACAGTGACACTTCCGATGTGGCGGCATTTTTGGATTCGGGACGATTATGGAAGCTTTTTGGGACAAAAGCTTTTCTCGATGGGGAGGTGTGATCGAGGGGATCATTTTTAAAGTTCCATAAACATCCATAAATGGTTTGATGTAGAAGATCATTGCGAGAGCTTTTAATATTTGTTTGAACATCAGCAGTCCGTGTGTGCATATGGTATTTGGTCAAAGATTGGTCAACAACTAGTCAACGTTGGTCAATAGAAAAATTAATGATTTTGAAATCATTTTGAAGTCAACACCATTACATAGAGCTCACCAACACCTTTCGAACACATTTTGAGCGTAACCAAAATCGATTCCATATGCAAAAGTTATGACCGGTCAAAGTTTGGTTAATTGACGGTCAACGAGCAGAGGACACGCCAAGTGGAAGAATAATATGGTGACACGTGGCACACCAGCAGAGCTGTACGTAGATTTGGACACATGGAATTTGGGTTTATGCATTACCCACATAAAAAAGGTTTAGAATCTTTTCTTTTAAAAAAAAAAAAAAAAGAAAATTAATTTTTAAAAAAGGCTTATTAAAGCCTAAAACATTATCCTTCCCACCTAATGTGGGATATTACCCACTTTTAATATGCATCCACATTCACATGGAAGTTGGAGGATTATGTGGGGTATAACCCACTTCACCGCCAACATGGGATTTTATCCCTTCCTAAATGGAATGCCGCCAAAAATGGGATTTAACCCATCCAAAATGCTACGGGCTAAGGTTTAAAAATAGCCTTAGATAATATTTTATCACATATTTTAAGGGCCCTATTTTTGTATAAATAGGGAACCCATTCTTTGTAATGGACACACACACACCCAAGCTTATTATTTGTTAAGCTTATTGTGGGGACACACAAAAATCTGAGAAGCTCATTCACTGAAGCCTGGGAGGCGAAGTCTAAGCCAAGAGGAGAATGAGAAATTGTTGTGTGAAGACCTAAATTATTTAGGCATTATTATTTTTATTATTATTGACCTATTATTTGTTAGGCAATAATAAATTAAATATTTGTGGCTAGGAGTTATTCAAACTACCTAAGTCGGCCCATGGCGCCACACCAATTACTTGCGAATCACGGAATGTCGGCCGGAGTGCTAGTGTCACATTGATAGCGTCGGGAAGGCCGATCAAGCGAAGGAGATTGTATGCCGGGGAAGGTGGAATTCAGGTGCTATTTTTCACCCTTGATGCAGAAGGTCCTGGTTATTCTTCTAAGCAAGTTTAAATAGTTACCATTAGGTTTTCTTGTGAAATTACTATTGTAACTTACAAGTTTTGACTAGTGGAGCACGGTTCGACCACGAACCCAGGAGGCGTGAAATTTCGAACTCCGTAATCAATCTTTGTGTAATTGTCTTTAATGTCTTGCATTTTATTTTAAATTGATTACTTAAAAGGAGTAAATTGTCACAAGCAAATAATTAAAGCCTACTGAGGTCAAGATCGGGTAGTAATAATCGATTATTTTCGGATCGGAAGAAGCGTCCTATTGTGAAATCTTGGCAATAATTTAAAGAAATACTTAGAGATAACTTCTATCCTATTGGCCCACGAGACTAACCGAATGATTAAATGGTACTATTTTGGATAATACAAAGTGGTCAAAGTGTGCAGAATTATACTACGGAGTTTCGGGGGTAGGCCATGTTACTAAACATGGACTTGGAGGATGATGACATTTTGAGTAAGTACTTGGGAGGACTTCACACCCACCTTGAAGAAAATTCATCTCCACAAAGCCCAAAGATTGTAATGAGGTGCGTCTACAAGCATACTACATAGATGATGAGAAGAAGCAAGGAGAAGTAGAGCGAGGGAAAAGTAGTCAAAAAATCCGTAGAAAAAGAGTATGGGCAAATAAGTAACAAGGGTAAGTGGAAAGGAAAGGTAAACAAGCTGCCACTACTTTAAATACTTGTAAAGATCCCAAGAAATTTTGCAAGAAGCTGTGATATCAATGGTCATACCGATGCTACATGTTGGAAGTTGCATCAAAGTTACATCCGAAGAACTGAACCAAGGACTCATATAAGTCCTATGACATCTGCAAAGTAGAAGGAGGTGGAAATCAAAGATGACTTCGATGTAGATGAAAGTCTTGGAAGCACGACCACCAACATGGACAACCGAAGAAGAGGAGATGAGTAAAATATTCTAGATCAAGAGGACTAATGTGAATTATTTGGTTGATACCAGTTCTCACCTAACTTGATTTCTAAAGCATTCGTAAAGAAGCTTGGTCTTGAGACTTATGAACATCCACATCCTTACTCTTTGGGTTGGGTGAAGAAGGGTGTTGAGATTTAGGTAACAAGAAGATGTAAGGTAAAGTTTGGGATAAATTCCAAGTATATTGATGTTTTGAAGGCGACGTTATTCAACTTGATGTTTTTGATGTTGTATTTGGGATTCCTTACTTGTATGTCGGGGATGTTATATTTATGAGAAGGGAAAACCTTTATAGATGGGTCAAGGATGGTATCAACTACAACATTCGGGCACACTAAGCGTAAGAAACGGTTCTTATGGTGAGTGCTTTGATCAAGAAAAATGACTTATTTAGGAAAATCATAATCATTTTTATTTACTTTTGTTAAAGGATAAACAAGAGGGGTTGAAGTTTGAGAGATTTCTAACTAGGGAAAGCGTTATTTGGATAGTATTATTTAGTCTTTTAGGAAGTATTTCAGGCTCCGGTGGGCTACCACCAAAAAAGGAAGTAGAGCATGAGATTCAACTATTTCTAGAGTCCCCTCTACTAAAAATTGGGTTGTATAGAAATCCTTGCTTGAGAGTATTGAATTAAAGAAAGCAACTCAAGAACTACTAGACCAAGGGTGATACGTTCGAGCACTTCACCTTGTGGTTTTCCTATTGTGAGGGTGCCAAAGAAGGATGTTTCTTGGAGAATGTGCATCAAATACCATGCTTTGAAAAAGATCACCATAAAGAAAAGATATCCACTTCCCTGCATAGATGATCTCTTGGACCAGCTTCAAAGCATGCCAAATTCTTCATGAAGTTAGATCTCATGTCCGGTTATCAATAAGTCAGAATGAATGAGGATGATATATGGAAGACTTCCTTAAAGACAAAACAAGGTTTTTATGAATGGTTAGTACTTCCTTTCGGGTTATGGAATGTACCTACTACATTTATGAGATTGATGAATGATGCATTGTGGGATTTCATAGATTTATTTTTCATTGTATATCTAGATGATATCTTGATTTTTAGTGCCACATGGGAATAACATCTAGCTCATTTACAACAAGTCTTGCAAGTTCTCAAGGAGAAATAACTACTTTGTAATATGAAGAAATGTGAATTTTCCAAATAGTCGTTTGTCTATCTGGGCACGTGGTTAGAGGAGGAGAGCTAAGAGTGGATACAAAGAAGGTGGAAGCCATCGAGTAATTGGCCAACACCAATAGGAGCCATTGATACTAGGATTTTTGAGAAGTATAGTACATGTGGAAGTTCATTCTAGTCTTCTCCACGATTCATGGGAAAGCACCTCTACACATAGTGGCAGCGAAGAGTAATGGTTTTTCTTGGGGTAAGGAACAAGACAAATCCTTTGAGTTATTGAAATACAAGATTAGTCATGCTCTAGTACTTGCTCTTCCTAATTTGTAGCATCCTTTTTGAAGTAGAGATAGATGTCAATGATTACGCCATGGGTACAGTGTTTCTTCAAGGAGGTAAACCCATATGTTATCATTCTAAAACTTTCACTTCAAAAGTTAAAGGATATTTAGTATATGATAAGGAAATGTATGCACTAGTTCAGGTAATTAAAAAATGGAAGCATTATTTGTTGGGTAAAGAAACTATTATGCACACTAGACCACAAACCTCTCTAATGTTTACAAGCACAATCTAAATTACAGTAGGAAATGTCTTTACGTAAATGGATGGGGTTCCTTCAACAGATTCCATCGGTGATCAAATACAAGAAGGGTAGTACAAACTTGGTGGCAGACATGTTGTCTAGGCCACCCACGCAAGATAAGTTTTACGATGTTTGGCCACTATCTCTCAGATCGAGCCCTTCACAAAGGAAGATTACGGAGAGGCATATGCCTAATAAAAATACTTTGGGGTGACATTTCAGCAATTGCAGTCCCAAGGGCTGAAAGGATGGGGATAGAATATTGTTATCTCAAGGACAAGCTACTCTCTTGATGGGGAAGCTTTGTGTGCCTAAAGAAGAAAGAATTTTATTGATGAGGGAAGCACATACCTCAAAAGTAGTGGGACATTTTAGTGTTAGTAAGACCCTAGCCCACTTGTAAAGGTATGTGTATTGGCCCAATATGCAAGAAGAAGTATCAAAATTTATACGTGGATGTAAAATTTTTTGTACCAGTAAGCCTAAGACTAGGAAGGAAGGTTTGTATATGCCTTTGCCAATTTCTACTCATGCATGGGAGAGGAAATTTCTATGGATCTTGTAGGAGGATTTCCTATGTCTAAATAGGTCCATGACTATCTCTATGTTGTTTTTGATTGATTCGATAATATGTGTATTCTTATGGCATGTAAAAAGACAATAAAAGCACATGAGGCAACAGATCTTTTCTTTCTTTAATGTATGGGTGTATTTTGGTTTGCCAAAGTCTATTGTTTTGATAGAGGATTCGGGTTCTTGGGAAGTTTTGGACTACTTTTTGGGACAAAATGGACACTAGGTTATAAAGGAGTACACCTTTCTATCCATAGATAGATGGAAAAAAAGGTGGTGAATAGGACTTTGGTACTTGATTAATCAAAGGGTATAACGAGAAAATACCCAAGGACTTGGGATGAGTCCTTAGCCTACATTCAACATTCCTATAATAGGCAAGTACACACATCCACTATGAAGTCATCACTTGAAGCATGTTTTGGATACTACCTACAAATCCACTAGACATATTAGTTGGATAGTAGGATGAGGAGGATATATGAGACACGAGAGGTTACTAGAGTAAACCAATTCATTGAGAGGATCCGAAAAATCCATCTCAAATTCAAAGAACAATTAGAAAAATATCAAGCCAAATATAAAGAAAGGCACGATCAGCATAGGAGAGTACATAAGCTACATGTTGGAGATAGATTTTGGTTTTACTTGAGTAATGAGATATTACAAGGTCAAGCACGGATGCTCAAGCCACAACGATATGGTCGCTTCACCATATTGGAGCGAGGTAGGAGAAAATGCTTGTTGACTTGACTTGTCATCATTTATGAGGATGTACTTTGTAGTAAAATTGTGAGAACTTGCACCTATTTGAGCCATCCATGCTAGATGAAGATGAAGAAATATAGTTGCTACCTTCCATTGAGGATTGTATCTTAAACGAAATTACATAGTAGTGTTGTTCTGAGAAATTTAGAGAGACTAGGAGAGGTCCACAAGATTCTTGGCAGTTTGACTGAGAGAAAGGAAAAACACCAAGGTAGGCCAGTGGTACTTGAAAGGAGAAAGTGAGGGAATTATTTCCTCATCTACTCCCCACTAAGATTTTTTGGGAAAAAATCCTCCTAAGAAGGGGAGGTGTGATCTTTAGGGATCCAAAATGACTCTACTTTTCAAAGCAAGCATGCAAAGAAGGAAAATGATACGGAGAGGTTTTATCTATTTTGTAACAGACCGCCGCTCTGTGCAGAGAGAGCATGGTTATAGAACCACCACCCAACCGGGGTGGCGGTCCTGGGACCGCCGATACTCATATTGGGTGGTTGTCCGGCTCTTTTAAACAGAAAACAAAAATATAAAATGAACAACCCGAGGAAATTAGAAGTTTTTTCCATGTCTCTTCTCCTCCATGACCTTTCCCATTATCCAAAGGCATGGGAGGACATGAGAAAGGATATAAATACATGTTGTGAAGAGAATAAGATCATTGGAGCATGAAAGCAAGTGAGAAAGAAGTTCTTAGTGCTGGAATTGTGTTTTGTAGAAGAAAGGAGTGTTGAGACAGAGAAAGCAAGTATTCGGGAGGAAGTGTGAGATATTATCTACTTGTTTCATACTTATTGTAAAATTTTATACTTGTTATTTTGAATTGGCCAATAAAAGTGGGAAGAAAGAGAAATTTCCTTCTGACTGGAGTTTCCTCCTTTGGAGGTTTTGAGGATAAAACTTGTTGGTGTTTATGAGCTTAAATTATTTTCCTTTCCTCCAATTTGTGTATTCTAAGAATGAGCATAATGCAATCACTAGCTATCTCTATCATTTTCTAATAGAAAGTAGAACATCAACGTTTTAATTTGTGATTCTATGGATAATTCCAAAGTTGAAGAGTTTACAAATCATTTGGGATCTCTGTGATTGCACATAGTATTGGGAGGTCTTAGGTAGGGTGTAGGAATTTAGGTGAAGAATCAACAGGGTAGAAGGGGTGGTTGAAAGGGAAGAGTGGTTATGGTTGGTAGGGCATCAAAGGAAAATAAGTTATGGAAGGTATCCAAGAGAGGAAGGAGGTGATTAGAAAAAGATAAAGGATCTAAAACCAAAGCTAATGAAATCAATAACCTGGTTAAGAATACTTATCAGAGATCCAAATATTGGTAGAAGGTGGTGGTTGGTGGGTGTGCATAGAAGAGATGAACTAATACCCACTGCCATAGTAAGAAAGGTGTTGTTCTTTTCCATGTGAATGGTTCAATCCTATGAATCCATAGATTGGTTGTTGGTGGAGATTTTGATGCTCTGGTGCTCAGTTGATCATCAGGGTGTCAATTGAATGCCAAATATGTGAGATCAAGGAATTCCAACCAAAAGAAGAACCCAAGAAAAGAGTTGAAAATTCTTATTTAAAATAACCAATGGTGGTTCCTTGACCAATCGTTGGCCAAGGAATAACGGTGTCGATTAGGGAGAAATAGTCTTATTTGCTAAAAATAACCTTTTCTCTCCCTTTTTGGCATGATTCAAGAATGGTTATGGGTTAGGAGTCTTGATTCTTGTTAAATCACATGGTGGGAGAGGTAGTTGGCAATTAATATTAGGTTTAGAAGAAGTCTCGGTTTTCAAGGGGGAGTGATGACTTGGTCTTAGTTATTAAATGGGATTGGAATGGGTCTAAGGTGAGGTGGAGGGTGAGGTAATAATTAATCTAATATAGGTAATTAGATTAATAAAAATATGTGAAAGGGTTATGGTAAGGGGTATGTAATAAAATGGGACTTAAAGGGTGTCGCCCCAATTTTGGGTTTCTATATTTGCCTTTGTTTTTGTGTATCTTGTATTAATAAGTGATGATGATAAAAACAAGAAGTAGATGCCCCATATATAGGTGGAGGTTATCCCCCTCAAACCAGGAACTGATGTAGTGGAAGGAAGAATCGGTGATGGGTTTGATAAGGTGGTAGGTTCTACAAAATGGGGTTACATGAAGGTATAGGAAATGAAGATGATAGGATAATTGAAATTTGGAGGAATTCAAATGCACACACATGCTTAGAATGTAACAAGACATAAGTTTGAAGAGAACACAAATGCTAATTCATCAATGGTCGATATTTTATCCAAACAAGGGTGATGTGGTCTAGGTATCTAAGGTATAGGATGTGATCCTAGAAACACAATGAGGCTAGGTAAAGGAATGAATATAGTGTTGAACCTTTTTCATTATGGTATGTTTTTTCATTAATGTCAAAGCGTGTAGAAGATGGAAGAAGTGTCATTGATGGAAAAAAGTGTTAATTGGTAAAGTATGCAAGAAAGCGAAGATGAAGGTTGATTAGTAGTGTCATCTCACAAAGGTTTCAAGATGACTAAGGTTAAGTTATAAGGAACTTAATCAATTTTTGAGAAACTCTGTAGAGAAAAGGATATATTCATCTAAGTCAATAGATTTCCACAAAAGTCTAAAAAATCTATGGAGCTCAGAAGAAACCACATAAGGTAATTGAGTGTCACGGATAAAAAGATGAAGTCTCCAAAATAAAAGGAGTCAAGGAACAAGCTCTAAGTGTAAAAAGTGAAGCCATGGAAGCTTAGCAAGTGTCGCGTGAAAAGGAATGAAGCCACTGAAGAAAAAGGAGCCAAAGGACAAGTCACATGAGAGAAAGGTAAGGCCAGATGTGAAGGAAAATTTTCAGGAAGTAAAAATATCTTGAAGGTAAAGCCGTAGGAACTAGGAAGTTTTAAGGAGAAGCCATTGAGTAAATGAATTCGGGAGTAATGTTACAGACAAGGAGAAAATGCCAAGAATTGGAAAAGCCACAGAACAAGAAAATTCACTAAGGAAGAAAGAAGTGGAAATGATAAAGTTGTAGACAAAAAGATGGAGTCACGGACATGAAAAACATTCACGAGAAGGCAACATAGAGATAAGAAGAAATATCGCATATAAGGAACAATTCATGAAAAAGTGAAGGACAAGGAGTATAGCCGTGAGACATTGAAGAAGCCACGAGAAGCATATAAGAACCACATATAACTAAAAATCCGAGAAAGGTGAAAAGCCATAGAACAAAGAATATTTCCGTGATACAAAGGAAAAGGTCACAAAATCCAAGGGAATCCATGGATCAAGAAAATATGAACTGGAAATGGATCAAGGACAATCAAATAGAGTTTAAAATGGAAGAAGTGAGAGTCAGTATCCAAAATCAATGATGATTCAATTGGTGAAGTTTGCAGTATATGTATAAAGCGGAACTCCACAAAGAGTGATGAAGTCCATTGTTCTAGTTGCCAGAATTTAATGCTTGTTGACTTCAAAGTAATTTAGTTACACTCTCCCTGAAGATTCCTAATTCTAAGGTGTAAATTAAATATTGGAGAAGAAAGGGATCATTTATTCCTGATCACAAGGAAATCCTAAAATAAAATAAATCTATTTATAAGAGTCATCTCATAAATACATTTTGGTAGATGCATAAAGAAGGTTTAATCAAGCCAAATATAGAAGGAGAAAAATATGGAATTAGTAGCACACATTTAATAGTCCATATTTTCAGGTGATGAGCAGGAGAGATTGCATGACACACAAGATGAAGTGGCAGATTGGGTTGATTGTTTATATAGAGAAAAATTGGATGCATTTGGTACGTTTCTCGAGTGAGAAGATGATGCACTAGAACATAAGGTGCGATGGGAGAAAATAGGCTCAAGAGAAAATTGATGCATTCAAATTGAAGGAGAGAAAGAGGAAGAGAGAGGTGAAGGAGTAATGCAGGTATGAGTGTAGAGTCTGAGAATTGATCAGATGCATTACAGATTGATGGAATCAACAAGATCACTCTCATGAGCTGAAGAGTTGAATACCTAAATAATGAGAGAAGAGAGAAAGAGTAGTCGAGCCAAGGATATTTTCAAATAAAGAAATGACATAGAGATATTATTGAAAACTTGATATTGATGTAGGAGATTCGATCAGATAATTATGTAAGGAAAGAAGATGAAGATTTCTTGATGAGAAGAGAAAAGAGAAACTGAGGATAGAGTCATTGCAGAGAGGAAGAAAGAAGACATGAAAAAATAATAATGATCTAATGTAGAGAGAAAGAAAAGAGTTGTGTGTAGAAGGAGACAACATTATCAGATGAAGAATTGATGTGTGTAGAGAAAATTAGAAAGTCTGATAAGTCAAATGAAAAAAGAGACTAGAAATAGGTTAAAAAAACATTTCATAGTTAAGCTGTGAAGAGTGATTGTAAATGAATGAAAAAGCAAGGTGATCATAATTTGTTGTATGTGCAACATAGAAACTAGATGATAAAAATTGAGTAACAATAAGTCTAAGTTGTAACTTAACATTTTCAGGGGTTAAAACCTCTATGTGGGTAGGTCCTACAGAAGATTAGTTGTAGATGGTTTAATTAGGGTGGATATCCTTATGGAGTTGGTGCCTCAATAAAAATATCTTGTGATGCGTTATATTCACTTGAGTTCTTTGTTTTTGTAATATCAACAAAGTTTTAATGGGTTGCTTCTCCTTGTGGGGTTAGATCCTCACTAAATAAATCTAACCTATAAGAATATTAACTATGGGGTTACATGTGATTCTCCTTGTGGTGTAATATAAGCAACAGGATTTGAGGTTTTGTCGCGAAAGGTTTTCCTACATTATATCTAGTCTATTCACGTGAATGTGAGTATGCTTCTTATCTCTATAATATCATGGTTAAAATTACATGCTTGAGACAATCAATAATAGTTAACAACAAAAAAATATAGAAAAGAAGAAATTAATTATATGTTTTATCGGCATTGATTCACCCCCACCCCAATTAGTGCCTTAAACCACTAACAATTGGTATCAGAGCGCTAGTTCTCCTATGTAAATCTTAACATCTTGGAGTTATAGGAGATAAACATGCAAAAATATACTTACATAAAGTATTAGGATGAGGTTCACAAAGAAAGGTTGATGATGGGAATGGAAAGTTACAAAGAGTCTCCGAAGTGATTCATGTAACATCTTGGTCATGACTGTTATTATGATAACTTCTATTTCTGACATTGCAAATGTTGCAATGAGAATTGTCATGTGAAGGTGTATTCTTTGATTTTGAAAATCATGTTTGCAATGAGTAAGTATTACTATTTTGAATTCATGCATATTGTAACTCTACTTACTTGGAAATGATGTCATTATATCTTGTAATTTGTAAAGTTGAGAACCTGCAGAATTGCTTTTGTACTCGATGAATTTATATATGTTGACAGCACACCTTGAATCAATTCCATTGATCCAAGGTATGCTTCAACCTTCTTTATTGTCATCTTGTCGATTGACTTTCCAAATAAAATGAATTTTGGAATCGAAAGTGGGTTTTTGTAAATTTTATCGAATCAAGTTACAAGTATACTTACAGTATCATCTTTGCCAACGGCAAGATTTGATTCCCTGAATACATATAAATTGTAATGTTAGAAAATGTAAAATTAAAAAAAGGATTACATACAAGGATATTAAGGCATATATCCTCTACTATACGGGTTTTAAGCCTAAGGTGGTAAGACCTACTTGGAACCTATTATTGAATTGCTATAGGTTATGTTTTAACCTATGACATAATATTTATCCTATATGGATTTTAAATTAAAATTTGTAAACTAACCTAAGGTGAATCCTAAGGACCTACGAGCTAGAAGGAAACCTAACTATAAATATTGTAACCTAAACTATTACTAATCCTAAGAGGGACCTATGGGTTACATGGAAAGTGGGAGGAAAAAGGGGGAAGGTTTTAGACTTAATGGCGGACTTAATTGTAGTCCTTGTAATTTTCAATTGTTAAGTTTGTGGGGAGCATGGGAAGTTAGAGGAATCTAACTAGCAATATTACTAAATTTGAATTACATGCAAAATTTTAAAATTAGAACTCACCAAATTCAAGTTGGCGTGGTGTGAAGAAAGAGGGGGAAATGCATTCAATGCATTTATTGGCATTGGTTTTGCAACCAGCTCGCCTAGGAAAGAGGAAAGTGGATTTTTGTGGGGTTATTGTTATTCATTTGGTTTTCTAGTTTTTGCTCTGACAATGGTTGTTCTTTCGAACTTGCAAATTCATTTTTTGACCATTGTTGTTGTTGTTTTGATCACCTTCGGCTATTTTTGAGCTTGTGGAAATGAGGAGGCCATTGGGAGACTTTGTTGATTGTCGTTGTTTGAAAAGAAGAATTTTGAGGACACGGTTGTGATTTTCTACAAGCCAACAAGAATTTTTATCAGGCATGTTAAGCTCTTTCTATTAAATAGCTATGATTTTCATTAAACGTTTCAATAAATGAACTTTGTTTTTGGAAATTCATGGTTTTATTCAAATGTTTCAGTATGTTAATTTGGGGACTGTGATTTAAGTTTGAAATTGTCATTGAGAAATGATGCATATGCGATAAAATTATTATTTTAGGTGGAGCTGTAAATGGGTATTAAACTATCCAGTATTGTTAGGGTTTTAAAGGAAATGTGTGTTCGGTTTTGTGGTATTTTGTGGGTTTAAACTTGAAAAACGTAACATGTGATGATAAGTATATCGCATTACTTTGAGTTTTATATGCTTAAAAAGTTGTGGATTTCATGAATGTTTGGACAAAACTTTTGTGGATTTGTCCTTCTTTGCCCATAATACAGATTAATTGTGATGTGGGTTCTCTTTGAGACACGAGGTTCGTCGTATCACTTTCATAGTTGTTTGTTCTGAAATGTTATAAAGTTCTCCTATTTTGCTTTCGGTACCCATGACTGAATGTTTGGAATTAACTTCTTGTTGAATCTGGAAAGTATATCAATTTGTTTAAATAAGGGATTGGTGTAGAAGCGTATGGTTTTTACTTCTTTCCTTGAACTCGATGGTGAGTATATGTTCCGCAAATTTAAACATCCTTTTTATTTTTGTTGGAACTAAATGAGGGTAAATCCCTTGCCTTCATGATTAAAAATGATTTCTTTCTTTTTATCATCCCGGTGGAATCAGGATCATGTTGCTGGGTTGTAAATTTTTACTCGTTTTATATTTGGGATAACATGTTGTTTCAGAAAGGCAATTAATATTGATGGGTGCAATTGGAAATTCTGTTATGGTTTGATACTTTCGATTCAGTTGTAAAACGAATAAATTAAATACTTTTCCTTTTACAATAGTGATAAGATATTAAAAGCTGTTCGATTCGTATAAAGAGAATTACATTATTGTTACAGGTTACATATCACGGTTTATATTTTGGTAATGTATTGGAAAGAAGTAACGATAATTTCTATCTCATTTTAATTAATGACTTCCAAATTATTCTCTCTTGACTATTAATATTAGTTGATGTCCTTCCTTGCATAAGATCGACCAGTTCGATCCATTAATTGGAAGATATTATAGAATTGTTAATTGGAGGAAATACTTCCTTTCTTTGTTTCCCTTTTTAAATTTTTAGTAAAGAAATACTGAAATAAATTGTAACTACCTTTGGGTGTACATAATTGCATTTCACTTTCTATTTTCTCTCTCTGAATTGGATAAATAACTTGTTGTTTGTTGAATTCTGAAAAGTGATATGAGTTATTTTTATGATGATTGATTACCTTCCTCTTCGCATTTCAAATTAGTAGATGTTTAATGAGTAGTAAAAGGAAAGAGTTTTCTTTCAAATTCTAGTTAATCTACTATGAGGATTCCATTTACAAGATGGAATGGGACTGAATTGATTGTGTTGAACAGTGAATTATTACTTCTTTCAAATGCTTCTATCAGAGAATAGTTAGAGTTAATATTCTTGGATTATTTGTTTAAATTCAAAATGAACTACATTCATTTTTGAAAGAGATGGTTAGGTAATGGAGATATAATATTGCTTGTTTGTGGTAATTATTTTTGAGGAGTTATTAATTAATGGTATTGTTTGATCATGATGCTAATTACTGTGACATGGTTGTTAAATTTGTTCATCCTTTTTGGTACTTAATTCTTATGTGATGTCCATCTTAATTACGAGACATTTCATAAAAGCGAGTTCTTTTATTGAAACGGTTAATCAAAAGCACTTCTTTTTAATAGTAAGTGCTTAACATGCTCAATTCGATTTAACCTGACCCATCTTGGGAATTCGGCAGATAGAGTACGTAAGTGTTAGAAGAAGACACGTTATTTTAGGATGTTTCTTTTGTTTAACTAAAAGCTGGACCTTTTATGAGACTTTATTATTCTTCTCGAATGTAATGGAAAAAGGAAAAAATTGTAGTCTTGTTTGAGTTTATTGATCCGATAGGCATGAATTAAGTCCAATTGTTTGGACTTGTAAATTGTGTAAATTTTACTTGCGGAGTAAGAAAAAGGAATGGAGTGATATTTTATTGTTGTACTATTATTGAATTGTGAAAATAAAATCGTGAACTTATTCCTATAGTTGTATAGTTGAATTTGTACTTATATATACGATGGTTGTTAGCTTTAAAAAGGATATAATGAGAAAGAGGGAATTGACACTCTACTCTTCTCTTAAATACAACTTTTAAGTTGGAATGTGCAAATGGTTAATACTTAGGTCAATATGGACTATTAATTGCCATTTGTAAAAGATTAAAATACATATGAATTTTTGTGTAAGTAATATTCAAAATTGGATTCTAAACTAATGAATATTAAGGAAAGGACAATTAAATTCTGTATTCATATTTCATTAATATTCCTTGGGGTGTCTTGCCCAAAGGATATTCGGAAGGAGGAAATCATATCTCCTTCTATTAAATCTTAAACTAACGTAAGGCAAGCAAAAATAAATGAATACATGTGCATAGGAAATGGACCTCATTCAAATGAGGAATAATGTAAAGGAAACTTAAACTTAGAATCAGCTACGAATGAACTTGATCAAGTTTAGTAAATTAATCTTACTAATCAAACTGATTTGGACTATAAGTCTGAAGCTTTAATTAATGAACCAAGAAAAGAGATACAACTCTTTGGTAAGGAGAAGTGATTGTATATTAGCTTCATGAAAAATTAAGTCATTCATGACTATACACCTTTAATGAATAAAAATATTAAAGGACCAACAAGATTGCTGAACTTATTCATAAATTAAAAAAATAAGAAAGTGATCAAGCTCTTAGAGGAATATGTATCCCTAGATGGGAGGATTCGAAGGATGTTGGAACCCGCCAACTGCAATAAGGTGTCCTCATGAAGGTTGGGCCTTCATGATGACACAATGTCACAGCTGACATGTTGCAACACCCTTCGAATCAAATCATCTAGGTTTACATAAACCTGAACTTGGCCTCAGCTCTACTTTGGACCAAGTTAGGAACATGTCCTTGTGTATGAAGTGACTCGCGAGGACTAAAGGTAACTAGACATACGTAATCGATATGGGTCGAAGATGTATGTCTGTGTACCCTTAGTCATCACGAGTGACTCTCTACACCTTTTCATATTACTAACTTGGATTAAGGTTCAGCCTTGGACAAGAGGACTGACAGGAGTTAGGAAAAGACCATTCTAGATAACGAGGTTAAGTGAGGTGAATAATGTATTGCATTGACGCGAGTATTCCATCTAAGAATATGATCATGTTAAGAATGTGAAAATATTTGACCAAAGTATCACAAGATGTTGGTTGTGTTGTCCTAAACCACCTAGTTTAAAAGGGATTTGAGATGAATATCGTAATGAGATATTTAGATAGGCCTCGTAAATGGATCACTTCAATAACCGAAAGGTAAAGGGAAACAAGTATACTTAGTATATAATACATGGATTAACATGAAGGATCGGTAAGTAGCTGAGTCATGAAATGAGAGATCGATGAAACTCCAAGCCATGAAATGGGAGATTGGTAGTTCTTTGAGTCATTATAGCTACATATGGTTATCTGTTATATGATTGAATGGCATGGAATGTGTGTTCCATATTATGAATATGTGAACAAAGAACATTGATCTAAAAGCATTGTGTGTTCTAAATTATGTCATTTAGAACAAAGAACAATTATTAAAAACTTGAAATGTGTTCTGAATTACATAATTTAGAGCAGAGAACGTTATGCAAAAAAAAATTTCCCTTGTTCTAGTGTCTTAAAATGGGAATGTTACATCTTGGTATCAGAGTGGAAGGTTGCAGCTCTTGGACCTATTAAGTCCACAATTTAATAAGGTTTACATTTTGTTGTTGAACGAGAAATGGTTAGAACAAGAGGGAATGCTACAAACAACCCGCTACCTGTGGGGAACAGATACTACCCAAAAACTAGATGAGATCCTTGCTACCCTACTAGATACAAGAGATCGTCTGACTATTTTGGAGAAAAAAGTAATGGGAAATGAGGAGGAGGAAGAAGATGTTGATATTAATGATCAGCCACCTCCCGTGGACAACACCAATGGAG
The DNA here is from genome assembly GCA_018340775.1 of Taxus wallichiana var. yunnanensis. Classification (NCBI taxonomy): domain Eukaryota; kingdom Viridiplantae; phylum Streptophyta; class Pinopsida; order Cupressales; family Taxaceae; genus Taxus; species Taxus wallichiana. Next base: position 718,036,895 of record CM031243.1, read on the forward strand.
GAAATATGGGTGTTGATAATAGTAACGTGAACGTTCCTAATCAGCCTGAAAATAAAAAGGCAAGATTAGCGAGCTGAACTCACAAATGATATAAAAATAATAAGTCCTCCAAAGTTTGATGGAACTACACTTGGGGATGGGGCTGAAAATTGGCTCAGTGAAATGGAGAAGTACTTTGCGATAAGAAACTTCTCCGAGGAAACAAAAGCAATATGGGGAGCATATCAGCTTTCTCATGAAGCATCATCATGGTGGGACAACCGTAAGGTTGAGTTGAACATTGTTGAAACAGACATAACTTGGGATCAATTTAAAAGTTACTTTAGGCAATGATGGCTGCCTCAACTTTTTTATGATCAGAAAATGACTGAATTTCAGAACTTGTCTCAAGGAAAGCTGACTGTGACAGAATACTGGGAAGGGTTTACTAAAATCCTTAAGTATGTACCACAAGTACCAAGCTGACGAGAATTTCAAGATATGAAAGTTTATAATGGGACTGAATCCCATCATTGGTGGTGAGGTAGATGTCCACGGTCCAACCACTATGGAAGGAGTTTTCGAAAAGGCAATAAGACAAGAATAGAAATTGAGAGCAATCTCTGCTCATAGGGAGGAGATTAGGAAGAATATTCCCAACTCTTCTTCATCTCTTGCACCTAAAAAGGGACCTTGGAAGAGGTTCGGCATGAAAAGTAAAACTGTTATGGATAACAATAAGAAAACAGGGATGAACAAACTTGTTGCTAGTATGCGGAACAACTTTACCAAAAATAGCGGTAATGGGAAAAAGTTCTATGGAAGCTGAATGATAACTTCAAGGCTAGAAATAAATTTGAGCCTATGAAGGGGCCCGTCGGAGGTTGTTTTAACTATGGAAAGGACCATTACGCAAGTCATTGTCCTTTAAAGAAGGATAGTCACGGTCAATAGCATATGATACACACCTTTGCGGTGGCTAACAAACAAGTGAAAAGCAAGTTACACCCATAGAAGTTCGGGTAAGTTATTCAGTATACCTGTGGTTATACTTTTTGATATTGGAGCTACTGAATGTTTTATATCTACTAAGTTAGCATTGAAATTAAAAATAAAATTTGAACGAATGGATAAGACATGGACGGTACATTACGGAAATAATGTTGTCCATACAGTTAATATGTGTCTTTTTGGGGCAATCCTTGACTTGCCTAGTTTCTCCACGTAGTTGACCTTTATGTTACCCCTTTGGGGTCATATGATGTAATTATAGGTGTTAATTGGTTGGCGGAACATAAGGCAAAGGTTGACTATTATGAAAAATAGATTTTTGTTTTGATGACCTGTAGAAAATAGTAGTCATTCAGGGTGTAAAATGTGGGATTGCAGTTAGGAAACTAATAGCTATGCAACTAAAAAGGGCTAAAAATAGAGGCTGCACTTTGTATGCCGTAAAAATGATAGAAATTTTCAAAGAAGATAATGATTTTATGGAAAAATATCCATTGTTGAGAAATTTCAGTGATGTATTTCCGAAGAATTACCGGGTCTTCCGCCCAAATGGGAGTTTGACTTTGCAATTGAGATCAAACTAGGAACCGAGCCCATATCCAAGGCACCCTATAGAATGACCACCATTGAGTTGGTGGAACTTAAGGCTCAGTTACAGGAAATTTTGACCAAAGGGTTGATAAGACCGAGTGTCTCACCATGGGGAGCACTAGTAATTTTTGTAAAGAAGAAGGATGACACACTTAGATTGTGCATTGATTACAGAATGTTGAATAAGGAAACCATTAAGAACCGATATCCACTTCCTAGGATTGATGATCTATTCGATCAGATATGCATGGAGCATCAGTTTATTCAAAAATAGATCTTCGATCTGGATATCATCAGCTGAGAATAAAAGAGGAAGACATTCATAACATAGCTTTTAGAACACAAGGTACGAGACATTACAAATTCACAGATTGCCTTTTGGGTTGTGAATGCACTTGTCGCCTTCATGAATTTTATGAATAATATTTTTCAAGAATACTTGGACAAATTTGTGCTTGTATTCTTGGATGACATCTTCATATACTCTAAAAATGTCAAAGAACATCAAGAGCATTTAAAGATAGTACTGGAAATCTTGAGAAAGAGAAAGTTGTATGGTAAGTTGTCTAAATGTTCCTTTTATGATGTAGAAGTGCATTATTTAGGACATGTTATAAGCAAGAATGGGATAGTCATAGATCCTTCAAAGATTGTAGCTATAACTGAGTGCCCATGTCCTAAGAACGTGCATGAAGTTAGAAGCTTCATGGGCCTAGCGGGGTACTATAGAAAGTTCATTAAGGACTTTTCTAAGATTGCTGCACCAATCACTTCATTACAAAAGAAATATAAGATTACGAAGGATCGAGTTAACTACAACACCTATTCTAACTGTGCGACTTTGAATGGAGATTTTACGGTGGTAACAAATGCATCTGGGGAGGGTCTCGGAGGCATTCTGTTACAAAATGATCACATCATAGCTTATGAAAGTAGAAAACTCAAGTTACATGAACAGAATTATGCTCCACATGACCTAGAGCTCGCTGCCATCATTCATGCACTTCAAATGTGGAGGCATTACCTCCTTGGTAAGCCTTTTGAGCTAAAAACTGACCATCTTGGGTTGAAGTATATTTTTACTCAGCCAAACCTGAATGCAAGACAGTGAAGATGGTTAGAATTCCTATCTCAGTATGATTTTGATATAAGCTATATTAAAGGCAAGGAAAATAGGGTAGCAGATGCTCTGAGTCGTAGAAAGCACATTTCTACTCTTATAACATTAAGAACTCAGTTTAAAGATGAGGTGAAAAGTGTCATGGAATCTGACTCTTATTTTCAGCAAGTTAAGGCAGCACTTGCTGCAGATCAAAAGATGTAAAGTATAAAGGTTTTCATTTTGACAATGAAGGAATTTTGCAGTTTGAAAATAGGGTATATATACCCTTGGCAAATGATTTAAGAAAGAAATTATTAGTTGAATTTCATAATTCACCTTTTTCTAGACACCCTGGCATTACGAAAATGCTTGCTGATATAAAGCAACAATATTTCTGGAAGGGAATGAAAAAGGATGTGATGGAATTTGTGACACACTGCTTGGAATGTCAGCATGTTAAGGCAGAACATATGCATCCCACCGGATTACTGTACCCTCACAGCATTCTGCAGTACAAATGGCAAGTGATAACTATGGATTTCGTTCAAGGATTTCCTATGTCTTGGAATAAACATGATGTTATCCTAGTTGTTGTTGAAAAACTAACCAAGGTGGCACACTTTATTCTAGTAATCTAAAAGACGATTCACCATTTTAGCAAGAAGGTTTGTACATGATATTTTTAGGTTACATGGGATACATGAATTAATCAAATCGAGACGAGAGATCGAGAATGACATCAAGATTTTGGAAAACGCTTAATGCATCCTTAGGAACTAAACTAAATTCAGTTATGCATATCATCCGAAAATGAATGGACATACCTTGAAAGAGTCAATCAAGTTTTAGAGGATATGTTAAGAATGTATTACATGGATCAGCAAAGTATAAATGGGAGGATTACCTCCGCTGGTTGAATTTTCTTATAATAATACATATCACGCCTCTTTAAAGATGGCACCTTTCAAAGCATTGTATGGAAGGAAATGTAGAACCCCTGTTAGCTGGGATAACGTAGAGGATAGAGAGATAATTGGGCCAAAAATCCTTACGAGAAATGGAACAACAAATTAAAATGATTCGTGAACGTTTAAAGGAGGTTACCAATAGGTAAAAGAGTTATGTAGACTTAAAATGGGTTGATAGGAAATATGAACTTGGTGAGAAGGTCTTTCTTCGGGTTAAGCCAAAAAAGAGTTCTATAACTTTTGGCAAGGCTGCCAAGTTATCACCTCGTTATGTGGGACCTTTTGAAATTGTTGAAATAATCAACCCTGTAGCTTATCATTTAGCTTTACCTCTTGCTTTATCACGAATGCATGATGTTTTCCATATTTCTTTGCTTAAGAAATACGTATCAGATTTATCACATGTGCTGAATTGGGATTCCTTATAGGTCCAAGACCTAGAATAATCATGGTTAAGCCCATTTGAGTGCTAGGAAATTTCTAGTTGCACTTAAGAAATTACAAAGTGAATCAATGTAAGGTCCAGTGGGACTAGTTTAGCGAAGAAAGTGCAACTTGGGAGAATCTCGAAGAAATGAGGTCTACTTTTCCATACTTGTTTGATCTAAATTAAGTTCGAAAAACTGATAAATCGTGACAACAGGAAAGCTGCTAAATTGTTTGATGGTTATTTTAAATATTGTTTTGAAGACTTAAATTTTAGTTCTGTTATGAACATATGAATGGAACGACGATAACTGAATTTTGTCCTAAAACTCTATGATTTGACTAATTTGATCATCGGGACGATGATTCTTTTAAGAAGGGAGGTATGTAACATCTTGATCATGATTGTTATTATGATAACTTCTATTTCTGACATTGCAAATGTTGCAACAAGAATTGTCGTGTGAAGGTGTATTCTTTGATTTTGAAAATCATGCTTGTAATGAGTAAGTATTACTGCTCAGAATTCGTGCATATGGTAACTCTGCTTACTTGGAAATGATGTCATTATATCTTGCAATTTACAAAGTTGAGAACTGCGCAGACGAATTACTGTGTACTCGATGAATTTATATATGTTGACAACACACCTTGAATCAATTCCATTGATCCAAGGTATGCTTCAACCTTCTTTATTGTCATCTTGTCGATTGAATTTCCAAATAAAATAAAGTTTGGAACCGAGCTGGGGTTTGTTGTAAATTTTAAAGAATCTAGTTACAGGTATACTTACCTGGCATCATGCTACCAATGACAAGATTTGATTCCCTGAATACATATAAATTGTAACGTTAGAAAACATAAAATGAAAAAAAAGGTTTACATACAAGGATATTAAGGCATATATCCTGCACTATACGGGTTTTAAGCCTAAGGTGGTAAGACCTACTTGGAACCTATTATTGAATTGTTATGGGTTATGTTTTAACCTATGACATAATATTTATCCTACATGGATTTTAAATTAAAAGTTTGTAAACTAACCTAAGGTGAATCCTAAGGAAACCTAACTATTAATATTGTAACCTAAACTATTACTAATCCTAAGAGGGACCTATGGGTTACATGGAAAGTGGGAGGAAAAAGGGGGAAGGTTTTAGACTTAATGGTGGACTTAATTACAGTCCTTGTAATTTTTAATCGCAAGTTTGGCGGGAGCATGGGAAGTTAGAGGAATCTAACTAGCAATATTACTAAATTTGAATTACATGCAAAATTTTAAAATTAGAACTCGCCAAATTTGAGTTGGCGGTGGCGTGAAGAAAGAGGGGGAAAATGCATTCAATGCATTTAATGGCATTGGTTTTGGCAACCAACCTGCCTAGGAAAGAGGAAAGTGGATTTTTGTGGGGTTATTGTTATTCATTTGGTTTTCTAGTTTTTGCTCTGCAATGGTTGTTCTTTCAAACTTGCAAATTCATTTTCGGCCATTGTTGTTGTTGTTTTGATCACCTTCGGCTGTTTTTGAGCCTGTGGAAAAGAGGAGGCCATTGGGAGACTTTTTTGATTGTCATTGTTTGAAAAGAAGAATTTATGAGGACACAGCTATGAATTTCTACAAGACAATAAGAAGTTTTATCAGGCATGTTAAGATCTTTCTGTTAAATAGCTATGATTTTCATTAAACATTTCAATAAATGAATTCTGTTTTTGGAAATTTCGTGGTTTTATGTAAATGTTTCAGTATGTTAAATTGGGGACTGTGATTTAAGTTTGAAATTTTCATTTAGAAATGATGCATAGAAAAAAGTTGATATTTCAGTTAAAACTGTAAATGGGTATAAAAATCTCCACTGTTGTTAGGGTTTTAAAGGAAATGTGTGTTTGGCTTTGTGGTCTTTTGTGGGTTGAACTTGAAAACATGTGATAAGTATATTGTTTGTTGAGTTTATATGCTTAAAAGGTTGTGGATTTCGTGAATGTTTGGACAAAACTTTTGTGGATTTATCCTTCCTTTCCGTAATACATTTAATTGTGATGTGGGTTCTCTTTGAGACATGAGGTTCATCGTATCACTTTCACAGCTGTTTGTTCTAAAATGTTATAAAGTTCTCCTATTTTTCTTTCGGTACCCATGACTGAATGTTTGGAAATAACTTCTTCGCTGAATCTGGAAAGTATATCAAATTTTTTAACTGAGGGATTGGTGTAGAACATACGTTTTTACTGTTTCCTTGAACTCATGGGTGAGTATAGGTTCTACAAATTTAAACTTCTTGTTGTTTTCATTAGAACTGAACAAGGGTAAATCCCTTACCTTCGTGATTGAAAATGATTTCTTCTTTTATCATTCCAGTGAAAGCGGGGTCATGTTGTTGGGTTGTAAACATTTACTTGTTTATATTTGGGATAACACATTGTTTTCAGTGAAGGAAATTAATATTGATGGGTGCAATTGGAAATTCATTATGGTTTGATACTTTCGATTTAGTTGTAAAATGAATTAATTAAATACTTTTCCTTTTTGTAGCTGATAAGATATTAAAACTATTCGATTTTTGTATGAAAAGAATTACATTATCATTACGGTTGCATATCATGGTTTATATTTTGGTAATGTGTTGGAAGGAAGTAATAAGAATTTCTATCTCATTTTAATTAATGACTTCCATATTTTTCTCTCTTGACTGTTAATATTAGTTGATGTTCTTCCTTGCATAAGATCGACCAGTTCAATCGTGTTAATTGGAAGATGTTATAGAATTGTTAACTAGAGGAAATACTTCCTTTCTTTGTTTCCCTTTTAAATATTTAGTAAAGAAATACTGAAATAAATTTTAACTGCCTTCGGGTGTACATAATTGCATTTCACTTTTCTGTTTCTCTCTCTGAATTGGATAAATAACTTGTTGTTTGTTGAATTTGGAAAAGTGATATGAGTTAATTTTATGATGATTGTTTACCTTCCTCTTCTGCATTTGAACTCGGTTGATGTTTAATGAGTAGTAAAAAGGAAAGAGTTTTGTTTAAAATTCAATTAATCTACTATGAGGATTCCATTTACAAGATGGAACGGGACTGAATTGATTGTGTTCGAACAGTGAATTATTACTTCTTTCAAATGCTTCTATCAGAGAACAGTTAGAGTTAATATTCTTGGATTAACTATTTAAATTCAAAATGAACTACATTCATTTTTGAAAGAGATGGTTAGGTAATGGAGATATAATATTGCTTGTTTGTGATAAATATTTTGAGGAGTTATTAATTAATGGTACTATTTGATTATGATGTTAATTACTGTGACATGGTTGTTAAATTTGTTCATCCTTTTTGGTACTTAATTCTTATGTGATGTCCATCTTAATTACGGGACGTTTCATAAAAGCAGAGTTCTTTTACTGAAACGGTTAATCAAAAGCACTTCTTTTTAATAGTAAGTGCTTAACATGCTCAGTTCGATGAACTGACCCGTGCTGGAAATTCTTGCAGATGGAGTACGTAAGTGTTAGAAGAAGACATGTTCTTTTAGGATGTTTCTTCTGTTTAACTAAAAGCTGGATCTTTTATGAGACTTTATTATTCTTCTCGAATGTAATGGAAAAAGGAATAAAAATTGTAGTCTTGTTTGAGTTTATCAATATTGATAGGCATGAATTAAGTCTGGCTATTTGGACTTGTAAAATTTTTAAATTTTATGTCTTTGAGTAAGAAAAAGGAATGGAGTGATATTTTATTTTTGTACTATTATTGAATTGTGAAAATAAAATCGTGAACTTATTCCTATAGTTGTATAGTTGAATTTGTACTTATATATACGATGGTTGTTAGCTTTAAAAAGGATATAATGAGAAAGAGGGAATTAACACTCTACTCTTCTCTTAAATACAACTTTTAAGTTGGAATGTGCAAATGGTTAATACTTAGGTCAATATGGACTATTAATTGCCATTTTTAAAAGATTAAAATACATATGAATTTTTGTGTAAGTAATATTTGGAATTGGATTCTAAACTAATGAATATTAAGGAAAGGACAATTAAATTATGTATTCAGATTTCGTTAATATTCCTTGGGGTGTCTTTCCCAAAGGATATTTAGAAGGAGGAAATCATATCTCCTCTCTATTAAATCTTAAACTAATGTAAGGCAAGCACAAATAAATGAATACATGTGCATAGGAAATGGACCTCATTCAAATGAGGAATAATGTAAAGGAAACTTAAACTTAGAATCAGCTATGAATGAAATTAATCAAGTTTAGTAAATTAATCTTACTAATCAAACTGATTTGGGCTGTAAGTCTGAAGCTTTAATTAATGATCCAAGAAAAGAGATACAACTCTTCAGTAAGGAGAAGTGATTGTATATTAGCTTCATGACAAATTAAGTCATTCATGACTATACACCTTTAATGAATAAAAATATTAAAGGACTAACAAGATTGTTGAACTTATTCATTAAATTAAAAAATAAGAAAGTGATCAAGCTCTTAGTGGAATATGTATCCCTAGATGGGAGGATTCGAAGGATGTTGGAACCTACCAACTGCAATAAGGTGTCCTCATGAAGGCTGGGCCTTCATGATGACACAATGTTGCAGCTGACATGTTGCAACACCCTTCCGAATCGAATCATCTAGGTTTACATAAACCTGAACTTGGCCTCAACTCTACTTTGGACCAAGTTAGGAACATGTCCTTGTGTATGAAGTGACTCGCAAGGACTAAAGGTAACTAGACATACGTAATTGATATGGGTCGAAGATGTATGTCTATGTATCCTTAGTCGTCACGAGTGACTCTCTACACCTTTTCATATTACTAACTTGGATTAAGGTTCAACCTTGGACAAGAGGACTAACAGGAGTCAGGAAAAGACCATTCTAGATAATAGGTGAAGTGAGGTGAAGGACGTATTCCATTGATGAGTATTCCATCTAGGAATATGATCATGCTAAGCATGTGAAAATCTTTGGCCAAAGTATCGCAAGTTGTTGGTTGTGTTGTCCTAAATCACCTAGTTTAAGAAACAAGATTTCAGATGAATATCGAGTAATAGATATTTAGATAGGCCTCTTAAATGGAGCACTTCAATAACCGAAAAGTAAAGAGAACAAAGTATACTTAGTATATAATATATGGATTAACACGAAGGATCGGTAAGTAGCCAAGTCATGAAATGAGAGATCGATGAAACTCCGAGCCATGAAATGGGAGATCGGTAGTTCTTCGAGTCATTACAGTTGCATATGGTTATCTGTTATATGATTGAATGGCATGGAATGTGTGTTCCATATTATGAATATGCGAACAGAGAACATTAATCTAAAAGTATTGTGTGTTCTAAAATGTCATTTAGAATAGAGAACAATTATTAAAAACTTGAAACGTGTATTCTAAATTACATAATTTAAAACAAAGAACGTTATGCAAAAAAAAAATTCCCTTGTTCTAGTGTCTTAAAATGGGAATGTTACAATTCATATATTGAAGAATTTGAGGTTAATCTAGAATCCGAGTTATAATGTTCTCTAGATGAATTAGATAAATCAAGGAATAGAAATTATAAATTGAGGTCTTACATCAATGCCTATGAGAAGCGCATCACTCTCCACAAGAAATAAATTGAGCAAGAATGAACAAGAGAATGCTCAAGAATGCACCTAATTAGATAAATTATTGAACTCGTCAAACTCAAGGATAAAAAAATCGCCAATCGAAAACATTTGGGATGGAAAAAGAAGTGAAAAAAATTCATCATGAACCAATGGCAATCCAAATGGAGAAATAACGTGAAGAAAATATTGAGGAACTTGAGGCAAGTCAACCCGATTTCTAAAGCTCTCAGGGAAAAAATTGAAGAATATGAAAAACTATTCTCGACATGAAAATATTCGAGAAGGATTTAGACTAGGAAAATCAAGAAAATGTGAAGATAAAGAATGATAAAGAAGATGCCTACGGATGCTTGAAGCTGAAATAAATAATCAAGATAAATGGATCAAATGCAGACTAGCACGATAGAGCATGAGAGTCTCGGAAAGAATTTGAAATAGTAAGGTAAAGGGAATTGAAATTTGAATCAAGAAAAACATGTTGTCAAAAATGCTCAGAAAATAAGGAGGATGAAAAGGCTAGTTCTAGTATGCAACAAGACAAAAAGAAAACCAAGGTGGTTGCAATGGATGACTTAAGTCAATCAGACAATCCAATGCATCTAGGTATGAAAGAAGATTTAGTGGATATTGTTATTCATGTTATGGTTTTGGTCACAAGGTTACAAAGTGTAAAAGACACAAGGTAGACAAAGAACATCCATGGAGGGATAGCAGATCTAAGTCTGAGAAGAGTAGGATGTGTTTCAATTGTCATGAAAAAGGACACATTGCTAGGTATTGCTTAGAAAAATCCTTAAGATAGTTTAGCAATGATCACTCACATTCAAATAAAGGATAAATCATGTAATGTGTTATACATGTCATGAATTTTGGCATTATTCAAAGAACTATTGTCAAAATGAACAACCTAAATGCAGCAGTAGACTTCATACCTTCATATGGAAAGAAAAGAAATATTCTACCATGAAAATGATTCCTAAGAATCATACAAAAACTACCAAGACTCAAACAACTCCTGAAGAGAAGAAGATGAGATGGGTATACAAGATCAAGGAAGAAAAACTAGAAGTTAAAGAAGAAAATAAGGACAATAAATTATCATGGGAAAATGAGGTAGAAAATCATAAATTTAGCATGAGACCAGAAACAATGAATGATGACAAAGGAAAGAAGAAGGAAGATAAACTGAGTGCAAGTAATGAAGAATTTCTTCCTCAAGCGGTGATAGAGGAAATGCAAGTATATGTGTCTCACCGAAGCATACAAGTTGAAAAAGAGAGGTCAAGTGACATGATAGTCATGCCAAGAAATGTAGTCAAGAAGAATGACAAAAGAACTAGAACCAGGAAAGATGAAACTGAGTCATCATGTCATTATGATGACTATCTATTATTTTGATAGAACCTAAGAAGACATGATATACCTTCTCTAAGATTCTAGAAGGTATACCAAATCTAGAGGAAGCATGGTAAAAATTCCATCATGGTGAGATTGGAAAAGAACAAAAAAAAAAGTTGGTTGGTGGAAAAATTCATAGTTTAATTGAGTGAGATATCAAGGTATGCCATATATGATTTGCTCCATGTTATACAATGTTGTATGTATTAAAGTCCTTGTGTATTTTCCTAACGCAACATAGGAAAATAAAGATGTAAATTTGTTCCTATTCATGTATGTTTTTCATTAACCTTGTCATTGGTATAAGTCAAGTGAGAAGTGGTACCATGAGATAAATATTGAATCATTGACCAAGATGTTTGCATGGTAAAACCGAATCAAAACAGTGTCCGATATTATTTGTATGTATAGATGTGAGTGTTAATGTCTTATTTGAGTCATTAATTGGCTGGTTGTTATTATCAGCACATATCCATGGTGGAAAATCGGTCATGTATAAAATCCTCATGGATATAGAGGTGGAACTAGTGGATCTAGAGGCACAATACAGTGGATCCATCGATCAGTGGAGGGAACAGGAGGGAACTAAGGATATGGATCAGGAGGACAGGGGCCTCAACCACTGCCTCGCCTTAGGTGTTCTTTAAAATGTCTTTACACTTGTCAGATTACCAAGGTATAAAGGATGTTGTAGAACACATGCACAAGTGTGAATTGTTATGGTGCGTAAAGGGATTACTACCATAGTGTGTAAGGAAAGTCAGTTTACAAAAACATTGCAAGGGCGTGCACATAGATGGTATAGGAAGTATGACCCCTATCAAATGGTGGTAGACTACACCACATTAAAAAATTCCTTCCTAGCAGAGTTCCATATACCGGAGTTCGAGCAGAAGAGCATCAACGCTTTGAAAGAGATCCAATAGGGAATGACAAAGAGTGTGTGGGAGTATGATGCATGGTTTAAAACTCTCCTATCAAAACTATCATATGAAATTCACCCTTCACAACATGCTCAATGGTTTGTTGGAGGATTGATCACTCCATTTAGGAGGGAATTATCCCATAAAACATTTTATTGACCCGTGCGAGGCTCTAGAGGTTTCCTTACACGCTAAAGTAGTTGGGATCTTTAATACCGTGTGAGCCCTTTTCCGGAGGCTCAAATTTCGCCATGGCCAGATTAGGGAAACTATCTTTAAAATCTACACATGAGACTCATAATGGTCTTTGGTGCGTGGATTGTGAAGTAGAGGGGCATGTCAAGGATAGTTTCCCCATAAATTAGTATGTGCCAAAGCAAAGAGATTGTGAAATTTTCCATGAGGACCAAGATGTGAGTAGATGTCCCTTTTACTGCATTTGATCCAGAAGAATGTGCCTTGGTACTACAAGATCTACACCTCTACAACCCATAATATTAAGAATTGTAAACTCATTGACTAGATCCATGAATCTATTGATCATGGTGTCTCGCCAAACCAACCTTTCCATTAGTTCTAAGGATGATTATCACCATTATGAAGGATGTGCAGATAGAGTGGCATGTCGGAGAGGTTCTCGAGGAAGATTCTATGGCTGTAATAACCAAGGAGGAGGAGGAAGTGAGTTCCCATGAGGAAACTGCTATAACTGTGGATCTACATAACATTACAGGTGTGAGTGTCTAGATTTATTGCAGTGCTCATGGTGCGGGAAAAAGCATAAGTATGAGGAGTTCCCTGATTTGTTTGAACACATGATCCAACAGCACTAGAAGGACAAGGGCACTAGGATGGTGAGTATAAAGAAGGCCGACACATAGTGGATGCCTAGAGTGGCACATGAGTCAAGGTTAGAACCTATTCTAGTGACAACATGAGAAGAAGTTGCACGCGCTAAAGAAATACCAAGGAAAAAGACTCTAGTATCAAGAGAAGAAGTGGTGCATGGGAAGTATCCAGACCCTACCCACCAGAAGGAAGTGTATCAAGAGACAATGGATGTCATTCGGAGTTTGCAGGGAGAAATCTAGTGTCTAAAGGATCAGTTTAAGTAGTAGGAGAAAAGAAGGAATGTTGAGGCTCCGAAAAAGGATCCGGATGAGGTCAAGGAAGTGTGCAAAATGTTAAGGGAAGAGAATATTATTCCTTTCTAGGAGAATGGCTACAGGAAAAGATGTCACGAGTGGGAGCAGAGCACGAAAGGTAGGTGTTACATACAAACCTCCTCCCCATAGCCTTGGCTATGACAAAAAGATCACTGTGAAGCAGCGATTGTGGATGGTTGGCTTCTAAGCAACATATTGATTAACATGGGATTAGAATTCAATGTTCTTACATTGGATGCCTGACATCAAATGGAAAGGCATGCATTACATCCATCTTCGAATGTGTTGTATATGGAAAACAAAACTAAGGCAATGCCCATTAGGGTATTAAAGGATGTAGTGATTAACATTTAGGGGGAAAGTTTACTAGAGACTTCGATGTTTTAGTGCTCACTAAGGTAGACAATTTTCTAGCATTGCTTTGGCACCCACAAAGGTGCTATAAGAACAATGCTGACCTAAGGTTCAACAAAGGATATATTTTCAAGAACAAGGAATAATGTTTCATCATCTCTCTAACGGATGGGAATCCAATGCCTTATATTGAACCTTTAGGAGAAGAATTCCTTGATAAAATTTATGTGCACTCCATCAGAGACTTAAAGATAATTCACCCTATAGAAGGAGTTATCCAATTTGAGGATGTCCAATTTGTGAGTGATACCACAAGCATGGCGTGTGAAAATTGGGTACACAGGACCTATGAGTTAATTGGATGATAGTTGAGGGGGTCTGTAATAAAAGTGACCAAGGCATGCTCACTCAAGTGCCTAGGAGGAAAGAAGTTACCAAGTTACTCTGGAGGGGCATACCTTGAAATTTTCTTACTGGACATGGAAGCTCAGTGGAAAAATGAGGGCAAAAGAAGAGGGATGCTTAGTTATATCCTACTCGGGACTACAATGTGCTAGTGGGATACACATAACGAGAACCTTCTAGAGATGCGCAAGGTGAGAATCACATTCTCTGTAAGATTTTCCAGAGCAACGCGCCCATGGTCATTCAAGACTACCATGGTAAAGAGACCACTTCATTTCATATCCAAGCATGTGAGAAGGCCTGGATAGGAGGTGTAGAAGCCTTTCCACCATCATTATGGGTACATAAGATGTATTCCACACTACAAGGTTATGCGTGTGTGTGGTTAATCCATTCGTAAACACGCAGCTGCAGACATGAAATCGGCAGAGTTGACAATTGATTTCATCAAATATTTTGAATATCAGAGCACAAATCCATCAATGGATAAGGCATTGCAAGTGTTCAAGCACCTTATGATGGGGGATAGTACTATGGAAGAAGACAAGATACTAGAATTACTAGGTGAGCCAAGTTTAGAGGCATGTTTTGATGAGGATGAGTTGGACGAGATGCAGTTTGAGAAACCATGCATAGAAAAGGAAAAAGGAAATATGGTTTGTCATAGATGGAGAGGAAACAGAGAGTCTGTATGCTAACCACTCTTTAGGTATGTGTGATGTTATAGATAGCATTGATGAAAGGACGCGCACTTACCATGAGCCCTTAAAAATGAAGAAGGTTAACATTGGGTCAAGTAGAACCCAAGGAAGCAATCATTGGAGACTATTGGTCGGAAAAGGAGGTCTCAAAGATCATTGATTTGTTACGTGAATTCCAGATTTATTCCCTCACGGGTATCATGAACTCAAGGGCATCCACCATTCCTTGGGGGAGATGAAGATAAAACTAAAGGAAGGTGTATGCCCAATCTGGAAGAGGCCATACCGGATGAATCCAAATTTACATGTATGGGTCAAGGAGGAGATAGACAAAATGATAGCATCAGGTATCATTGAAGTTATGGAAGAATCAGAATGGATAAGCCCAATGGTCATCAACATCAAAAAGGATGGAAGGATTAGGATCTATGTTGACTACAGGATTTGAATGCAAAGATGATTCATTGATCCCTTCCCTACCCTATTCACTGAAGAAATCTTAGAGGGAGTGGTCAGGTGCAAAGTCTACTCCTTCACGGATGGGTTCTTAGGGTACCACTGTGGTGAGGATTCCAAAGGAAGACCAGAGATAGAAAAAATTTACCACCGGATGGGGAATTTTTCCTATACGACACTCCTTTTGGATTGAAGAATTTTCTGCTATGTTCTTGCACATTGAAGTGCAAGCCTTCGAGACTTCATCAATAAATTCCTTCAGTCTATTTGGATGATTGGACTGTGTATGGTCTATTCAAGGACCATTTTGATAACTTAAGACTAATGTTTGAAAGGTGTCGACAATTGAGGATATCCCTCAACATCAAGAAGTGTGTCTTTGCTACCCCATTTGGAACCTTATTGGGACATATCATATGCAAGGAGGGCTTACTAGTAGATCCCGCCAAGGTTGTAACTATGTGGGTTTAGGGGAACCTACTAGCCAAAGCGCCATGCACATATTCCTTAGGCATACGGGTTACTATAGAAATTTCATCAACGGATATGCCAAGATTTTCATGTCATTAGAGGAATTACTTAGACATAAGAGTTTCTTTCATTAGGAGAGTGTGCAAGAGAGGGAATTTGGCACTCGAAGGATAGACTTGTTCAACACCCATTCTTCGTTTCCCCATTTGGGATAACACTTTCCATGTTCATGTGGATGCCTCTGGTACAACCCTTGGAGCAAGTAATAGAACAACTCTGGTGAAGGGATTATTGACCATACCTTGTGCTTTGCAAGGAGAAATTTAACATTGGCGAAATAAAATTACATCGCCATCGAGTGTAAAGCACTATCCATGATCTATGCGTTGCACAAGTTTAGGAAATATCTACTGGTGACACCATTTATATTTTACATGGACCACATGGCATTAAAATACTTGGTAAACAAGCCCATTTTATAAGGGCGCATATGTCGATGGGTCCTACTATTCCAAGAATTTGAGTTCACCATGGTTGTCAAGCCAAGAAAGAGTAATTCTAGGCCCGATCACTTGTCTAGAATTAACACAGGAAAGGATGTGCAAAGTATTGAGGAGACCATGCCAAATGTGCAATCTGTTTAGGTTGTGGTGCACACCCTCATACTTAGAGGATATTAAGTGTTTCTCAAAATAGGTATGTCACCATAAGGGATGAAAAAAATTAGAGAGGAATTAGTTAGCCATATGCACCACACCCTACATGGTGGTTATTGGTGATTTGTAAAAAATAGGATGTGATGAAGTTTTGTGTGTCGGTGCATGCTAGAACATGAGCATCTGGCTATTATAGAGGAGGCACATGGAGGAAGCGTAGGTGGACACTATGTAGGGGATGCCACTACACGTAAGATATTACAAGTGGGTTATGGTGGGAAACCCTATATCAAGATTAAAAGAGTATTGCAAGGCATGTGATCATTGTCATCACCTTGTCAAACCAGGGTAGAGGGATGAAATGCCTTTGCACCCTATTCCAAGTACAAAGCCATTTGAAAAGTGGGCCATAGATTTTTAGGCCCCATTTCACTAGCCCTGTACGATATGATAACGCTATGTAATCACTTGCACTAATTACTTGAAAATATGGGAATAAGTAGTGCCTACAAAGAATTTTATAGTGGCTACAACATCCATGGTTCTATGGGAAATTATTATTACACGATATGGATGCCCGTTGAGCTTAACTAGTGATAGAGGTATGAATTTTCTAAATGAGACCATCTAAATTATGCTATCGAGTTCATGGTGGCTCATAATAAGACTACCCCTTACCATCTAGAAGAAAATGGAACTACGAACATTTAATAAAATACCGAGTCATACCCCGACAAAAAAATTTGACGTTGGTATACGAGATTGGGATGATAAAGTATCGGTACTTCTATGGCCATATGAGACAACCTACAAGAGGTTGAATAAAGCCACACCATTCCAATTGGTATTTTCCATAGAGGTTGTCCTACCCATTGAATTTATATTACGTTCTCTATGTATAGCGCACGCAGAGGATTGGCCGACGAGAAAGCATTGGAGGAAAGGATTGACAAATTGATGAAATTGGATAAGAGACGATCATTGACCAGTGTGGATTCAAAAGGATAAAAAGGCTAAACAAAAAGCATGGCATGACCGCCACATCAAAAAAACAATTTGAGAATGGGCAGATGGTATTGTTATATGATTCTAAGTTTCGCATCATACCAGAAAGTTAAAAGTCCATTTCTTGGGGCCCTATATCATCTCGGATATCCGAATTCAGGTGCATACCAGTTGAGAGCACTAGATGGAATGAGATTACCAGGCCATTTCAATGGGAGTAGGTTGAATCCCTACTAAAAATATTTCTTCTTAGAGGATATAATAAGGTAGTTTTGCCATTTAGTATAAGTTTCCCTTTATGCAATTTTTTCCTTTTGTTTTTCCTTTCTCTTCATTTGTTTTTTCATTTGTTTTTCACCTTAGGTTTTGGTAACCACATTACTTTTTGAAGGTTGTGCATGCACAAAGGACCGTGCATCTATTTTAGTGTGGGGTGGAGTGATGCGAAGTATAGGCCCATAATACAAGTTGAACTGGCAGAGAATTTGCAATGAATTTCTGGTTGATGGATAAAAATTGCACAAGGATGAAGAAAGCACATGGAAGAAGAGGTGGACCAAATATTTTGGTGTCGTGGATAAGACTTCAAAGAAACCATGGATAGAGGAAGAAGCACAGAACAACACGAGGTAGGCGAGAGCAAAAATCGAGAAGCACAAAATAAGTGCCTTTCAAATGCTAACACGCATGTAAGAGTCTTCTCGTCGGGATGGATTTTTACGCGCCGATGGAAGGTTGTAGAAGTTTTTTTCACAAAATTGGGTGCATAAGTGAAGGCACGTAAGGTCATATTGGTGGAAAAAGCCACATTTAGTACTAAGTATGGTGGTAGGTAAAATAGCATTTAATGCTAGAAAGAAGGAAAATATATAAATAAGAAGTCGGGAACTTCATTATTTACCTTGCATTTACAAAGAGAAAAGAGCTCTCGTGAACTAGGGCATCCAAAGGTGATCTATGCGAAGAAAAATTTAAGAAATCTAAGAGGACGTGACTAGAGCAGATCTACAAACTAGTAGGAAAGGAGTACATGGGCATGGAGGAAGTTATTGAGAAGGAAGTTGTTGAGAAGTGTCATCTTGTGGAAGAATTGTTCCAATTAGGGTTTGGTGGCTAGGGCACGGTGTAGGAGGGTTTCTTCATAAGGTTGTGCATTAGGGTTGGATAAAGTGGTAGAGCAGAGCAAGGAAAAGACACTTGAAGTGATAACCTAACCAGAAGGATGGCACCAAAGAAAGAAACCATCTCACCTAAAAAGTAGAAGGACAAGGGAAAGGGGAAGTAAATGGATATCGTCACAAACTAAAATCAAGAGTGGTACATGGTGATGTAATACCTGGATGGGGTATTGCTAGGAAAAGAATGGGAATCTCATCTACAAAAAATGACTGTAAGTGACTATAACCACCGCACCAGATGACGTAAAAAGAAATGGCGTTGGATTTGGTTTGCCCAACAAATAAGAGGACACTAGAGGGCATGCCCATCTACAGTGATGAAGTAAAGGTTAAATTGGAGAAGGAAGGGTTACTACAGCTTTACGAATTATCCTACTTCGGAAAACTTGAGTGCCTCTACCAATGGCTAATGGCGTAAATTCACAAAGATTATTTTTATTTCGTGGGGCGTAAGATGCACATAACTCCTCAGTTAATTTCCAAGTTCACAGGCCTTATTTGTGAGGGGATAACATTGACGATGACCTAAGCAATAAGGATTCCATCAAGGAAACTTGATTGTTATATATGACTATAAGAAAGAATCGTGATACTTTGACATCATAGAGATCCCAGACCCCGTGATGAGGATGGTCGTGTGCTTGGTAACCAAGCTTAATGACCAAGAGAGATGGACTCAAGTGAACAAGGCATGGCTAAATGTATGCTGGAAAATATCTAAGGGGACCATCTACAACTTGTTCACTTTCATCACAGATGAAATCATCAGCAACGCACAAGAAGGTGAGAAGATACTATTTGGCAATTTCCTCCTCACAATTTTTTCTCAAAATCGAGTGCCCGATGGGCTAGAAAGGTTTTTTTGGGAGTACCCTAAGACGATCCCTCACCCGTAAAGTGGTTCATGAAATATACTTACGAGACCATGATAGCCACTCACAAGGCATGTTTATAAAAATGGTATAAGAACATGAGGGACACATTTAGGGTATAATGGAGGATTCGAGAGTAGTTATCCGCACTCGGGAAAGAAGAGGCATAATTTGTAATATTTTAATGCTTCTACATTGGAAGATTTAGGTTGATGAGATGAATACATGGGCCCCTAGTGCAAGCTCTCATTCACCACACAATACTTCCAAGAAGGTGTGAACATGTTCAAAAATGCCAAGAGACTAAGGTTCGACCTTAGTGAGGTGGATCAAGACCACAAAGAGCTGCGTAGGAAGTTAGTTTACCCCAATAATTTTGCATACATGGATATATATGTCTCCCATAAGATACATGAGATGATGAAACCAAGAACATTTTTAATTGTTAGAAGGGTTGCACCAAGGATATACCTTCACATCAGGCCAAAATTTGAAAAGGCAACGTATCTATAAAATGATGTATCCATCCTTGAGGACCCCACAAGAAGAAAAAAATCCCACGCCAAAGAAGAGGGAAAGAAAAGAGGTGTAGAAAGCACCAAGTGTTCAAAGCTAGACAAGTGGTAAGCTCACCTAAGACAAGTGCTAAGCCAAGTACTTATACATGGAGAGGTCACCAGAGGAGGAGGAGAAGGAAGTAGAATCTCCTACCATGAAGAATAAGAACATGAGAGAAGAGAATGATTCAGAGGATACATAGAGCTTGGAGGCCTATAGATGCAAGAGAGATGATGATGATGAAGATGAACCAGGAGGAAAGGACCATCCTATCTATGAAGTACATGACTCGGAGGAGGAAGGAGAGGAAGAAGAAAATGAGTACATATTTTTCAATAGGATGACTGACAAGGAAGAAGGAGATACTCGGGACAAGGGGGTAAGAAAGGAAGTTACAAAATAACAAAGGACCCCAAGCCTCACTAAGGAACAGGTAGATGAGGTTGTGGAGAAAGAAGTATCAAAGATCATTAGAGACCTAGTAGAGCAAGAGATAGAACGCAATGCGGACATGGTGATGAAGGAAGTAGAGGAGGAAAGCGTAGAAAAGGAATATGGAAGCATGGGAGGGGATCCCAGTTTGGCTGTGAGCTTTCCTAAGGCCACATGCATAGGGAGAAAAATGTAGAGGCATCACAGGTTTATTGGATGGGCTATATTGATGATCCAAATAAGGTGTTGCGTGCATGCTTTCAAATCACCATACCAACAGAGTAACTCTTGGCTATGGAATCATTTGATGAGGAAGGTGCATACCCTCGGACAAGGAAAATGCTTTCTTGGGAATTTGATTCCTACATCGATGAACCAAAATTCAAAGTAAGCCAAGGGGAAATAATGAAGGTACCAAAGTCAAAAGGTGACAACCCCTTGGTAAATGCTCAACGGCTATCAAATGAGAAAATATGCAATGCACTAAACAAGGTTTCGGTGGAAGTAGAGGTCGACTCTTCAAGAGGAACGATGTGAGTGAAGTTCCTAGAGGTAGAACTAGAGAAGAAGGAAAAAGAGTTGGAGAAAAGAACCAAGGACATAAAGTGGGAGGAAGCTAAGGCATGAGTTGAAAGAAGATAAGGCAAGGCTACGCGAGGTCTAAATGAAAGTAGAGATTATCACATATTCCATTTTCTTTAAGCATCTTGATCTAACGTCACCAACGTAGAAGTATGGATCCAACCTAGAGTGTCAGAGGACATGACCCGCATCCCGGTAATGGAAATATGACCATAGGCCTTAGAGTCCTGGAGATGAGGCATCGACGTGCAAGGAAAAGGAGGAAAAGATGAAGGTGTTGGAAATTGTCACCTAGTACAAGAATTCCTCTAGGATGTGAAAGTTGCCACCCAAGTCATTGATGCAACTTATGACAACTGCACCAATAGAGATAGAGTGGCAAGCAATCTTGTCACTACCCATGAAGTGGAGCTCAAGGAGTTCCAGGAGAAGAACAAGGGGAATAGGGTGGAACGTGACAAAATTCTATCCGAGGTTGAGAATAAATTAGAGGATATTGAGACCTTATGGGGCTCAATCAAAAAATGGATAAAAGAGTTGTATCCCCAGATCACTTGAAGGATGGACGTGCTTAAGGATTTGGGAAAACAGTTGGAGGGGATCGTGGAAATAATGAATACCCAAGGAGAAGGGCTAAGCTTTGAAGAGGTGAGCACCTTAGTCGGTGACCTCTGTCAATAGGCACAAAGTGAGGTCAATACCTAGAATAAGTTGGAGGTAGACTTGACGAAATATTTCCTTCTCCTCTTACAAAAATAATCATAGTTCCCCATTCTTTCATTCTTCACCAAATTCTTCATTCCTTTATTATTTTTGAAACTATTCAAAGACAATCATTATTTATTCTTTGAGAATGTATTCTCAAGGGTGGAGAACAGGCGTAGTGTGGGGTGATGTTGGGCCCCTAAAATATTGGCTAATTACAAGAAGGCATGTGGGCCTAAAAGGCCTATATGAATAAAGGCACGTAAGGAGAATCATGCAAGACAAGGTTTTAGGAGGGTTTTAATAGAACCAGTGGCACGCGCGCAAGGCATAGCAAAGATTGTGGGAATTAGCCATGTTTTTCATATTGGGAATAACATGAGGAAATCATGATCTGACCGTTGTGCATGTGGAGTAGATAAGGTGCCAAAGATAACAACTTGGTGCCCATGAAAGGAATATACCTTGTGATAGAAGATTCTAGAAGGTCATCATGGAAAAGGATGGAGATCTCACATCTGAAGAAGCATGCTCCCATGGAGGACCACTTGGACACATGGAAAGTGATCTACAACTTCAAAAAGGCATGGCGGTGCTTGATAAGGCTATATATATGAGCACCCGGTAGAAGAAAAAGAGATATATATGGAGAGACTAAGAATTGAAGAGAGACGAAGCCATGCAAAAATACTGTGAGAGCTCCATAGGTTGGGTTTGGAGGATCTGAAGGAGTGTGTTGTAAGGGATGGGCATGAGTATTTTTATTTGTACTATGAAAGGCCTAAGTCTAGTTCCGATGAATGAAATTGTTCTGCACTATCATATGGATCTGTGATTGCCGGAGTTAATGTAATATGGTTATCAACATACTTAATCGAATATATGTGGTGCCATTTTTACTTATATCTGTATGGATCGGTTTTATATATATTTCACATGAGTGGGTGTAAACCCCTATGTATTTCCCTTCTATTGTGATTCAGATCTATATTCTGTAATGCTCTTCTTATCTGAATGAATACATTGGTCTAGAATCCATTCGAGCTCTAAGATAAATGTATGGTTCATTTCCAGTTTCTTCACTTAAGTTTCTGTCATAACTAATGCATTCTCACACAACTCACATAAATGAGGGGCTCGGTGCCCACGTGTGCCTCGAGTGAGAGCCCAATGCCCATGTAAGCCTCGAGTGAGTGCCTAGCTCCCACTAGGTGATAGGTCGGCGTGCATGGGATTTCTTTGTTCTTTGAGAGGGCATAAAAATGACTATAATGGATAAGGGTTAGGATGCGAGAGAACATTGAAATCATAAGAAAAGTGTCCGAGATAGAAATATACGACATTCAAGATGAAATACATCCTAAGTAAGAGCATATAGACAAAGATAACTTAGTTTCAGCTTAAAATAAAATGGAGTGAAGCACAACATGCAACAGAGAGAGTGTTTTAACAACAAAAACACAACATTATCCAAGGGGGAGTTACTAGTGATCAAGCGGATTTGTTTTTCTACTACCGAGAGATAGAAAATATGGAACACATTCATAGGGGAGCATTCTCATGAAATATAATCTTCAAAACAGTTCCAAACAATATATAATTTAGGAAAGGGGGAGCTAGTTTAGTAGCACATTAGTACAACCTGGTATCATCAACTAAGGAGGAGCATTACCATGGACATACCAGATCAAGTGCATCAAAAGCATGAGCCTGTGGAGAGACTCTTAAGGTAAGAATAAGATGAATCTATCTTACCAATATATTCATGCTTATATGGTATAATTGGTCCTTTGTCATTTTTTTGAAGGGGGAGAGAAAATGAAATCGAAACTAACTAATCATGTGTCAAAGGGGTAGAACAAAAACCATGATTGTATTTTTTTTTGTCATCAACAGATTATAGGCTTCGGGTATGTTACCATCAATTACAAGGGGGTATTTTTGAACCTTTTTCATTTTTATAAAAGGGGGAGAAACTTAAATCAGAAACCAATTAATCATATGTCAAAGGGGTAGAATAGAAACCATGATTGCTAGTGTTTTTTCCATCAAGGGTTATAATTTTCTATGTATGTTGCCATCAATGACAAAGGAGGAGATTTTTACCTTTATCATTATGGTATGTGTTGTCATTGATGTCAAAACTACAGAAGATGGAAGAAGTGGCATTGATGGCAAAAAGGGTTAATTGGTAAAGTGAACAAGAAATGAAGATGAAGGTTGATTAGTAGTGTCATCTCACATACGCTCAGGATGACTAAGGTTAAGTTCTAAGGGACTTAGTCAATTTTTTAGAAAGCCATGGAGAGAAGTAGATAAACTCCAAATTCAATAGATGGCCATAGAAGTCTTGGAGTAGATACCAAAGTCTGCAAAAATCCATAGAGCTCTAAAAGAAACCGCGGAAAGTAATTAATTGTCATAGATAAAAAGATGAAGTCACAAAAATGTAAGGAGTCAAGGAATAATCTCTAATCATAAAAATTTAAGCCGCAAATTCTTAGAAAGTTTTGTGTGAAAAGGAATGAAGCCACATCAAGAAAAAGTAACCAAAGGAAAATTTGCATGAGAGAAAAGCAAGGTTGTGGATGTGAACAAAGAGCCGCAAAAGTAAGAATCACTTGAAGGAAAATCCGTGTGAACTAGAAATTTTTAAGGAGAAGTCACGAGTAAAGGAATTAAGGATTAACGACATGGACAAGCAAAAATCCACCAAGAACTAGAAAAGCCACTAAGGAAGAAATTTTGGAAATGAAAAATCCGTAGACAAAAGGATGGAGTCACGGATGTGAAACAAAGTTGTGGCAAGGCAAAGTGTAGATAATAATAAAGAGTCACGTACAAGGATCAATCTGTGGAAAAGCGAAGGACAATAATTATATCCATAAGACATTGAAAATTCCATGAGAAGCATATAAGAACTACGAGATAACTAAAAATCCATCGAGAAAGGTGAAAAGCCACATAACAAATAATATTACCATGATACAAAGGAAAAGGTCACAAAATCCAAGGGAAGCTGTGGATCAAGCAAATATGAATTGGAGATGGATCAAGGACAATCAGATAGAGTTTAAAATGGAATAATTTAAAGTCAATATCCAAAATTGATGATGATTCAATTGGAAAAAGTTTACAATTATGTATACAAATGGAACTCCACAAAGAGTTATGAATTCCACTGCTTTTTTAGCTGCAAGAATTTAATGTTTCTTGAGTTCAAAGTAATTAAGTTACACTCTCTCTGAATATTCCTAATTTCAAGGCATAAATTAAATATTGAAGAAGAAAGGGGCTCATTTATTCTTGATCACGAGGAAATCCTAAAAATACAAGAAATATATTTTTAGGAGTTGACTCATAAATAATTTATGGTAGATTCATAGAAGAAGGTGTGATCAAGCCAAATATAGAATAATTAAATGTGGAATTAGTGGCATGCATTTAATAGTCCATATTTTCAGGAAACAGAGTAGGAGAGATTGCATGACATGTAATATGAAGTGGTAGATTGGGATAATTATTTGTATAGAGAAAATTTGTATGCATTTGGTAATTTTCTCGAGTGGGGAAAACAATGCACCATAACTAAAGGAGCGACAAGAGAAAAGAGGCTCAAGATAAAAATGATGCATTCAAGATAAAGGAGCAAAAGAGGAAGAGAGAGGCCAAAGGAGTAATGTAGGTATGAGTGTAGAGTCTGAGAATTGATCATATGTATTATAGATTGATGGAATCAACAAGAGATGAAGAGTTGAATATTTGAAGAACAGAGAAGAGAGAAAGAGTAGTCAAGCTAAGAAGATTTTCAAAGAAATAAATGAAACATAGAGTTATTATTGAATATCTGATGTTGATGTAGGAAAGTCTAGCAAACAACTATAAAAGGAAAGAAGATACATATTTCCTGATGAGAAGAGAAAAGAGAAACTAAGGATAGATTCATTGTAGAGAGGAAGAAAGAAGATGAGAAGGAATAATAATTATCTAATTTAGAGATAAAGAAAATATTTTTGTGAAAGAAGGAGACAATGTTATCAAATGAAGAACCGATGTGCATGAGAAAAATAGAAAATATCATATGTTGAATGAGAAAAGAGACCAGAAAGAGGTAAAGAGAACATTGCATATTTAACTGTGAAGAGTGGTTGTAAATGAATTAAAAATCAAGGTGATCATAATATGTTGTATGTGCAACATAGAAACTAGATGATCAAAATTTATGTAAACAATAATTCTAAGTTGTAACTTAGCATTTACAGGGGGTTCTAGTCTCCTTGTGGGTAGGTTCCTACAGAAGATCTGTTGTAGCTAATTAAATTAGGGGTTGGAGCTCCTTGTGGGGTTGGTGCCTCACTAACAAATCTCTTGTTATGTATTATATTCTCTTGAGTTATTTGTTGTGCGTAATATCATCAAAGGTGTAAGGTGTTGGTACTCCTTGTGGGTTTAGAGCCTCACTAAACAAATCTTGTAGGATGTGTAATATTCTTGCAAGTCCTTGCTTTGAGTAATATAAGCAACAGTTTCAGTGGGTTTTTTTCCCAAATAGTTTCCCACATTATATCTGGTCTCCTCATGTGAATATGTGAGTATGCTTCTTATTTATATAATCTCATGGTTAATATTACATGCTTATGACAATAAATAATAGTTAACAACAACAAATATAGAAAAGGATAAATTGATTGTATGTTTATCAACACTAATTCACCCCACATCGCTGCCTTAAATCTCTAACATATAGGTGTGTTTTAAAACACCAAAAGGTTTGGTCTGGTTGAGATAAATATCATGAAATAAGGTGAGGTAAGGTTGGTAGGATAAACAACATGGGTAGCATTATCACACGGTAGAGTGAGTAAGCGAGTTTGATTGTCATATAGGCGAGGTTAGGTTGGCAAAGGTATATAGGTAAGGTCATGGGTAAGGCCTAGGTGAAGGAAAACATGCCCCTAAGTATCCGTAGGGAGTTGGTGAGGTGGTGAGGTTGTTAGGTGAGCTTGAAGGGAGGTTGTAGGACTACGTAAGCTAGAAAAAGGTAATCGAGAGCAAAAATAATGGCTACTAAAGCATATTGAGTGATATGCAAGGTGACCGATGCTATTTCAAAGGGAACCGATGCTGATAGGGTGACCACTACAAGTCACCTCAGAAATAACTGACCAACATTCATCACAAAAATGGTGAGATAAAAATGGAATCCCACCCAAAATATGCTCATTTGAGCATTGGTTGAGTTGGAAAATGAATAGTGGAGAGGTTATTCACAAGGAAGACGACAAATAGTGCCAAGAGACTAAGTTGGCAAGAGATAAGTGGGTAGAGGAGGTGATTTTGTGGCCCGTGTGCAACTATCTGATTGGTTGGAGAGTTGGGAGCTATTTGACATGGCAAAGGTAGGAAAAGGATCAAGGGGTGCTCCAGTTCAGCTCCAAAGCAATCCCAAAGATGGATATGTTGGTTAGTAGAGGAAGGATTTAGGATATAAGGTTGGTTTTGTAGAATTATAGGTATCTTGGAAATGCCAATTTGATATTTTTTTAAATTAGGTGAAATCAAGGTATGGAAGGTGTTATCTCTCAAAAGTGCACCTCGTAGAGAGAGATGGTCAGTAGGTTTTCTAAGCTTGCATAAATGATCTCTCTCTTTCGTAGATACAATGGAAACACCTCATGTTTCGGGCATACCTATTTTGAGGTGAGTCTCCGGATCAAGGCCGTTCCTTATTGGTGTATCCTAAACCGCTTTCGGGAGTTTGAGAGTAAAAGATGACTCGTAAAAATGATTAAAACTAAGGTGATACACCAAATTTTTATGAGGAATTTGATCGAGTATATGCACAAACCGATTTGTGAAGGATTCTTGATGCACAAACTAATAGGTTTTTTTTCGCAGAATATCTAAGGGAAAAACACTTGATTGTACTAGGAGGGTCACAAAAGATTAATAAGTTAACATACACATTAAAATTAAGCAGTAAAGAACTGAAATTTACAGTAGGGTAAGGTAGTTAATTAGGGAATTTGCATTCACAAGATTAATGTAACATACAAAAGACTACGAATAAATTGGAAAGGTAGAAAATACTTCAAACTCGTGAGGGTAAAACCGGAAAATTTAGCTTCAAGACTCATATATCCAAAAGTCCTCCAAAAGAATTTCCCTCCTTGTGCTTTGCAAAGGCACACAATATATAGCAAAATAAATTTCACCCCCTTCCTAAAAATAGCCTAAGGCTTGTACTCACATGCATCCTAATTTTATCCTTTATTTAATAATAAATAAAGGGATAAAATAATACAAACTAGTACAAGAGGCATTAATAGCCTTTGATTACATCTTAGTCAACTGAAGTTGACTGTTCTATTTTTAATAAAGTTGGGTGAATAATTTTAAAAAATAAAATTTCTTGCTAGGTAAGTCTCTCTCCATGACATGCAACTTGTCTCTTCTCTGTTTTGTCTTCTTGTCAAGCATGTAACAAAATTAATGCTATGCATGTGAGTAAATAAATCAGAATATTTGTAATATTTGTAAAAACCACCCAATGCGGGGCCACCTACCATGTGTACATATTTTGATGTTGACATCTCTTTTGGCTCCAAAAGGTCACAATAGTGACATACTGCCAATTATCTCCTTGAAGTGGGGACCACCTTCATATTACTAGGTTTGGCCACCTTTGTGGACTTAGCAAGTACAAAGGTCGACCATTTTGTTTGACCATCTTGTGAACTTTATTCACGCCATGCTATAATCTGCCACCTTGTGGACTTTCAAATTACCATGGTTCTTGATGTAAGATGAGGGGACGACCTTTGATAACACACATGGATTTCTTAGACCATGGTTTGAAAATAATCAATATTTGATCATTCATCTCCCTTTGATTAATATTATATGGCAATTACATAGTCATCTTTGCATGTTTAAATGGACTATAGTTTTATATCTCACCTTTTCAAAGTGATCATTATGGCACAATTTGGTCGGGTTTGCATGTTTAAATGGACTATAGTTTAGACTTTGAAAGTCTTTACAATGATTTAAGATGTGGACATGTG
Source organism: Taxus wallichiana var. yunnanensis (assembly GCA_018340775.1). NCBI lineage: Eukaryota > Viridiplantae > Streptophyta > Pinopsida > Cupressales > Taxaceae > Taxus > Taxus wallichiana. The sequence goes on from CM031243.1 coordinate 718,065,521, forward strand.
GGCTGGCCCTTCTCCATAGTGACTCACCCCTTTAGAAATATTATCGTGGCTCTGATTAATGCTGACCTAACTACGCTAGCGTTTTCCCGACTCCTTTGGTTTGTATTTGAACTCTCCTTAACGGATGATCATCGATCTCTACACTTTTTCATGGTGGCCATTGATCTGTGACCTATGGTTGATTGCTTAAACCTCGCAATTAATACAGTCGGTGGCATTTGTAACTTGAGTTGAGTTTGTTGGAATTTGGTGATCATCCTAGGCCCTTGATTTTTGTACCTTTTGTATCCGATGTCATTGATCCTTGACTGTGATTAGGGTTTTAAACCGGAAATTAATGTGGTTGGTGGCAATCAGCTGTGGTTAATCACTTTGATCTATGAGCTTGATTTTAGGCCATTGATCATCATACTTGATGAAGCCTGATCGTCGATTCTCAACCATGGTTGAGTTTAGTTTAACTCACCTGAGGTGAATGAGTAAAATATGCTCAAACCCTTTCATTTTGATCATTTTTGGCTTGCTCAGCAGAGCGGCGAAGCCCTGGCAAATTTTCTTGGATGCCATTTTTTCTTTTGAAGCTCGGCCATTTCTACTTCTTTCAACCTTTGAGATCTCGTTACATTTGCTTTCGCTTCTACTCGCTCGAGCTTTTATTTGAAGTGGCCACCATGGTTGATCACTTTGAGCTCTGTACCGTGTTATTCTTTGATCTCTGTGAATTTTGTAACCTCCAAAGATGATTAGTCGAGCTCGAAACTTATTATTTTGAGGTAGTGTACTGTCATGTGGCTCAAATATTTGCATTTCTTTGTCATTTCGGCTCTGTTGATCGAGCTCTGTCCTGATGCAAGGATGGTAAGTATTTGACCTCTGAGCATGATAGTTGTCTTGTCATTTGTTACTTTGACCTCGAAACACTGATAATTCACTATTTCTTTGCATATTTCATGTCTTCGTGGTTCCTTGATGATTTCGAGTTGAAACCCGTGTTGGGTTGCTCTTTTCTACTGAACTTGATGACCATTCGAGGGTTGCTCAGATTTGATTTAAGCAATAAGTACTTATTTCCTTATTCTAATTTTTTCCCTTCATACCCATTGATGGGTCTGTGATAAAAATTTTACTCTACGTGTTTCCTTGATACATTCCTTGGAGGCTATTCTGAATATCTGTATCTCTATTTTTCATAGCTCTTCAAGTTGTATTAATATGAAATGCTATTCCGAGACTTCCTTCATTAAGAAAAATACTCTGTTCTTCTAGTTGAGAGTTGCTTCTTTGATTACAGTCTTGAGTTATAATCATCTCCTTTACTCCGAGCCTAAAATGATATACTTGTTCAAAATATAATTACACTTTAGATCTGGGTTATTATGAATTTTGTAGCTCTGAATTTGATGATTCTCTGAGCCCTTGACAACTCGATATTAACTGGTGAGTTCTGTCTCTTATTCTAGATTTTGAAGCTTCGTTCTTTTAGCTCAAAATTCGTTCAGTGCTCATTCAGGTTGTAGATGGTTTTATATTCACTTCAATTTCCTGAATTGTCCATAAAGTAGTTTTCTTAATCTCTGAGTATTTACCTCTATTCTGGAGCTTTGTTCTAATGATGAAATTTTCTTTTACTTATCATTCGGAACTGGAATAGTGGCTTCACTTTGATAGTTTCTTTTACTTATTACATTTCCTATACTTTGTGAATCCTCCAAACTCAGAAACTAGTTCTGCCATCATCTTGGGACTGCAATATATAGTTATTTTGAAGAAAACGAAGTGTTACCTTGCTCAAAACTATATCTGTATTGTTTGAATCTTTTCGCAACTCTTTGACTTGGATATGAGAGCCATTTGTATGGGTATTTACTTTGTATTCTGAAGATGATGATCTGATGCACAATTTAACCTTTCTACTCCAAGTTTGATCTTTTCCTAGAGTAGGTAATGATGTTCTACATGCTTGCCTTATTGTTCTTGACAGTATGAAATATTGTTTACTTGTTTGCAAAACAAACTCTGAATTTGATGATTTCCTTAATGAAAGTCTGAACCTGCATTCTTTGTATTCCTTTATTTCAAATTCTGAGATGGTCCTTTGTAATATTGTAAGTGGCTTTCTAGAAATTGTAAACAATTCTTCACCGTAACACCATTTTCAGGCATAAGCCTTGATTTAGATGCTTTGTTGAAATCTGAACTTGTTTCTTTTACTTAGATGCTTTTATTTCCTTTATAGTAGTGTTTCGCATGTCTGAAAAATTTTAATGTTTATTTTACATGGCGAAGCCCTGTCAAAAGTTTCCCAGAATCTTCTCTCTCATCCTGTTTCAGCTGTAATCCCTTTTTACTTTTAGCTTCAGCTTCTTGAAATCTGATTCTCCCTCTTCTTCGTAAACTGAAAAATGTACTTCTATCTTCCATTCTCTCTTTGTATCTGTAACTTCTTCCATTTGTAGAATGGTTGCTAAACTTTGAGTTGCACTCTTCCTTCTTCTTAGTATGTACTTATGACTTGTTTATTTCTCTCTTTGGCTACAACTTGTACCTACACACTTAGGAAAATAGTTAGAAAATATTTAGGCTTTTGGCCTCTCTTATGTCCATGTTTTCTTCTTTCTTTTCACTTTCTTCTTTCTAAGTGAATAAAACATGCATGCAGTTTGTCCTTCAAGTAGAATACATCTCCTGCTTAGGGAAGATTCATATGCACGAAGTAGGATAGTGTAGGAATATGGTTTGATCCCTGAGCTCATAATTGAACAGGTTAACTTTTCTTCTTTTTAGGTACAATGGCTTCTATAATGAAGATGAAAGAGAAACAAAAGATGGAGATGAAGATGCTTCAAATGAAGAATAGAAACCCCAAGGAAATGATGGGTTCACTCATACTCCTTTGCTTTCTCTTTCATGCATGTGTATATTTATTTTCAGTAGTTGTATTTTACTTTTCAGTTACATCCCACGGCTTGTGTGGGAAACATTTGACTCTCCTTGTGAATAAAGCATTGAATTATGTAAATGAGTTATATATCTCTTTCTGCATTTCTACTTTCTCGTATGGATTGTATAATGAACTAAATAACTCAAGAACATATTTGAATGTCTTAATCATGAAGGAAAGAACATTGAATAGACCTTGTATCATTCAAGAATGAACTTTGATTTTCTCGTGATATGCATTTATGTTTTCTATTCCAAAACTTACACTTCACCTAATTTGTATTGGATTTCCTCATCAAGACAACACAACCTGTCCTTTGGGGCTTGTGTTCTTTTGCTGAGGATGGTCATGAAATTGTAGACTATGTGATCTATTACGTTTTATAATAGCACACATAGTTATAGATTTCATGTAATCTTTTAAATAAATCAGCAGTAATGACATAATCTGATGTGATCTCCCCTAGCTTAGGTATACTTCACTAATGCTATCCATTGTAAAAAGTTTCGAGTTGCCCATTTTTGCACAAGTGCAAAAATTTTCAACAGAGGGTGTAATAAGATTAATTAGGGGTTTATATTAACTTAGGGCCAGTTGGAAGGGATTTGGGTGGCTTATTTGGGTCTTTTTGTGACTTTTTCGGTAATTGGGGGAATTGGGGTTCACCTTGGGATCAAACTAGTAACCGATGTCATTTGGTTATCGACCAACGTCGGTTGACTAACCATCTCTGTTTAATGAAGGGTGTTGGCATAGGTTAGGAACCGATGTCGGTTTCTCGCTTAAATGAAAAAGTGTAAGAAAATGTTGATTTTAGGTCATCTAAGGGAGTGTGAGGTTGGGTAGGGTGGAAAAGATAAGTCTTAGGGAAGGGTTTGGGTAAAATATGATGTTATAGGATGATTTCGGGAGGGATGGGGTTAGGTAGGTCAATAGGTGAACTAGTGGGAGGGAAGATAGGTAAGATCGGAAAAGGGGGAAAATAGTGGAATGGAGTGGGCTGAGATAACCTCCGAAGACCCCATTCCTTCTGAGTGCTTCCTACATAACCCTTGCAAAAAGGGGCCTTAGGCTGATGTAGTTCTCCCATAGGATAAGGAAGAATATGATTTTGGTAAGTAGGTTGGGTGAAGGTGAATGGTCTAGGTAAGGCATGGTAAATATTAGGCAAGGTTGAGTTTTGAATAGAAAGTTGAAAGGGAAAATGATTAACTTGTGTGGGTGTTGATGATGCAAGCTAGGTAGTAGATGACTATGAGGGACTAACTTCCACCCCTTCTAGTATAGATGAGACCCACCATTTCAGATGAGGAGTGGGAGCACATGCAGTAGTTGGGCTAGGCGTAGTGAGGAGGTATAGGAGGATTACACGAGACCACAATATGATGGTAGCCCTCATTGATAGATGGGACCCGACTACCAACACCTTTCATCTATTGATGGGAGAGATGACCGTCACATTAGAGGATGTATACAGGATTTTGTGGCTTCCAATTGTTGGGGAGCCACTTTATCAAGTGTCGTCTACAGATGTGGTAGATCATATTGTTACAATGTTTGGGTCATCCATGGTAGAGCTAACATACCATAGTGTGAGTATCAGTTATGGTGTGATGTATGTGACACATCCTCAAGAGACCCGTCTTTCAGTGTTGATGATGGTTGGCATCAGTTGTTTCACCCTTCTAGACTCAAAGGGTGGGAGGTTTCCATGGGCCTTGATGGGAGTTCTAGAGGACATGGTTTTGATGGTGGTTTGTTTTACATGGGCACTAACTTACTTGGTTCAATTGTATAGGGAGATTTGGGCATACTGGGAGGATACATAAATACAGTCTTTGTTGCATGTATTTGTTACACTATTGGGCATATGAGCACATTGTGTGCCTTTTTCCACTAGGTCTACCATGATAGGGGTGACATGTGGGTGTATACGGGTGGTAGGATATAGGCGATGGTTGTTGATAAGAGAGTAGGCAAGGGTGGATGGGGTGACTTGGGATATTGCATATTATTGGTGGGTACTAGATATCCTATCACCTGTAGAGATTCTATGGAGGCCATACCTCACTTACACAATGTTTAAAGGCATAGAGGAGGAGTTGGAGGGTCTACATATTTTGAGATTGATCCAAGGGCGCAGGCCAAGGAGAAGGAGCTCATACCCATATATCGAGTCGGGACAGTTTGACTTACAAAATAATGTGCCCTATCCATTTCCATAAAGTATCATCAAGATGATATAGAGAGGTCATTACCTCTACCACGCCCAACACCACTAATAGGAGTGGAGGAGTAGGTAGATGATGAGACGATAGATGATGCTTGGTACACTGATTGGCTATAGGCGGTGGTAGAAAACATAGTTATAAGAAGCACTAGCAAGACTATGACAAAGCCTTAATTTGGCCATTTTTATCAAGTGAGAGAGATAAGCTACAAGGGGCGGGTTATAGACCGCAAGCCTAGGTTACTACTTTATAGGCATAGGTAGCCACATTACGGACACGATTAGTGGTAGCACAGAACAAAATAGTGTCAAGGGATTCGTGGATTCCCTTCCTTCACCTCTGAGGGCACATGATGGGAAAAAAATACATGGACAAGTTTCATCATCATAGGTACATGTATCGAGATAGGTTCCACGACCACTTTGGGATAGATATAAACAAGTAGTGGAGTGATGCCACCACCATAGGTGGTATCGATGGACCGATACAAAGAGGTTGTGGTTGAGGCTAGATATTATGAGGATCAGATTATAAATATTTATCTCCCTATTATCATATATGATAACTATAAAGCACATGAGGCATGCAATCGAGGTCTGTCTCACAGATGCATAGTGTCGTAGTTTAGGAGCCACCGTACTCATGGGCAGCACTAACAGGAGGTGACAAGAGTAGAGAGAGATAGAGGCCAGGTGAGGGGACATGAGAGAGTGGCAGAGGCACCTGGGCCCTCCTAGGGATGATGAGATGATGGATATTTTTTTGATTTTTTATTTATGACTTATATATATTAGCCTACATGTTGAAGAGGTGAGTTGTATATGAGATTTTTTGAGAGACTTATTTATATTTGTGTATATAGTGTATTGACACACGGACTTTCCAATATATAGATGATGGTATTTATATTTGTTGTGTTTGGTTTCATTTCCATTGTATTGTTATCATGAAAATTATATGTAGGTATGATTGATAATGTTGTGTTTCGGTTTAATTTCCAATGTATTGATATTATGGAAATTAGATGTGTAGACATGGTGATGATGTATGGTTTGGTTTGGGTTTAATTTCCAATGTATTGATATTATGGAAACTAGATGTAGGCATGGTTGTTGATGTTTTTGTTTGGTTTGGTTTAAATTTCCAATGTATTGATATTATGGAAATTAGATGTGTAGACATGATGATGATTTATGGTTTTGTTTGGGTTTAAATTTCCAATGTATTGATATTATGGAAACTAGATGTAGGCATGGTTGTTGATGTTTTGGTTTGGTTTGGTTTAAATTTCCAATGTAATAATGTTATGGAAATTAGATCTGTAGACATGGTGATGATGTATGGTTTTGTTTGGATTTAATTTCAAATGTATTGATATTATGAAAACTAGTTGTAGACATGGTTGTTAATGTTTTAGTTTGTTTTAGTTTAAATTTTCAATGTATTGATCTTATGGAAACTAGTTATAGGGTGGGAGAGAATTTAGGTAAGATAGGAAAATTCATAAAGATCACATAAGATGGGAAAATAATGGCCTAGCTAACCTCCAAATACCATATTCCTTCGGATTGTTTCCTACATAGCCCTTGCAAAAGGGGCCTTAAGCCGATGTAGTTCTCCCATAAGATAGGGAAGAATAAGATGGTGGTAGGTAAGTTGGGTAAGATTGGGTAAGGTAGATTGTGTAAGATAGATTGGGTAAGATATACTTGTGGGAAGGTAAGTTGGGTAAGGTAGAGTGTGGTAAGGTAGATTATGGTTTGATTGGGTAATAAATATTGGGTAAGATTGGGTTGGTAAGTGTATGATGTTATTTGATTTAATGTCTAATGTATGATGGTATTATGGGAACTAGATGATGGGTATAGGTGTGGGTGAGACAATAATAGAACCAAGATATTTGATGTTGATGGTCTCGTCTTGTTGAAGAAGAAACAAGTAGATAGAGGGGAACCAAAAAGAAGTGAAATGATCCATAGTTGGCAAGGACCATAACGACCATACCAAATAGGCTTATGAACATAAACCCCTTGAGATGTTGCATGATTGATAGGTATATGGTTGAAATAATTTACATGATCATAAAGTGTTGCATGAGTGCCATGTCCCTTGAGTAGATAGGAGAAAATAAAAGAGGGTAGGGTGGAGTGGTTTGTTTAGCGTAACCTTGTTGTGGGACAACATGCCCCTTCTACAAGATACCCAAAACCAACATAGGCAAGTCCATGACCAAAATTTTGTATTTTTCTTTATTTTTTTATTTTTTGTTTTACTTTTTGCATTCATAGACTGATCGATGTGGGAATTCTATATTGGGATGAATAGTAGTTTCTCCTTGAGGTCTTCGTGAAGTTGATCGATGCGGGAAGCTTCAAGATAATTTTTTTTTAACAAATACAGATTAGTACAACATGTGGCTAGATTTTTATAGTTTTCCTTCAAGGGAGAAGTCTACTTATAGCAGCAATAGAGAGACAGATTTTTATTTGAGGGAATCATCTACTTACAAGAAGTTTGACTCAAGGAGTATAATTTTTGCCATCCCAAAAATTTTAAATTATTTTGGAATTTTAGTCATGGACAAGACTATAAAATGAAGGAAAAACCATAACACGAAAAAGTTTAGCTATGAAAGAGGGGTTTCAAGTGACAAACAACCATGGGATTCCATCCTGAAAAGGAAAAAAATTATCCTTGAGAATCATGCCATGAGTAGAGCCGTGGTACTCATATTTAAGATAAGGTTGAATGGTGATGAATAATCACACAATTCTATTTGAGTTGTTGGTCCTTAAAAGAGGTAGGTGGAAGGAGAGGTTTGCTCAAGGGATGAGAATATATGAGACATAAAGTGATGTAGTACTTTATTCAATAATAGAAAAGATAAAGATGCAACACATTAAGGGGCCGAGTGCGTTCTGTGTTTACCCTTAAGAGAAGATAAATGATAAGTTCTTGATCCATAGGTATGGGTGAAAATATAAGGTCCAAGCCAATTAGGAGAAAACTTTCCTCATTTACTTTTCTCCATTTTAGTTACATGTTGATTTTCCTTCAGGAAAAGATTGTCAATATTGATTATTCGTTGTCTAACACATTTTTCAAAGGCACACTTAATGCACTTTTGGTAGATTTCAAAGTGGTCTAGAGTGTTTAAACGACATTTGGCCAGTAGTTCAAGTTGTGACAAACATTCTTAGTGAAAAGCATCATCAGAGACAATATCTTAAAGAATTTGGAATTCGAGAGGTAGGACAACCTCTATACTATAGACCAAAGAGAAAGGTGTGGCAGTAGTAGAGGTGTGAATTCTAGTATGATAAGCCCATAAGGTGAAAGGAATGTGTGTGTGTCAATCCTTACCAATGTCATCAACCACTTTCATAAGAATTTTGGTGAGAGTTTATCAGAAGATTCGGCTTAACCATTTTCTTATGGGTAATATGGTGAAGAGAAATTGAGTTGAATACCAAATTTTTCACATAGTTTGTGTAGGGTTTTATTTTTGAATTATTTTCCATTGTCAGCAATGAGGTGATGAGGAACACCAAAGAAAAAAATGATATGGTGGTTGATAAATTTGACTATTTTCTCATATTTGGTAGAAATGAGAGGGATGGATTCCACCCATTTAGTGTAATATTCAATCATCGTGATGATCTAGTGATGACATTGCAAGGAATTAGGGTTAAGATCCCTAATGAGATCTAAACCCCACTGAGAAAAGGGATAAAAGTCTCTAGAAACTTGTAAGGCGTGACTAGGAGTATGATGAAGGTTAGCATGCTACTAACACTTCACAAACCATGCATAGTCACAAAATTATTGGTTAAGGGTCCATCACAATTGTAGCTGAGTTGAAGGATACACTTTGCAATAACGAGGCCACTAAAATGTCCCCCACAAATCCCATCATGAATTTATTTGATGGTGTATGGGATTTCAAAACTGGTGAGGCACTATAGGAGGATACCGTCAAAGCCACATTTGTAGAGAATACCTCCCATGATGATGTAACAAGAGAAATTTTTTAGGAAGGCTTGTCATCCATTACGAGTGAGATCTGGAGGTAGGATTGAAAGTGAGATATAGTCAACAAATTTCTTATATAAAATGTCACGTGGGTCAGGATCAATGCTACCCACAAAATTAAGTTTGGGGATAATATAAGAAGGTGACTGCAACTGTTATATTGTGACAAATATTTTCAAGTGCTAAGGTGACATAGGTATTTGAGAAGTAAGAAAATCCATGGTATCTATGAATCGTGAGTGGATCATGGAGTTGCTTGAATGAGGTAGTGATCAAACGTGGTCAAAAGTAGGTCGACATGATGTTTATAATTTTGAAGCTCATCATTATGACACTGGTATGAACCATTGATTTGGTTCATAACCAGTTGAGATTCACCAAATATGTTAATGGTTCTAACACCTAGGAAGACCTAACACAAGAGCTTCATACTCAGCTATGTTATTTGTGCAGTCGAAGTCTAGTTTAAAGGATAGTGGCATAGGATCACCATCAAGAGGAATGAGGATGACCCCCACACCTCCCCCAAGGTGAAATTTAGATCTCGTACAAGAATAATGTCATTTGATAAACAATATAATCAATGGAGAGGGTGGAAATAGACTCATCAAGAAAATTAAAGTTTGAGGATTGGTTTCGTTAGAGATCAAATATGCACCCGTTCTGAATCATAGACAATTCGAGATTTGAGACAACATGGGACTATCTCCAAGTTGTGGGACTCGAACTAAGATAGACCTCCGGAGAATGTTAGCTTCCTCTACTTACTCCTAATGCTAAAATACTCCTAGGAATTGAAATGCAACTATCTAGCTCTACTCTAACTTTCCAAGGGACCAAGGTGAGAAGGAGATGCATAAAACATAAACCTAAACTAGAGAAGGTGATAGCACCAAAAATAAGGGGATGAATACTCAAGAAAGAGAGAAAATGGAAGAAAAAAACAATGAAGAGGGCCAAAATGATGGCCACAGGTCAAAATCACATCCATAGTTACACTTCCACTATACACAACAGACATAAACTTCGAAACAATGCATACAACACACTTGCAAGTGAATGAGAGGCAAGAGAGTGCAATAAACAATAGCTAAGGCCAAAATGAGCCACAAACCAAAGATTTTATTACCAAGAGATCATGCACAGATCATCATGATATAGGAGGAAGATGCAAAACATTTACAAAAGCATATCCCAAGGAATGTGACTCTTTGAACACTTAAGAAACATAAAATGATTCCCTTGTATTCCCAAAGTATCCAACATTAAAACAAGGCATCACTTTACAATATATAGAAAGATGGAAGAAGGAGAAGAAAGAGAGGGAAAATTCAAATTCTCCTTCCACCAGCCAACCATCTTCATTTAATTTTATGAAAATGTCTGATTATCTCTATAAATCCACCTTCCCATGCCATTTTCTTGTTAAAAAGGAATGGTTCCTATCTTGCATTTAATTATGGTGGTTGATCCTTCCGAACATAACCTTTGTTTTTGGAAACGTTTTCCTTAACATCAACCACATACTAGTATTTACTTCATGAAATATGATTTCCTTCACATGGAGGAGGCCAAGATTCCTTAAAATAGAATGAAATTTACAAAATTGAATCAAATTTGATATTCATATTCATTTAAGAGATCCATGGAAAAGCTGTAGTTTTTATTTGATGTGCAGCTTTGACTCCTACGATTCTTCCTTTTATTATGTGGCATTACCATGGCATGGCCTCATGTTTACCTCCATGGTATATCTATTCTTTATCATGTGGATTTGTATTTTGTTTGTTTCACAATTTGAGACTTCCTCATAATTTCAATGTTTTTCCTTCATTCCACGACATTCAAAACATCTTCGAGACTTGCTTCCTTTACTCGTGGCTAACTAACTTAAGCATTTTTTAACCTTAGCCATATATTTCACTTCTTAATTCCGAGGCATGCATAATTCTTATGTGACCCTTCTTCTAATTCTGCGGGAAACCAAGTTTCTCTATTTTGCAAGAGGTGCGAAAATAGACAACATTTTGGTGACTCATATAGTCCACTTGCCTACTAGATGAGATGATCAATAGCCTTAGCATCCACTAGGCAAGGATTTAGCTTGAAATTTCTTGAATCTAATTTAGTTGATCTACATTTGATTTTCTTAGACAATTTGTAACTACTTCTTGATACTTTGAACCTCCCTCCCCTGCATCTTGAGAACATAATGAAACTATGCACAAGGACATCTCCAAGAAACAAGACAATGCAAAGAAATTAAGAAAGAAACCTAAACTAGGTACAACAAAGTGCAATGTGCTGAAATAAATTGGAGGAATTGAAATTCTACTTTATTATGTACAATGATTTAAGAAAAAATTTAATGAGAAGGTTTAAGTTGAATCCCATTAATGGGATTTGAAACATGTTCTCATAAATATCGACAACTCGAATGTGTTAGCCTTTTTACAAATGGTGATGATATATGGTCTACTCTAAAGAGCATCAAATTTAGAGTGTCTACTGGTTTAGATTGATCTCGCATCCCATATCAAAACCAAATTTCCAACCTTGAATGTATGACTTCTAGATTTTCTATCAAACCAAAGTATTTGATTAATGCACGATGTTATTTCATCCCGACAATGGCGACATTCCTATTTTCCTCTAGTTGCACCAATTCTACCATTCTAATTTCCCTTTGATCCACACCTTCAAATTCTAGTTATTGAGCTAATTTAAGTGAAGGAAACTCTAATGATAGGAGAATTCTAGCTTCCTTACCATATACCAATTTGTATGGACAACTACCAATAGCCTTCTTTGTTGTTACCTGTATGCCCAAATAGCATTTTTTACCTTTGTATGCCATTGTCTTTGATTGATGTCCATTTTCATTTTCATGATTCTTATCAAGTTTTGTTAGTAGATTCCACCAATCCATTACCTTGGGGTAAAAATTGGAAGAAGTTTTTTGATAAATCACAATTCCCAAATCCCAATTAGAAATCCTAGATCCTAGAAAATCCTTAGCCTTATCGAAATGATCATGTAAGGAACACAAAACCTTGTAACAATTTTATCAAGAAATTCAGGATAGTTGATTCAAAGTGGCTTCCTTTAATGGCACGGATTCAGTCCATCCGGTGAAATATTATGTGGCTATAAGGACCCATTTTCGACACCGCACTAGATGGTGGGTTGATCATCCCAATGAATTCAAGACCCCATTGTGCAAATGATTGATCTGATTGAATTGGATGAAGTGGCAAGGCTGCCAATATTTTCTTTCTAATTAAGAGCATGCATTCCTTGCATTTTCTATCCAACCTGTGGGCATCTCAGTGAGCAATGTAGGCTAGAAATACCCTACTTTTATGATTTTCATGGTTGTGGCTTTAGCAGAGAAATGTTTTCACGAGAAGCCATCATGGAACTCGATCAAGACCCTGTCACATTGTTCACCTTCAATGCACCTCAGTAGCACTCCATCAATATTTCTTTTGAACAATATGCCATGAATAGGCACATAAGGAATGGATTAAAATCTCGAGATGTCTTCTTTTTACTTGTTCAAACCAAGAGGATATGCACCAGTAGATAAAAACTTTGACATATCAGCAATCCAATTACGATCATTGAATACATTCCTTTCATCTTGTTGTCATTCAACATCATGTAGCAACTCATCATTTGAGGGAACTTCATTTATGAGGGTCATTTCATGAGGTTCCACAACACCCAGAGCCATTTATTCAAAAACTACTCTCTCTCTTACCAATTTTTGGCCTTAATGGTCACATCATACTCCATGATCTTAGTCACCCATCTAGCTTGTTTCTCACCAAATTCTGCTCCCATAATGAAGTCTCTGATTGTAATGTGAAACTAAAATATTTACACAGCTAGCAACAATCATGCTTTTTAATTTCTTTAAGGCTATCATGATGACAAACACATGTTTTTCAATATGACCATATTAGAGCTCCAACAGTTCCCAAGAAGAGGAAAATCTGCATATTGATCCGCAATGGTTTTGTGACGAATGAAATGTAACTCCAAGTTTGCAAGAAGCATGAGCCAATGAGTGGTGTGTTGGTGTTGGTAAGGTTTGACATACATGTAATGAAGAGGGTCAGTGTTGGTAACAAAAATGTTTTTGATTAAGAAGGTAGTGGTAATTTTGGTGGCCACAAATACTAGGGCTAAGCAAAGATTTTCAGCATGAGTGTACTAAGTTTTGTATTCTAGAAGAGTATGTTTATGTAATAAACCACTTTTTCATTGTGTTTCTCATCACGATGAGTGAGCATGACACCTATTGGTGCTCAAATTAGTCTCGCCCCATTTTCCATTAAAATCCCTCGGTTGTGGCCTCTGTCACATTTTTATCTCCCGTGTTGTGCTTGAAAAGACTCTGTCTTCCATTTGGTTGCCATGATCAGTCCCTTCCTAGGTCGAGGATCACTTAAAGATCCAGAATTGGTTTTTCATTTCTCTGTCCATCTGAAAGAGTCTGAGAATTGGGTGTAAAACTCGGGTCATTCCTTTCTTTCCATTTTCCACAGTTGGGAATTGTTGTCCTTGTCATTTTTGTCCCAAATACCTAAAGAAACGTGAATAGATGTAGCTCAAAGGATTATGTTTGAACCTTGTAACATTTCTAAATTCTCTGTCCTTGAAGAAAATTTCATCTCCAGGCTCAAATGGTTGTTTTCCTGCATTTTTACGGTTTGACAGTGTGTTTTCCCAGTCAAATTTACATCTCTACATCAGTGGAAACGTGGCCCTTTTTGGTTGGATGCAGCTCGGTGGAGCACTCTAAAACTTTTTTACTCACCTCAACCCAAAATTTGTCCATGTCGAGGAACAGTGCTTGTTTGAAAGTTCACATTTTTGGTTTAGCCTTGAGATGTGTCGGGAGGACATGTGGAGGATTTTTGCTTTTCCCAAACTTAGACAATTTTTTTATGTAGCGATCAATTTTTTGCGGGATAGGGACACGTGGTGGAGGCTTCACTGCCGGTTCCACATTATACTTAGACTTTTCAAACAAATTTTAAGAGGCCTAGAACACGTGGAGGGACTGCGCATGTTTGAGGATCGGCCCTAAGTTTTGTTTTGAAGAAGTTTCAGGAGGACACTTGGAAGCTTCCGCTCACTTTGCTTTTTCCTAGGAATTTTCGAGAAAATTACTCTGATCTAATACAGAATACATGAAATAGCTACACAGAAAATAATTAAAATCAACAACACTATATTATTCTCACACTCATTTTTTATTGATTCACTATTTCATTACACTCCATTATATAGGAGATGTATAATAACAATCCTCACAACAACCTTTGTCTGCATATACAACCATACACCTATATGGTTTCAACCTCTCACCAATATAATAATAAAAAAATACTAATTGTTTTATTATTCTAACTTACTAACTTACCACATACTAACCACATTTTACATTTACTATTTACATTTACATAGTAAATGTACTTTCACTAATTTACCATAATAATAATTACACATGTAATTATTATTCACCCATACATACAAATGGAGCACTAAGATATATTTCCTAACATTCCCCCCCTTAGTGCGAACATGGGGAAAACTTGCCTTTGTACTTGCACTTACTTTCATGATCTGATGATTTTACAAGATGATCATAAACCTAATAGATGGTTTTTCATAGGGTTGACCATAAACCGAAAATGATGGTTTTGCAATTGGTTTACCACAAACCAAAAGGGTGATGGTTTTGCATAGGGTTTACCAACAACTGAAAATGGTGGTTTTACAAGTGGTGTACCACAAACCAAAAATGAAGGTTTTCAAGTGGTTTACCTACAACCACATCATGATGTGTCAAATACAATTATCATCTCTCATCACATTTCACTGCATGGAAAAACATAGGAAATATAGCTACTCACATATAGAAAATACCAGAAATGTAGAAAACTAGAAATGGAACATTGAGATCATGTTCCCCCCTCAATGTGAAATTTCCTTTATTCTACAAACCACAATAGGAACACTGCAACCAAACACTCTTCTAGACACACAAAAACAACAGGAACACACTATATAAAAAAATAATCACCATAGCTAGTACGGCCCGTCATTGGTGATTGACGAGAGGTCGCTGAATGACCTCCAACCTCTTGTTCCTCCTTCCTCTAAGAACTTCACTTAGTATAGAAAATCTTCAGAATTATAGGTAGTTTCATTTGTTATTTGTTCATCTTCATTGTCTAATCCTTCTTCAATGACTATATTTTCTTCACTTTTAAGATTTCCATTGAGCAATTCTTTAGCTTGATCTCTAGTTTCCTATTCTACAATTTTGCTTACATTTGTAGGTGCTTTTTCTTTTCCATCTACTATCCTCCTTAGGTTTTTATTCATTAGCGCATCCTGGATTTTACCTCCATGTATGGAAGTTCGAGACCATTAAATTTATCTAATGGTGTATCCATTTTACTGAATCTAAATATCCAAAAAAATTGAATGTAGATTTGAATTACCTTTGATTCTCTTATTTCTTCAAAAAAACAATGTAATCAATGTGATGTATAGTAAATTGCATGTTTCTCCTAAACGAAGAACCCAGGTTTGGCTGAATGTTTTTGTAACTTCATGTATACTAGATCGTTCCATGTCCAAAATTGTGGAGAAACCTAGATCGCGAAACAAACGTTACAAGATATTATTTGAGACAGATTTAACCTGCTTTGGTACCAAATGTGAAAATTACTCTGATCTAATACACATAATACATGAAATAGCTACACAGACAATAATTAAAATCAGCAACACTATATTATTCTCACACTCATTTTTTATTGATTCACTATTTCATTACACTCCATTATATAGGAGATGTATAATAACAATCCTCACAACAACCTTTGTCTACATATACAACCATACACTCGTATGGTTTCAACCTCTCACCAATATAATAATAAAACAATACTAATTGTTTTATTATTCTAACTTACTAACTTACCACATACTAACCACATTTTACATTTACTATTTACATTTACATAGTAAATGTACTTAGTCTTCATGATTTCTTGATGTCTCCTACATGCCAAATAGAGAGGAGAATTAATTTGATATCTTGGTTTGGTGGGGAGGATCTGAAAACATCTTTTACCATTACGATGTGATCTAACTATCGGGTTCGATCTGATCTTCCAATTTTTCCTTCCTTGGCACACAAAGAACCAAATTTGATGATTAGAGGAGGAAGTAGTTGGCGCATGAGATGAAGAGTGATTTACCAAATGAAAGAATTGAATGTTGGAGATATTTGAAGATATTTTCCCTCTGAGCACCTGATAACCTTTTTGCAAATCTGATTCTGGGAATCACGATCAAAATCATAACAAGTAATGGTACTTTGAATTTTTGTTTTTGGGGAAAAACTTTGTTGTAAAAATGTTATAAATTGCATGAATTTTTCATGCAAATGGTTGGAGTGTTAGAGGTCGGGATTTAATTCCTAAGAGAAGAGTTTGTGAGCCCATCTTTCGAGAAACCATCTGAGAAATTTATTTATTTTTTGTGTTAAATTTGATCATGTCAAGGTGGTTACAAGTGTCTGACCATTGAAAAGCTACGAGATTGTTCTAGAAACTTTCCCCTACTGATGAATTTAATCAAATTTGAGTTAATCTTGTGTTGATTTTGGGAAAAATTATGTCTGCTTCATTTCTAAATGTTTGCAAATAGTTTTCTTGTTCCCATTGCAATCTTACATTGAAATCTTTGTGAATCACACAAGATCTTATCCTTGTGATAGTTTGGTGGCATTTGTAATTTCATTTATCAAAAAGAAGCTTTCATTTGATAGTGAAATAAACAAATTTAAAATCATTGTACTCCTAGCATGATTATAAGATTGTTTGTTAGCCTTTGAGGGTATCTTAGGCATGATGAAATAGAGGTTGATAATGTTTAATTAATTTTTTCAATTTGAGCCTTCATTTTGGATTCTTAAAGTTTGTGTGAAAATGTGTTGATTTGGGCCTCCATTGAAGCACACCTTCTAGTTAAAGGAACATTTTAGCTATTCTGAAGCATTTTGTTGATCAAGCCTTCCATTTTTGTAAAATCTCTCAAAGATCTAGTGAATCAAGTTCATTCTACCTCACCTCCCACCAAAATTCATTTAAAAACAACCAATCTTACCCATACTACCCTGTTTGTCTGTGTGTGTACAAATGCATAATTTCTATTACCAAAACATGTAGAAGCAATCAAGTTTTCATTGTCTTTAGTAGCTCTGAACCTTGCTTAGAAAATATCTCCATTATCTAGGGTGATAACTCGTGAGAGTTAGGTTTTGTTGTATTGATCATATTTTCTTCAAGGTCTTCTTAATAACTTTACAAGGAAGGACATCTCCATCTCCTCCACAAAACAGGGCTACAAAAAGGTCCTCTCACCTTGGTTGAAAGGCACAACCATAAAGTAGTGAGGATAGATCAAATCCTCTTGAGGGTGTTATCCATTTCTCCACATCTGAGTGACAAAGAGCAAGTTGCATTTCTTCCCTGGCTATAAAATGACATACAACATGATCTTCTTGTCTCTAAGCTTCTAGGGAGAATCAAATTTGGCCTATGATGCTTGCTCGGCTTTGAGGAGAATCAATTTGGTCAACACTACAACACATTGTTTGCATTGCAGGGGACATTTGATTTAGTTCGTATATTCACCATTCATAAACATAAACATTTCTTATATGCTCTAAGTGCTAGTACATTGTTTCAACATCATCTGTGTTCAGGCCTGTAAGAAGTGTTCAAAGTTACAAGTGTTGTGTGTAATTTTTTCAGTTTCTACAGTTATTGCACTAAGTTTCATTGATAAATCTAGGTAAAGGAAGGTCTAGATCATTCCATTTCCAGTTTCTAGTGTTGAAAGACATTTGACAGATCATATTTTTAGTGCATTTGCACAACTAAGGTGGAAATCCTTAGTGGTGACTCCTGTTGATCTGATTCTTGATAAATACAGTGTCTTAACCTTGTCAAGTGAGATTTGTTACTAATATTTGCAAATATGGAAGGAAGAAGATCTTTCTTCGCTAAGGATCCTATTAGGACATTATTTCCAGAGCTAGGAAAAACAAAGTTAGAAGGAAGAAGATCTGGAGAGTTGTTGGAGATCAGTAGTCAAGAAAAGAGATCTCCATTGATGAAAGTGATCAGCCTATCATTGAAGATTTCCATTCAAGTGCTTCTGAATCAAGGTAGTCTCTTTGTGGAATTGAATTCTCCATCTGGAGAGGGGCCTTCATTTGAATTTGAAAATTTTGCTTCTCATTTGCCCCTGTGTTTTCCAAAGTTGATAGGGTTTTCAAGAAAAAAGCCTTTAGGGATATCCATTTTGAAAGTTATACTCATGTGTTTCAAATACCCCTTGTCCCTTATCAGTTTTTTTCTCCCCAAGGTCACCTCCTCAAAACAACATGGCCCATCCCCCACCCAAGACCTCCATTTGTTGTAAATACCTTTGGTCTATAAATTTTAGAGGGATGGCTAGTTATCAAATGCAGTTCCCAAGATGTAAGAAATAGACTACCAAAGTTCCAAGGAAATAATGCTATAACTGGTGATCAACATTTAAATCTTTTTATCAACATGATGGAAGACTTTGAGATTGAATTTGAAGATGTATATATCAAATTGTTTATCCATACCTTGGAAGAAGATGCAAGGGATTGGTATAAATTTTCTAGATAATTCCATTGATTCTTGGATGGAAATGAATAATGCATTTAGATTGCAGTATGGTGATAAAACAGACCCTAGGTTTCTTTTATCAGAATTTGAAAATATCAAGAAGAATCCTAATGAATCAGTGCATGATTTCAACACAAGATTTAACAAGACCTTGAGGAGATTTCCTGTTAATTTGAGGCCATGTGATGAATCATGTTTGATAAAGTATTCAGATGCATTTGATAAGAAAGTTGCTTACTATTTGAGGGACAAAAACCCTACCAATTTGAGGCAGGCCTTCACCATGGCTCTGCAATTGAGAACAACATTAAAGCAATTGGAAAACCTCCTAAGAGGGAGGTGTGAAACTAGTTAACCTTGGAAAAACCTCAAGAAAGTAAGGTTGCTGATTTGGAGGAAGTTGTGAAAACTTTGGTAGGGGCTATCAAAGAAATCTCATACAAATTAGCTTAGGAAGAGAAAGGAATTGGGAAGAGTTCATAAGGTCAGCACAAGTAACAAGGCCAAGACAAATTTACAAATCATCATAGAAATGAGAAGAGATCTGATGACAGAGGCAAGGGACCTGTTGGATTTGGAAATAAACAGCCCCAGGCTAGGGAAAATAGAATGGTGCCTGATCCTTTGGTTGCCGAGTTGTTGTTGTTGAAGAAACATATGTAATTGATTGGTGTGATAGATGTTTCATGCCCCATGCTCCATGTGAAGTAGATCAGCAAATAGAAGAAGAAGTTGATGATGATAATGATGATGATGTTTGCATGATGGGTTTCTCCACGAGCTCAACAAGGAGCAACTTCAACTGAAGTGATAAGTGCTTGAACTGCTGCAAGTTTTTGGGATTGCATCCACAGGTACCTCTTCTTCCTTCCTCTCATACTTTAGAAATAGATATTGTACAAGATTTTGAAATACCTAATAATGACTTTGAATACTTAAGAGCTTTAATGATAAATAAGTATGATGGAGGAATCCCATCTGAGGAGGATAGGAAGTTGTTGATGAATGTTGTTGTTGCCCAAGAGAAGGAGTATAACACAAGAAGTAAAGTTGTCAAAGGGGCAGGACCTCAGGCCAAGCCAAAAACTCCATTGCTTTCAAATATTCCTAAAGAGGCTCCTAAGAAAGATGCATCTTGCCAAAATCCCAAACAAAATTCATACTTCTCCTCATGCCCAAACTGTCAAAAATCTCGTGCCATCTGATGAGTTTGTCAATCTCCCTTCAATGTTGCCTTGCCAAAGTATGTTCCTTATGATATTTCCCAAGTCTTGAGTCAGATCAAGATTTTTGTTCCAATTGTTGAGTTTCTTAGGATTCTGAGCACAAGAAAAGGGCCTTTGAGTATTTGGGGCTAAAAGAGGAGAAGACTACCCTAGGCGAAATGTAAACATTGTGGAGACTCCTCCAATCATTGAAGAACTAGAAACACCACCAGCATTGGAAGAACTAGGTGAACCACCTGAGGTTTATTTGGGAACATCCTTGGTGGAGTCTCAGCTAAATGTAGATCCATTCTTCACTACTCTGATCATTAAGGATAGATTGCTACACAATTGTATGTTTGATTTGGGAGCATCATGCAATGTTATGCCTCTGGAAGTCATGAATGAACTGGATATCAAAGTAACAGCATATGGGAAGTGCACTACCATGGATTCTAGAGAAGTTCCAGTGGTGGGATGTGTGAAAGGTTTGGTGGTACAACTTGCAGCTTATCCCGGGTAAGAACTTGAAACTTGATGTTGTTATTGTTGATTCCCAGCCAAGTGGGGTATGTTGTTGTCTAGAAAATGGGTTGCAAGTGTTGGTGGGAGTGTTCAAATGGATATGTCCTATGCCACCATCCCAATTGAGGGCAGCCTTGTCAGGTTGTATGGAGAAAAGAAGATGTTGCACCTCATTGAAGATCCCAACAATGCATCTTATGAAGTGTTGTACACAAGTGTTGATGTTGATAACTTTGTTGGATTTGTTGATGGGAAAGAGCAAAAAATTGAAGAGTGCAAGTGTCTTGAATAGGAAGGCTCTCCTTGGACTTTATTGTTTGATGGAGCTTGTTCCAAGTTTGGAAATGGTGTTGGTGTTGTTCTGATTTCTCCAGGCTAGGAAGAGTTTGTTTTTTCTTTCAAACTCAACTTTGAGTGCACTAATAACATTGTTGAATATGAAGCATTGTTATTAGGTTTGAGAATTGCTTGGAAATATGGTGTTAAGGACATCATTGTCAAAGGAGATTCAGAACTAATTGTCAAGCAAGTTAGAAAACTTTATGCTACTAAAAATCAATGAATGAAACAATACAAGCATGCTAGTTTGGGATCTTATTGAGATGTTTGATTCATTTAATATTGTGCATCATGATAGGAAGTTCAATGTTATGGTAGAAAAACTTGTAGTATTGGGATCTCGGTTTGATAATTGTGTAATGTCCCCATATTGTGAATATGATGTTGAAGTGTTAACAAGGCCATCTATCCCTGACAACATTAAACATTGGAAATTTTTTGATGATGATGCTCAGGTCAGAAGATTTCTGAGAACAAAGGGGAGTTTTTGATCAATGTATTGATTGGGAGCCAATGGTGTGTGTAGCAGAGGGTAAAGAAACCTTGTTTGGAAAAGGCATCATCCAACTAAAAACTAATACCATTCCTAGAGGGTTGGTTGCTCTTGAATCAAACTTTGATAATGTTGATTGCATTATTAACAGACATATAGCAGCCTCAAGGGATGTTGAGGAGTATGACCTTGGTACAAAGGAGAAACCAAGGAAAATCTGGTTAGGAAGCAATCTCAGCAAGGAGGAGAAGCAGTCCTATATTTAATTACTGAAAAAAATATCAAGATTTCCTAGCTTGGTCTTATTATGAACTGAAGGCATATAGAGAGGATCTGTTTCAACATGAAATTCCTTTGGAATCTAATGAAAAGCCATTCAGGAAGAAACAGAGGCTGATCAATCCACTCTTATCTCTTAAAATGCAAGAAGAACTGAAGAAACTGAGGGATGGAGGGATTATTCAGCCCACAAGGTATTCTTCTTGGGTTGCAAACTTAGTGCTAGTTAGAAAAAGAATGGTGATATCAGGTTGTGCGTGGATTTTAGAAATCTGAACAGAGCATCAATGAAGGATAATTATCCTTTACCAAACATGGAAAACATGCTACTAATTAGTGATTGGTTCTGAGCTGCTTTCTACCTTGGATGGTTTCTCTGGCTATAATCAAGTTGTTGTGAAGGAATCAGAAAGAATTAAGACAACCTTTACCACTCCTTGGGGAACTTATGTCTATGTTAGAATGCCCTTTGGTTTGATGAATGCTGGAAAAACCTTCAAAGAGAAATGGATGTTGCTTTTGTTGGTTACATTAATGATTTTATTGTTGTTTACCAAGATGATGTGACTGTGTTTTCTAGAAAGAGAAGTGATCACTTGCAGCACTTGGAAAAAATGTTGATAAGGTGTAGAGAGTATGGCATTTCACTCAATCAAAGAAGTGCCATTTCGGAGTGTAGAAGGAAAAGTTGCTTTGGTCACATTGTATCAAAAGAGGGGGTAATGATAGATCCAGAAAGGGTAGAGGCCATCAGCAAGGTCCCAATTCAAGAACCAAGAAAGGAATTTAAGTCCTTCTTTGGGAAAATAAACTTTATTAGAAGATTCATATCAAACTTTGTTGAGTTGACCATTCCAATTACTTGCATGCTAAAGAAGGACCAAGTTATCAAATGGGAAGAGGCTTGTCATTCAAGCTTTCAATGGGATCAAAGAAGCATTAAAGCATGCCCCTGTTTTAGCAGCTCCATATTATAAGAAGCCTTTTCAAACTGTTTTCTTTTGCTTCAGAGAACACTATTGCATCTGTCTTGTTATAGAAGAAGGATGATGAAGGGGTTGAGAGGCCAATTGCCTTTTTAGTAAGGCATTACAAGGGGCTGAGTTGAAGTACACCATTATGGAGAAGAAAGCATTTTCCTTGGTAAAAGAAACAAAGGTTTTAGACCTTACATTTGAGCTCTAAAGTTGTTGCTTATGTTCCCCACACCATGGTGAAAGACATCTTATCAGAGATGGAGGTCTCAAGAAAAAGATGTAGATGGGTGAACAAGTTGTAGGAATATGACATGGATATCCAAACCACAAAGTTGGTAAGAGGTTTGGGCTTAGCTAAGCTTATGGCTGAGAGAAACTTGCAAACTATTGAGGTGAATGAAGTAGAAGAAGGAAGGGTGGATGTCCTTGAAAAGTTGATGAGTTTATGAATGGTACAAAGATATAATTTTTTATCTCAGACATCTATACTTCCCTGAGTATTTAAGTAAAAATCAGAAAAGAGATCTTAAGTTGGCTTCCCAAGAAATATGTCATTACTGATTTTGGGTTAGCTTGGAAGAACCCTGAGGGAGTTCTCTTAAGGTGCATTACTGAAGATGAAGCCCCAAGATAATTTTGATCTCCATGGAGGAGTTTGTGGGGGGAATTTTCTTTGGAAGAGTCACAACACACAAGATCTTGAGGGCTGGTTATTGGTGGCCAACTCTCTTCAAGGATACAACTTGTTGGTTAGAAGATGTGAGAGTTGCCAACATTTTTGGAAGACTGAAAGCTTCGGGCTCCCTTCCCTTTGATCCTATATCAATTGAAGCCCCATTCAAGCAATGGGGAATGGATTTCATTGGTGATATTTCAGACCCTTCAAGTGTTGGCCATAAGTGGATTCTTGTAGCCATTGATTACTTTACTAAGTGGGTGGAGGAAATCCCCACCAAGAGAGAAACACACCAAATTGTCATGGACTTCATGTTGAACCATATCATCTACAGGTTTGGAGTGCCAGTTAAAATTGTTGTTGATAATGCCATGAGATTTAAAGCTAAACCTTTGGTGGCAATGTGCAAAGAAGTATGGGATCAATTTGACATATGCTTCTAACTACAATCCCAAGGAAATGGACAAGTTGAGTCCAGTAATAAAAACTTGTTGAAGATTATTAGAAGAACCTTGGAGCTGAACAAAAGGAAATGGGGTGAGCAGTTGAAGTTTGTTGTTTGGGATGATCGAATTACTGTTAAAAGAGCTACTGGAAAAAGTCCATTTGAATTGGTGTATGGAACTCAAGCCTGTTGCCCCTGCATATGTAATTATCCTCATATCAGTTCATTCAACAATTGGAAGATCAAGAAGTTAGTCCATATGATGCTCACATTAACCAGATTGTTGAACTTGATGAAGAAAGGAGGGCATCCCACCAAAGGCATGTAAAGTTCAAAGAAAAATTGAAGAAGTTATTTGACAAGAAGGTCACTCCAAGAGCTTTCAACGTTGGAGATCTTGTGTTGTTATGGGATAGCAGGCATGAAGATAAGGGAAAGCATGGTAAATTTGATGCATTATGGATGGGCCCTTACTCCATTGACATTGAATTGGTGAACATACCTTCTTCTTGAAAGACTTGGATGGGGAATTTGCTTGAATTTCTGTTAATGGAAGGCATTTGAAACATTTCCTTGATTGATTCCCTAGAATCAAGATGAGCATCATTTGTATAGTGTATAGTTCATTGGTTTTTTTGTCTTTTGTGTTTTTGCTCGTTTTGGTCCTTGGTGACCTGGTTTTGCTTGGTTTCTTGGTTTTTTTAGGAGATGGTTCTGGTTTTCTACTCTGAAGATGACTCCTTTGCCCAATGGATATTTTTGGCACTTGGTCTATTATTTGGTTCTTGTGGCACTCACAGGGAGTGCCCATCCCCGAGTTGGAGCCGATGTTGGTGCTCAAATTAGTCTCACCCCATTTGCCATTAAAATCCCTCAGTTTGTGGCCTCTGTCACATTTTATCTCCCGTGTTGTGCTTGAAAAGATTTTGTCTTCCATTTGGTTGTTACCATGATCAATCCCTTCCTGGGTCGAGGATCACTTAAAGATCCAGAATTGGTTTTTCGTTTCTGTCCATCTGAAAGAGTCTGTAAATTGGGTGTAAAACTTGGGTTATTTCCTTTCTTTCCATTTTCATAGTCGAGAATTGTTGTCCTTGTCATTTTTGTCCCAAATACCTAAGGAAACATGAATGGATGTAGCTCGAGAGGATTATGTTTGAACCTTGTAACATTTCAAATTCTCTATCCTTAAAGAAAATTTCATCTCGGGCTCAAATGGTTGTTTTCCTGCATTTTATGGTTTGACATGGTGTGTTTTCCTAGTCAAATTTACATCTCTACATCAGTGGAAACGTGGCCCTTTTTGGTTGGATGCGGCTCGGTGGGGCACTCTAAAAACTTTATGGCTCACCTCGACCCAAAATTTGTCCACGTGGAGGAACGATGCTCATTTGAAAGTTCCTTTTGGTTTGGCCTTGGAGTTGCGTTGGGAGGACACGTGGAGGATTTTGCTTTACTTTTTTCCAGAGACTTAGAAAATTTTCATCGGCATTAGTATAGTTTTTGTGGGGGACGGGGACACGTGGTGGGAAGCGCTCATTTGAGGATCTGCCTCGGGGTCCCACCTTAACAATTGTGACAGGGGGATAGGTGGAGGCTTACTTCAGCTAAGTCTTTATACTTAGACTTTTAAAAAAATTTTGAAGGCACAGGACACGTGGAGGGACCGTGCATGTTTGGGGACCAGAGCCCTTTTTTTTATTTTGAAGAAGCGTTAGGAGGAGGACACTTGGAAGCTTCCGCTCACTTTTCCTTTTGCTTGGACTTTTCAATGGCCAAAGGAACTACCTCGGACCACAGACACATGGCGCCTTGGCCCTTGGACTTTTAACAAACCGGGCTAGGACATGTGGTGAGCACACTCATTCGGGGTCTTCTACTTTTAACCATCTCAAATTTTTCAAAGACATGGTAGTTTGAAAAGACAAAGGTGGTGAGCCATGGCCATTAGGGTCAACGTTTTGGGACCATCTCAAATGTTAAAATCATCAAAGATGCCAAGTTTGCCCAAAGAGAGGAAGTCAAAATTTTCTTTTTGTCAAAAGTCGAGGCCTGCTGGGGGAAATTTGGAAAATTTTCCTTTTGTGAAAAAAGGGGTTAAAGTGTAAAAGGAAGCACGTTTCTGCTTTGGGACCCACATTGGGACATGTGTCAAGCCCATTTTTCCAAGGCGGAGGGTGGAGAAAAATGAGAAATTTTACATTTTCAAAAAGTTGTAAAAGGTAAAAAGGAACCCCCAGGCCCATTTTAACTCGGATCTCCCATGTGGACGGTCCAAATTCAAAAGAGAAATCAACGGAAATTGTGCATCTGTATATGATTTTTGCCATTTTTACTCCAAAGCTCCTAGAGATGTGAGTCTTCATGATTTCTTGATGTCTCCTACATGCCAAACAAAGAGGAGAATTAATTTGATATCTTGGTTTGGTGGGGAAGATCTGAAAATGTCTTTTACCATTAAGATGTGATTTGACTATCGGGTTCGATCTGATTTTCCATTCTTTCCTTCCTTGGCACGTAAAGAACCAAATTTGATAGATTAGAGAGGAAGTAGTTGGCACATGAGATGAAGAGTGATCTACCAGATGAAAGAATTGAATGTTTGAGATATTTGAAGAGATTTTCCCTCTGAGCACCTGATAACCTTTTTGCAAATCTGATTCTAGGAATCATGATCAAAATCGTAACAAGCAATGGTACTTTGAATGTTTTTTTGTTTTTTGGGGGAAAACTCTATTGTAAAAATGTTATAAATTGCATGAATTTGTCATGCAAATGGTTGGAGTGTTAGAGGTTGGGATTTAATTCCTAAGAGAAGAGTTTGATAGAGCCCATCTTTTCTGAGAAACTGTTTAGTTCTTTTGTGTTAAATTTGATCATGTCAAGGTGGTTGCAAGTGTACAACCATTGAAAAGCTCTGAGATTGTTCTAGAAACTTTCCCCTATGTTGATGAATTTAATCAAATTTGAGTTAATCTATGTTGATTTTGGGAAAAATGTGTTTCCTTCATTTCTAAATGTTTGTAAATAGTTTTTCTTGTTCCCATTGCAATCTTACATTGAAATCTTTGTGAATCACACAAGATCTTATCCTTGTGATAGTTTGGTGGCATTTACAATTTCATTTATCAGAAGAGCTTTCATTTGATAGTGAAATAAAAAAATTTAAAATCATTGTACTCCTAGCATGATTATAATATTGTTTGTTAGCCTTTGAGGGTATCTTAGGCATGATGAAACAGAGGTTGATAATGTTTAATTAAGTTTTTCAATTTGAGCCTTCATTTTGGATTCTTAAAGTTTGTGTGAAAATGTGTTGATCTGGGCCTCCATTGAAGCACACCTTCTAGTTAAAGGAACATTTAGCTATTCTGAAGCATTCTGTTGATCAAGCCTTCCATTTTTGTAAAAGCTCTCAAAGATTTGGCAAATCAAGTTCATTCTTGCCTCACCTCCCACCAAAAATTCATTTAAAAACAACCAATCTTACCCATACTACCCTTTTTGTTTTCTGTGTGTGTACAAATGCATAATTTCTATTACCAAAACATGTAGAAGCAATCAAGTTTTCATTGTCTTTAGTAGCCTAAACCTTCTTAGAAAATATCTCCATTATCTAGGGTGACAACTCGTGAGAGTTAGGTTTTGTTGTATTGATCATATTTTCTTCAAGGTCTTCTTAATAACGAAATGGTTGGCATCGTTCGAAAGTTGAGAGATGAAGCGTTAGATGGATTGTAATTTTCCTTGTAAGCTACGAATCTTCCGAAGGTTAGTAGGTGGAGGCATGTTAAGAATTTCCTTGATCTTAGTGGGATCAACTTTGATACCCTGCAAAGAGACGATGAAACCAAGGAGCTTACCCGAGAGAAATGTAAAAATATCTTCTTTGGTTGAAGGTGAACATAATATTGGATAAGGTGGTCAAAGATAACTTTAAGAATGGCTAATTTTTGGTGCGATTCTTGGACTTACCAAGACGTTTGTCAACATAGTCTAAAAATATTTTGTTTTTGATGTCATGGAAGATGTAAGTCATAGTGCGCTGATAGGTAGCACCAACATTTTCAAGCCGAAGGGCATGGTGCAATAGCGAATATCCACGAGTGGTGATAGAGGAAATTTTGTGTTGATCTTCTAGAGTGAGTAATATATGATTATAACCTAAAAACCCATCCATAAGAGATAACATCTCATGGCTGGCTGTAAGATCAACTAATTGGTCAATGTTTGGTAGAGGAAAGTCATCTTTTGGATAGGCAAGGTTAAGGTCGTGAAATTCAGTGTAGATATGAAGTCCCTCGGTCACTTTCGTGACAAAGGAAAATGTTAGAGACCCATTGTGGATAGTCAATAGGTAGGATGAAGGAAACAAAGAGAAGGTGTTGAAGTTATTCTTTCACAAGAAGAGTAATATGAGGATGCATTTTATGCAGATTTTGTTTCACGGGTTTGGCATCAGGGTTAGTTACAATATTATGAAGCATGATATTAGGGTCAATACCTGGCATATCACTATAAGACCAAGAAAATTCATTGTTATGATCACAAAGAAAAGAGGTGAAATATTCTTGTTCCATGGAGTCTAAAGATTGGCATATCTTTAGAATTCATGGGTCATCCTAAGTGTGAATGTTGATTTCTATGGTAGATTCATTCAACATGGTTTGCATGTTAGAGGTTAACAACATTTGAATATAAGAATCCTCCGTACCTAAATAGGTCAGAATAGAATCATCATCCTGACATTGAACAACGTTTATAGAAGGCATATCATCATCCAACATGTCAGGATAAAGAAGATAAAGAGAAGAGGGAACCTTGCCATCATGTTGATATGTCTAGAGGTCCCAAGGAGATGGTGTTCATGAAAAAAAAGTTAGGTGGAATGGATTCAGGATCCATAGACTCCATGGGAGAAGGCGGCATGATAGGTGAGGAAGGTGGGAAAAGATTTTGTCTTCTACGAGGGTGATTTGGGCCTTCTTAGTAGGAGGATTCCTAGGAAATCCAAGACCACAATGGTCATTGTGTTTCCTAGTGGTGTATGTTATGATGATTTGATGACCTTGTTTCACGAACCAAAGCCAAATCCTTTCTAGCACAACGGTGAAAAAAAGTAAGTGTGAAGTTGTGTTTGGTGAGGTGCGTGTTATCCAATTTTTCCCCAGGAAAAATTGATCAAACAAAACCTTACACAAGAGAAATGGAAAGGCTATAGTCCTCCGTGCATTCCCCTTGCCATGAAATTTTTCCACGTGCCCCTCAAAGCCAAACGTCTTCCAAATTGGTGAAGTCTGGGTCATCCTATCACACATCCTCTTTCCTTTCTGTTGTCACACACCCTTCCTCGTTAGATGTTCGTGTCCCCCTCCCATTTCCATATTTTGCATCTTCCCTTCTTCCTACGAATGCACCTTATTTTCTATCCCTCGCACCCTTCCCGCACACCCTCTTTCGCCCCTTCCACACCTCGTGCCCGACTCCCAAACTTTAAAATTAATCCCAGAGTGAGTCGACTCGAACCAAAGTAATAGCAGGCTAGTGGAAGCCTCCACGTGCCTCAATGGTGCACCTACATGGATCAAGTCCAAGTAGGGTCCCCAAACAAGCGCTAGCCCTCCACGTGTCAAAATTCCAACAAGTTGTTCCTAAATGGGTGGGAAAGATAGAATCAGTGTTGAAAAATCCAAGGCCAGTTGAAGGAGCCGTGTGTCAACTCGGCGTAACTTTAGGGGTAAAATCTGAAGAAGAGAGACTCTCAAGCGAGCACTCGATCCTCCATGTGGTCAAGGTCCGAGAAAGGTTTAAACTGGCTGTTGAAAATTCACAGAGTCAGCGTAAGCCTCCACATGTCTAGGATATGATGTAGAACCTTCACCAAAATGAAGGGACTTAGGAAAATACAAAGGAAAGTAGAGCAAAGTGGGAGGTGCCATGTCCCTCATGGATGCAACTCAAAGGAAAAATTCAAAGGTAGTCTCCAAATGAGCACAAACCTTCCATGTGGTCATGGGAAGAAAAGGCAGATTTGGCCATTGAATTAGCTAAGTATAAAGAGCCACGGAAGATTCCACGTGCCTCATTGGTGCGCAACTCCAAAGGCAAAATCCAAAGCTAGTCCCCAAATGAGCACAAAACCTCCATGTGTCCAAGGTCGAGATACGGTGCTACGCTAAATAGAAGGGACTTAGCGAAATATAAAGGAAACAAATCAAACCCACAGACGATGCCAATGTCGGCTCGGCACACCTTCAAAGGTAAACTACAAAGCAAGGTCTCCAAATGTGCGCAGACTCTCCATGTGTCTAGGTCCAACAAGTTGTTCCTAAATGGGTAAGAAAGATAGAGTCAGCCATTGAAAAATCTAATATACCGAGAAAGCCTCCACATGTCACCTTAGCACAACTTCTTGAGGTAAGATCCAAAAGGCGGTCCCCAAATGAGTGCTAACCCTCCACGTGTTCATGGCCCAAGGAAGTGGCACCGGCCATTGAAAATTCCAACCATTAGCAAGAGCCTCCACATGTCTCTTCAACGCAACTCCAAGGGTAAAATCCAGAGGTAGATTCTAAACGTGTCTTGGTCCTCTATGTGTTTAGGGTCATACATAGTGCTCCACCAAATAAGAGGGACTCGAACCAAAACAAAAATGAAATAGAGTAGGCCCGTGGACGATTCCAAGTGTCCAATCGGCATAAATTCAAGAGTGAAATAAGGGGGTGAAATCTTGAGATGTGCAAGGTGGGCATGTGGATCTTGCATAGATAGGCTCTTTTGAGTATTTTGAGCCCACGTTAAACACCCGACCATGACCTTCAGACCACCATATCTTTCAACTAGGGACTCGGGTTTGAGTGGGAAAGGACATTTTGGAAATCTCTTAACGTGTCTGCTACCCACCTACCACCATAATGTTTTAGTATACCATTTTGAGGCTATCACGCTTCTCACCCACCACCATAATGAAGAATGAGCTTCCTTTCTTTCCTAGCAAGGAACATTAATGGAGGCATGGGTTTTGTAGTGAATCCCATCATTGTTACTGAAGTGGATTCAATGCTCTTTTAGGGGTGGTTGAAGTAGGATTCAAATTTTCCCTCTTTCCTCTCATTCTTCTATATATTGTAAAGGAGGGGCATTTTTCTAGAGGTTGGTCATCTTTTCTCTCCTGCCCCCTCTCTCTTTCTTCCCTAGGGTTGAATGTGGAGTTTAAGCCTCCTCTCTTGGCTTTGTAATGGAATTTTCTTTCCTCTTGCCCACTGATGATGTACTGTGTGAAATCATGGAGTAATAAAATATGTTTCATGATGTTTTTTTCCATCCTTCCTTATTTTATTATCTCTTCTTTCCTCTCATCATTGTAGGGTATACTTTGATTATCTATGATGTCTATTGTAGGTTTTGGGAGCTGTGTTTAATGGGTTGAAGTTGTGTTCTATGTGAAATCTATCTTTGGTCCATGATGCATCTTGTCTATCCTCTCTGTTGCTCACCTCTCTCCACTTCAAGAAGTTGGGTTTGTGATCAAAAATCTCCTTTTTACGGTGTATCATTGCTTTAGTGTAGGCTTTATTTTCATGCACTCTCTCTCCCTAGTCCCTTGGAAGGTTAGATTAGGATTAGATAGTTTTCCTGCATTAGAATAGCTTGTGGTAGGTAGTTTAGGAGTAGGAACCAACCTTCTCTGGAGGTCCATCTCAAGTTTGCAAGTCCCACAGCTTGAGAGATGGTCCAATGTTGTGCAAATCACACCGGATGCCCCACTCACATCTGAGACCATTTGGGGGTGTTGTGATTTTTCACTAACTTGATAGGAGAAGTCAGATGAAAAAGGTATGGTTTGGAAGGGAGGTTCACTAGGATAAGAGGAATTATTGAATCCCCATAAGTTAGGTTGGTGTGAAGGTGGGGAGGGTTGTATGGTATGACCTCTCCTACTCGATGATCGTGACACAAGTGTTGGTGTAGTTTTCCATACTCTTGAGGAGTAAGGAATGTGTTAATGATGAGGAGGTGGTATTCTCGAGTGAAAGGAATTGAAAAATTCCTACCAAGGGATCTATTGTTGGTACTTGGGTAGTAGGTATAGATGAGCTATATGAATCCTGAGAAGATAGGGCATCGTAGAGAAGGAGAATAGGAGGGTCGAGTAGGTGGGCTAGATGAGGAAGGTGAAGTGACATAAGTGGTAGATGTGGTAGATGCCTTAATTGGGATTAGGAAATCATTTGGATGGTAAGTCATATTACAAGTTTTGAAGGGGGAGGGATTTTCCCGAATGGTGTAAGGTTCCCCTTCATATTCAAATTTGAGGCAACGGTGAAGGGTGGAAGGTACACAAGCCATGGCACAAATCCAGGGACGACCTAACAACATGTTATACTGGAACTCTCCTTCGAGAACGTAGAAGAGTTCGGGAATAGTTTGGGGACCCACGTGGATGTGGAGGACAATGGTGCAAGGGTAGTGGTCATGACATTGTTAAAATATCGAAGTGTGATGAGGTTTCTAGACATTGTGATGCCTAAAATTTTACATGCAAAACCAATTAAAATTAAGCGTAAAAATTATCAAATATTTTTTTGTTTGATCAAGAGATAGTTATTACGGTTAAAAAGGGTTTATGATTGATGAAATATTTAATGAGAAGCAACTTAAGTCTACATATTCTAAAATTTGTCACTCTACCATGCATAATGATCACTTACGTCATTATAGCTTAATGCAAGGTATAATGGTTTTATGGTGATTGATGATTAAATTTTGAAACCAATAACCGTGCAAATGATCCAACCTTAAAAGATTTTTATGGTCTACTTAGAAATTACCAATGTTGCGATCTTCTCTAAGTACATTACCTCATGGGATAAAATTATTAAATGATTTCAAAGTGCCCCGATTCACTAAACTTTAAATTAATATTATACAAGATTGGAGTTACTTGTAATCGACTTACAATTAATCCCTCTCATGCATATACATTTTTTTAAATTTTCCCCACTATCCAATTATAATTTTGGCATGTTCGAATCTACAATTATATAATTAACTTAAATCTCTTGTTAACATCCGTTATATAATTACCATATCATTCCATTAAATAAATAAACTTAAATCTATTTATTACTATTATATCTATTTAATTAACAACTAAATAAAGAATATTTTTAAAAATATATGTATTAACTTCCACCATGATTTAGTATATTACTTTTCTAATAAAAATATTTAAAAGGAATAAAGGTCTTTTATTTTGAAAAAGATTATATATGAGTAAAAGTCTAAAATATTATATATGTGAGCCCTTACATTTATTTGTTTATTTTTCACCGTATGATTTAGCATCTTGAAAACTCTAAAAATTTATGGTCGGAGTTCTTTACTTTATTTCCTTATCTCAATCCCCATTGCAGGAGCGACGTGGGTCTCCACCTCCTACTATAGACAAAGAGGTTGCATCAAAGCTCGAGAGAGGTCTAGGAGCCCACCACCTCGGTGCAGTAGAGAGACATCCATCATAGGGATAGGCCTAGGCCCAAGACATTGGATGCAACCGATCATATCGGGGACATTTTGAGACTCAACTACATACTTATTTTGAAGATAGTACTAGATTCGTGCCAAGGCATGGCCACATCCTAATATTTTTCCATTCAATATACCGACCATGGAGTTGTATAATCCTATGTGAAATTCATTCGAACAAATCCAAATCGCACAAAAAAATAAAGAGAAAAAAATTAAATAAAAATGTAGCAAATGGTATGCCTATTTGTTCATAGGCATGAGAAGAGATAATTTTGATGCTAGCACCCCAATCAATCATAACACATTTAATGTGAATATCATTAATGTAAGTGGAGATGAAAAGAAAGGGATCAAGATCATCAGGTTGTAAAGGGAAATCTCGATTTGGAGAAATTAATGGAAGCAATCTGATGAGGGGTAATGAGGATGGAAATAGGTGAAGTGTCATTTGGTTGGAACCTTGATGGATTATAGGACCTCAATGAGGGATTTGGAGATGAGAATCATAGGTTTGAATCAATTCATATAAATACATCTTCAATGGGGACTGGTGAAGTTATTTGATCATTGAAAAATGTAACCCCAGAAGAAGTAGGTGATGTCAGCCCAAGGATGGTTATCTTGGGGGAGGTGCAAGTGTAATGGTAGGTGAAGGTGAACTAGAAGGGTTACCAAATTTTTCCTTTCCTTTTTCTTTCGTGTGTTGTGACCAAGTCACTATACGCACCATGTTCATTTCAAAGATAGGAGGTGGAAAAGAGGGTTGCTTATCCCTACCTTTACCCCTAGGTGGATTAGAAGGAGAAATTTTTAAAATGGGTTTGGGGCTAGGTTCGTGGCAATGGGTGAAGAAATAATGGAATCCTCCTCCAAAAAATCATCTTCTTTGAAGATACCATCAGAATCGTAAAGCTGAAGGAGAATGGTTTTAAGAGCCTTAAAACTCTCGACATCATGCCCTAGTGAGTGATGATAAGTGTAATTTTTTTGTCTTCAAACCCTACTAGTTTAGGTTTGAGAGGATTGTAAGGCTTGATAGGTGGAAGTGATATAGCATATGTCTCTAAAAATTGAGCAAGGATGTTAGAATAAGATCCTACTAAAGGATCACAATGAGAGGTCAAGGTTGTCTTTGGAAAAGGGGTAGATGACCTTTGTGAGGGAGGTAAGGTGAGAGATCATGTTGGTGTAACTATGTTTTTGGTAGGTAGTGAAGGTTTTGGTTTGGGCTGCACCTTGTTGGTTAAAGGTGGAGGAATATCACTTGAGGGAGAAGGATACATAGAAGGTGTAGGTATCTGAGTAAGAAAAGGTGAAAGTGTGGGTGTTGGAAAGAGTGGCGGTTAAGGTAGTGAAGAAAGGAAGGTGAAGGAAATGGTATAGGTTGTCAAACTTTGGGTTTCCTTAGTAAAGGGATAGGTTAACCAAGTTTGACGGGTGTGGGCCTAATATCGATGGCAAGAGGTGAAGGTGAGTGAGAAGGTGTGGGGGATACCAAGGTGTGATCCCTAAGAGGTTGGGTCTTCCTTTTAGGTGTCAGAGTAGATTTTTGATTGGTGGTGAAGAAGTTGACAAGTCTAGCTTCATAGGGGGTGTAAAAGACTTGGTACAGTAAAAACCCTAAGGTGGTAGTAGGTTTTGAGTAGATACAGCCTAAATGGAGGAATTTATGATGAAGAAGGGGCTAATACCACCGGTTCAGGTGTAATAGCCTTAGTCGTTTTGAAGATATTTGGATGTATGATAGAGGTATCAGGGGAGGACATATATATTTGTGTGGAAATGGGGATTCTAAGGTGTCCCTAGAGGGTAGTGTAATCAATGTACTCCAAAGTCAACCAAATGAGAGAAGGGTTTTGGAGTAGATGAAGAGGACGATGACTTGGTGTTAGATCTTGTGAAAAGATCTAAGGCTTATGAGACATGGAAGGTCTTAGCCTTAATTGGTGGGTAAGAGTGAGGTAAGAAGAGTGATGGGATCTTTGAAGAGGTATCACCAATAGGAAGAGTAGATAAAATTAGCTCCTTTATGGGTTGAGGAGAAGGAAAAGTGGGTAATGTAGACTCCTCTATGGGTAGAGAGGATGATAAGGTGGGTTCCTCTATGGGTAGAAGAATAGGTAAGGTGGGTTCCTCTATGGGTAAAGGAACAGGTAAGGTGGGTTCCTCTATGGGTAAAGGAATAGGTGAGGTGAGATCCTCTATGAGTAAAGGAACATGTGAGGTGGGTTCCTCTATGGGTAAAGGAATAGGTAAGGTGGGTTCCTCTATGGGTAAAGGAACAAGTGAGGTGGGCTCCTCTATGGGTAAAGGAACAGGTAAGGTGGGTTCCTCTATGGGTAGAGGATTTCATGTGAATATTTCCTTAATAGATGTTATAGGAGGATACTGGATAGAAGGATCAGACATTGTATTGAAGACTACATGAACCACATGTACATTGGTTTCTTCTTTAGATGTCTTGCCAACATGAGTTGATGAAGGGGCATGGTTAGAAAATGGTTTTTGAAAACATCCAAGTTTGCATTAGTAGGCACATTAGGGTTGTCAAGGATGAGATCACCATTGTCTAACATTCCTTGCACAATGTTTTTAAAGGTTTTGCAATTTACGTCACTATGTCCTTTTACACGGTGGTAATTACAAAATTCATTTTCCTTATACCAAGTTGGTGTGGGGAAAGAAGGATCAAAACTAGTATATGGTTTTATAAGAGGAAGAGTGATGGCTCTAGCCTTCAACAAATTTTCCAATAGAATAATAAGGCTCCCCAATGGGAGTGTAACTCTTTTGTTCATACCGATATTGAAAATTTTGCACCGAGAGATTGGAAGGAGGTTTAGGTTGATTGGATGGATGAGAAGGGCCGGATTTTAGAAATACCATGTTAGTGGATCCTTTTATCTTGGGATGGTTGTTGGGTGGTTTGGAAGAAGACTCGTTTGATTTGAAGGTGGAATTTTTGTTATGTAGTTTTAGTTTGTCTTCTTCGAGGGTATGGATCTCAAGCTTCCTAGCCATGGTAAAATCCTCATCAAACATACGAAATGTTTGAACCTAAAGAGTTGAGGAAATGTGTCTAGCACATGCCATCATAAAAACTCTATGATCTCAGGCTATGGGAGAGAGAAGGAAAGTTGATTGATTAGGCTTCACCACCATGCCACAAAATCGTGATAAACTCTTCGTCGTAGTGACAAATAGAATATAAATTTGTGACAGAAAACTTTGGACAAATGTTTATTGAAAATTGATATATAAAGGTCTTCACCAATTCATTAAAATAAAATATTGAGTTCTTGTGAAAAACAATGTATCGGTCTAAGGCGGGTCCCAACAGGACATGGGAAAGGTATGAAGGAGCAAGGCATCATCATGGCCTATTAGGTAACAAGCATGTCTAAATGAACGCAAGTGTTGTTGTGGGTCCTCCTTATTGTTGAAGTGGTTGAATTTAGGTAGCTCCCATTGCGTGGGATATGGATGAATAGGTATAGAGGGATGGATGGGTTTGTTACAAATCTCATCATATGTTAAGACATTACGGGACCTAGAAAATGAGGCCTCAAGTCTGTCATTTTATCCATCATCATTTTAATGAGATCCATTGTGGGGTTTGAGCCGGAGGATGCCCACGAGGTATAAGGATCTTTATAAGATGAATGAGTCATAAAATGCATACCATTATGTTGTGGCGCTGAGTACGTTAATCGAGATGTAGGTATACAATAAGTAGTGGATGAGGAGGGCATATACCCTAAACCCGTAATTGAGGCGACATGTTACATTTGAGGTAAGGTGGAAGTGGGAGGGTCTTCGAGAATGATCCTCTTGGTGATGGGGAAGATTTTGGGAATAGAGACCACCAAATTCTGAAATGGAGTGGAAGAGGTCAACACAACTGGTGGTTGTGTAGGAATAGGTACATAAGATACTGATGATGATATAATATGGGCAATGGATATGGATACATGCAGATGTCAGTGGGGAGAATATGTCAAGGATGTAGAGGTTATGTGAGAAGTAGGTGGTTGTGAAACATGATTAGGAAACACTAGAGTAGTTTGGGTGGCCACATTAGCATTCCCGATATGGTAGAGATGGTAGAAATGATGGGCATGGAAGTGGGAATTCCATAAAGGGGTTGACTTGATGAGTCCCGGTGGAAAAATTAACAAGGTAATGTTATAAGGCCTTGGTGTTATGATCAAGGAATCTAGTGAATTCCTCATCACCTTTGGGTACGGTTGTAGAAGAATTAGGATCCATTGGAGATGAAATGGATGTTATAGTAGGTATTTTCCTTAGCTCATGTTCACTTAGGTACTTTATTTACCTTTATTGTATTTATCCTCACCCACTTATGTGTGTGGACATTTCTTTTTATTTATTTAGATATTAGGGGATATTATCTAGTTATTAGGTATAGTTCTTTCCTTGATCTATGGTATTGACTAGATCCTTGATGTCTCAGTTCTCTCCTAAATCTATGGTCCCTGACTAGTTCTTTGATGACTAGTTATTTCCTTGATTTATGGCTTGATCTATGACCTTGAATGGTTATTAGATTTTTATTCCTTTCCTATATAAGTAAGGCCCATTCTCATTGTATTTCATTGAGCTCCATAATAATATATAATATTGTTGCTCATTTTTACAAAGCTTTATGTAAAGTTTTTATGTGAATTACTTTCATCTTATTGATTGTGGTGTTTGATTAGCATATGTGTTCTTGGCTTCGCAATTTGGTTATCGTTCCTTTTGTGGTATCAGATTAGGAGATTTCTATTGACATCCATCCGTAAGTTTCATTTTGCAAACAATTTTTTTGTATATTTCTATATTCGTGGTTGTCTATTTTATTGTTGTGTTCATTTTTATGCCAAACAAATCCTTTCATTAGATCGGAAGGTGGAAACAACCCATTAAAATCCTTAGCCCTTAGTCATATGGTATGGTCATAGGAGGGCTTAAAGCATGCGGTTCTATTAGGTGCTTAACTCCAGCCCCCTTTCATTTTATTTATGTGGTGAAGACAAGAGCATTTTATTTTTTTAGTGGCAACTAAAATAAATAGTGAGGCATAAACTTGTAGTGTTTGTATCTTTTGATTGACAACTTGGATTAGAGTGTTGTTTTTTGCAAAAGTCCTTATTTTTCATGATATTTCCTTTGGAACTATTTATTTTTAGAATTGAACTATAATTATAAAGTTCCATGATGTAACATGAACTCATTATAAAGTGCTGAAATCTGGGGGATCTTGTTGCATTTCTTGGGGTCTTTTGCATTGTTTGGTTCGTGCATTTATTTTCGTAATTTTTTTAATGGGGTCTATTTATGCATTAGATCATGTTGAGACATTAATAACACATAATTATCACACATAGAAACCAAGAATGGAAATAATAATTTAGCGAGAAAGGATTATGGGCTTTAACTACTTTGGAACAACTAGTGTTCACTAGAGAATATGAGAAATTTAAAGTACAGGTGCAAATTTAATGTGTGTATGAGTTTGATAGGAACTTATGTAAGTTATAGTATTTTGTTTTATTTGGAAAAATGTGACTCTCCTTTTAAAATATGGGAGAAATTGGAGGATTTATCTGGTAAGGTGGATCATATGAGAGCCATGCAACTTGAAATTGAGATCACCTCTCTTTATCTGAAGATTTTCCAAAATTATAGTCAATATTACCAAGTTCAAGAATTTTTTGACAGAGTTGAAGGAAGTGGAAAAGATAATAAGGATAAAGAGTGTGTTTACTTGATTTTATCCAATTTGAGACGACCATTCCAAATTTTTTATTCTACCTTTTTCTCTAGCATGGATGCCTTAGGTGACACATTCAAAATGCCTAACTTAGAAAAAAAAATGTGAAAGAATTGCATGGGAGGAATCAAATTTTTCTAACCTTGAGTCTTCCACCTCTCAAAAGGAATTATTTTCATCTAATCCTAATGGCAAGGAAAACTAAAAATTAAAATTAAATCCAACCCTTATTCATCTCAAAATGCTCCTAAACCCAAAGAAAACAACTCTAAACCTAAGGAGTCTTTTAAATAGCCTTTCATGATCTTTTTGTGGGGTTAGTGGTCATGAAGAACATAGGTGTTATAAGAAAATGTAAGCCTTAGAGGATGCAGTCAAGAAGCAAAAATTTCTATCTCCACTCCACCTCCTTCTAATCAAGCATGGAAAAAACTTAATGTTGTTAGGGAGATCTCATTCACCACTTACAGATAGTTGGGTTATAGATTTTGGTGTTTCTCATCATATGAATTCTTCCAAGGAGTCTTTTATTTCTCTAGGTTTGAGTTCTACTTCAAAATTGAGGTTGGAGATTCTTCCTTTCTTTTGTTAAAGGAAAAGGTTATATACAACTTGATGGTGGCAGATATCAAGATGCACTATATGTTCCTAACATCACTATAAATTTGATTTCTATATATCAAATTTGTCATTCTGGTCAAGGGAAAATAGTGACTTTGACAACACATGGGATAGAAATACAAACTTTTTGGAGCCTCATTCACTTTTTTCTCAAGGTATTATTGATCATAATTCTAGACTATATCACTTTGAGGGTTTTCATGACATTTCCTCTATAGGGACATGGATTGGTTTCTCATGTAGATACAAGAGAGTAAGCTTTGGCATAAAATATTTGGGCATCTCAATTATAGATATTTGAAGGAGTTGAGAACTCATGGTATGGTAGATGGTCTTCCTAGAGTTTCTTGTCTTAAGGGAGTTTTCTGGCTAGTTGTGCATCAGGAAACAACACGAAGATCCATTTCCTAAGAATTTTTCCAAGAGAGTTTCTTCACCCTTGAGCTTGTGCATAGTGACTTGCTGGTATTTCCTACCCCCTCTTTAAATGGAGCTAAGTATGAACTTACCTTTATTAATAATTTATCAATTCGTACTTTGGTTTATTTTCTCAAGTATAAAAGTGATGTTTTCTCACACTTCAAAGTCTTCAAGGCTTTGGTTGAGAAACAATATTCTAATTGCATAAAGAACATTTGTACGATAATGGGGGAGTACTTCAAAGTAATGAGTTTTCTAATTTTTGGTAACTCAAGGCATTATTCACAAATTTTGTTCCTCATACTCCAAAACAAGATGGCTTACCAGAATAGAATAATAGAACTTTGAAGTAAATGGCCAACTCGTATGATGAATTCTAGATATTTACATCTTATCTACTGGGAAGAAGTATTTAATTGTGCTAACTACATTCACAATCACACACCATATAGAGCACTTGAGCATTTGACTCCAGAGGAAGCCTTGTCCAACATTAAGACAAATGTATCATTTTTTTGAGTCTTTAGGAGCCATGCTTAGGCCTTTCTTCCAAAGAAGAAAAGGAAATCTTTGGATAAGAAGAGAAAACCCTTGATCTTTGTAGGGTATTGTGAGGACATGAGAGCTTATTGACTTCTAGATTTTGATACTCATGATTTTATTTTTTGAACACATGTTCAGTTTGATGAGAGATTCATTTCTCATGATTCTTCATCTCATCTTGAGGATCCTTTCTTTGAGGAGGTTATAGATGTCAGTGATGATCCTATTCCCACTAATGTTATCACTATGTCTAAGTGGGTTCGTACTGTTTCTAATGTATCACCTTTCATACAGATCTTCCACCCACTAGGGATCACCATGAAAATTCTACAGGGTTATGTACTTTTATGTCGGGAAACTTTTGAGGATCCATAATATTTTTCAAAGGCTCATGGAATACAGGAGTGGGATGATGCGATGGCAACTAAGTGTTCTTATTTGATGAAAAATCATACTTACGATTTGGTATCTCATCCTAAAGGAAGAAATATGGTTATGTGTAAGTGGTTATACCAAACCAAATATGTAGTTGATGGGTCCATTGATAAATATAAGGTTCATCTTATTGTAAAGGGTTTTTCACAAGTCAAGGTATTGATTACTCGATACTTTTGCACCTATTGCCAAGATAGATTTAGTACACCTTGTACTTGTTATTGTTGCATCACGGGGTGGCCCATATACCGTAGATGGACATGAAGAGTGCCTTCTTACATGGATATTTATGAGGAGGAAATATACATGGAGTAACATGTTGGATTTGTTTAGGATTCTTCTCTTGTTTGTAGGCTCCGAAGGTCTCTATGGTCTTAAACAAGCCCTCGGGCTTGGTATGATAGGATGGATTCTTTTCTTCTATCTATTTGTTTTGTTCATTGCCATTCCAATCATAAATTGTATCTCCGTCATGTTGGTGATGATATTCATGATACTTTTATTATATGTTGATAATTTTTTACTTATTGGAAGCTCTTCTTCCCACATTTAGTCTATTCAAAGGGCTCTTTTTACATAGTTTGACATGAAAGATCTTGGGTTATTGCATTATTTCCTTGGTTTGTAGATTTCTTAGAAAAATACAGGGATTCATTTTGTCTAAGGAAAAATTACACCCATGATCTTCTTCAAAGCACTTTGATATGGTTGATTGCAAGCCAAGTCTATCTCCTTTTCAGTCAGGATACTATTACTTCCACTTGTACCATTCCACTTTGTGATCCTAATTTTTATAGGTAGTTGGTTGGAAGTCTCATGAACTTGAAAAATACTCACCTTGATATTTCATTTGTAGTAGGGCTTATATCTTGGTTTGTACATTCCCTCATAGTAGTCACTGGAAGACTTGCTAAAAGGATTTTGTGATATTTTCATGGCACTTCCCACTTTGGCCTACACTACACTAGGGGTTCTACTCAATTGGTTGGATATAAAAATTTAGATTGGGTAGGTTCTATTGATGACATGAATTCCACTTTTGGATATCTTTTTGTCTTGGTTTTTCTCCCGTTTTTGGGCATGTAAAAAGAAGCAGGATATTTGACTTTCATCTTGTAGAGGAAGAGTAAGTTTGGATTCCCACAGATTCATCGGTTGTAATTTGGTGTGATAACCAAAGTGCAATTCACATTTCTTGAAACCCGGTTGAGTACCAACATACCAAGCACATTGAGATACACATTCAAGATTGAGTTCTTTGCTTGAGTACATTTCGACTCGAAGTAGGTTGCGGACATCTTTACGAAGCCTTTTGCATCACCTCGTTACCTTGAGTTGCGTAGAATGCTTAAGGTTTCATAAGTTGTTCTTGGGGGTGTTCATGAGAACATCTTCCTTTTATTCTTATTTCTTCTTTATAGAAGGATTCTTTTATTCTTTTGGTTCGAGATTTCCTCAAGGATATATTGTGCATGAGTACCTCATCGAGCCTAGTTATCGGGACTCATATTGTGGACATGTCACTTCTATTTTTCCCCTAGCTTCACTTGACGGGGTGTTAGACTAGTTATTTACCTTAGCTCATTTTCACCTAGGTACTTTATTTACGTTTATTGTATTTATCATCACCCACTTATGTGTGTGCATATTTCTTTTATTTATTTAGATATTAGGGGATATTATCTAATTGTTAGGTATAGTTATTTCCTTGATCTATGGTATTGAATAATTCTTTCCTTGATTTATGGTATTGACTAAATCCCTGATGTCTAGTTCTCTCCTAAATCTATGGTCTTGAATAGTTCTTTAATGACAAGTTTTCTCCTTGATTTATGGCTTGATCTATGACCTTGACTAGTTCTTAGATTGTTATGCTTTACCTATATAAGCAAAACCATTAACATTGTATTTCATTGAGTTCCATAATAATATATAAATTTGTTTACAAAGGATTATGTAAATTTATTCTAGGAAATTACTTTCATCTTATTGATCGTGGTGTTTGATTAGCATCTGTGTTCTTAAATTAGTAAAATCTGGTTATCATTCCTTTTAATGAAAGGAGATGAAGGGCTAGAAGGAAAAATTACACAACCCATGTGGAAAGCAAGATCTTGAGCATGTTGGAAATTCCAAACCATACATAAGGATGGAAGCAAGTACTTTCTGTAATCAGTAAAATGGAGAAAGTCAAACAAACTTTTGGAAAATGTATGGAAGGTGAAATTAGCTTGTTGTTTTTGATAGAAAATAAGAAACATAGAGATTGATACCGGTTTTCGAACTAATGTTGGTAAGTAGAATAACTGATGTTGGTTGCCGAACCGACACGGAGTAGGAAAATTAGATCTAAAATTAAGAAATTTGAAATTTCTAAGCAATATTTTGGTCAAAAGAAGTTGAGAACTAGGTTGTGTATATCAATTCTAATCTAACACACTCAGAGAACTAGAATTAACTGATTGCAATTTCGAGTGTGAAAAAGAAATAAAAGTGATGAAATACGATCTCACACCTCAAATAGTAGAAGACAAGAAATAAAGTCACAAATCCAACAAGTAAAATCTAACAAACACGTTATCCTAGGAATAATATTTTAGTGTTTTGATGGCTTAAGCCTTAGGACTGACTATGAATATATAGAAAGGAGTGGATATAAGGTACCTAGAATCCAACTATGGATGGTTTTAGGAATTTTTTGGAAGGGGGCATCCTCGATATACCTTTTGGTACATGAGGTCCGAGCTCTGATATGACAATCTAGCTAGAAGACCGATATCGAGACCACTATCAATGAGTGTTTAAATCCTTGATAGATTCTTCCAAATACTTGGGGAATGTTTAAGAAATGTGTTATTTATTTGAGTGATTAGGAAAAGTGTGTGTAAAATTGGACTACGCTTAATTACCCAATCATCAACTCGGTCATGACCTTCGTTATATTTGATTGCTAATTAGACTATGTGAGATAAATGCAAGAATACATAGGATGCAATGCAACAATTTTAAACCCAAATCGAAAGATTGAGATTGGATGAAAGCAATAGTGAATAGGAATATAATATTACTTTAACTAATGCAGCAAGCAAGAAGAAATAATGATTGGTTTTAATTTGCGACTAAATGAAATGTGGCGTTTAGAGAAAATAAAAGAAAAAAATTACCAAGGAGATATTTAGTGAAGATTTTAAAAAGGAAAAAATCAAAAATTCAATCCTAAATGAATATAACGGACTCACAAATTATGATGCTCCCACTAGGTGTGCCAAAATATTTCACCACATAGAAGTACCATATGACAAAATGATTTAAACTGGTAAGGGTAAGGTACGTTAGGAATACCTAGAGGTCATGAAGAGGTTATCTGTTGATAAAAATTCCACCTTAAAAATTTAGTTGATAAAACCAAGAGGTAAAATTAGATCAAATTTGAATATGGCATGGTTTGCAAGATACTTGCAGATGTGGATAGGACGATGTTCAATATTACGCTCCATGGAA
The DNA here is from genome assembly GCA_018340775.1 of Taxus wallichiana var. yunnanensis. Classification (NCBI taxonomy): domain Eukaryota; kingdom Viridiplantae; phylum Streptophyta; class Pinopsida; order Cupressales; family Taxaceae; genus Taxus; species Taxus wallichiana. The sequence continues at coordinate 718,110,246 of CM031243.1, forward strand.
GAATAGATCAAGATCATCTCTTGAAAATGAATCTACAATCATGACACTACACAAGATGGTATTAAAAACATTTATGAAGGATTTCCTAGAAAATTATAGTCCTAAGAAATCAATGTAATTTCTTACGAGGGTGTCAATCTACATTCAAGAAATTAATCTGATGATGATAAAATAAAATTATAATGAGAGGATATAACTAATTGATGAGAAGGCGAGAGGAATGATGTGCTCAAGGCTATATTTTGGTTTAACAATGGTTCCTGATCCAAAGGGAGTTTGGGAGTCACAGTGTGGCTCAAAATAGTGAGGATGTAGATAGTTATGTGAGAGATATGGTAAATTTGATTAAGATAATTGATAAAATTCTAAATATGGCTCAAAGGAGCTTGATATGAATAAAAAGACACTTGGAAGGCCTTGCAGTAATATATTATGTGGTTTGGATGTCTAAAAACAAGCTTGGGGGTTAAAATACTTTTTTGATAGGAATCACCAGTGATTGGGGCAATCTCTAATGATTTTGATAGAGAAATGTCAACAATTATGCAGGAATCATCAAGCGATTCTAGTAATCGTCGCGATTATTGTAAAAATGTATAGACTACTTATGAACGAGTATGGTACTCTAAAGGAATGATATAAAGGTTGATTTAAGCTTATAAATCATGTGTAATGATGTAATGAAGCAAGGGAAACCACTTACCTTGTATAATTTGAGAAATGAGGATCAGAAGGTGATATTACCCAAGAGAGGAATATTGTTGATGCAAGAAGACTACCTGATTTGAATGTTGTTGGATGATCTCTAGCACCATGAGAGGTATATGATGTAAGAAAAATACAATATGAAGTCCTAGGATGATGTCCACCTACAATCCCCCAAAAATTGAGGTATGAAGTCCATATTTATAGAGTTTTTGTCAATAGAGGAGAATCTTTGGCAATTTAGGGAATCCTTGATGATTTTGGTCAATTAGAGTTAAGATAAAAATTCTAATTCTAATTCTAATTTAGGTGGTTATAGATTTAGGGGGATTATGGTTTGATAACTTAGAGAGGTCGAGTGTGAGGGATTAGAGGTGGATAGATGTAATTAGGATAGATGGGGAGTATTTAGAAGGTTTCTAAATTAAACTAGTCATAACTAGTGAGAAGTGAGGACTTGTCATAGGGATAAGTTAGAGGTGGTTAGGATAATATATTTATAAGGTTTAGTTAAACTAGTCATAACTAATGAGTTAGGATGAGTGAGGTGTAGGGGTGAAATTAATTAATTAATTAATTATTTTGCCATGGGAGGGGTAATATGACCTAGGTTTAGGGATGTCGTTTAAATGGTGCGATGAGTTTAATTAAATTAATGGAGGGTATAGGTTTATAAGTATATAACCTAAGATGAAGAATATATTAATATGTTAATTAATGATGGATGTGGATTTATGCGAGGTAAGTATGATGATGATGTTGATGTTTTAATAAATATGAGGGGTGAAATATGATAATGAAGGGGGCCTAGCGGAGGCCTTGAAATTGGAATTAGCGGTGCTAATTTTAGGTGTCTACATTTTCCCCCTTTTTTTTGAGTGGTTTTGAAACAAGCCACGAGACAAAAATGAGATGTGATAGATAAATGTTGCAAAATTACATGATGAGGTGCTCCCCCTCAAACTAGGGATTGATGAAAAGGGAATCGATCACGATCTTGAAAGAGATAGATGGAAAGATGCAAGGATAGGAAGATGATAAAGTGATGCCCCAGGATGAGGTAAAAACAAAATGGGTGTCATCATAAAATCAAGTGATAAGGGAACAAAGGGTTTGTGTCCTATAGACATATGACTTTTAATGATATATAGGATGTTTTGACAAGGTCAAAGGACCAAGAATTGGTGTTGCCACAAAGGTGGGCTTACGAGGCCAAGAATTCAAGTTATAGGGGACTTAAAGGGTTTGTGTCCTATGTATATATGAATTAATAGTGAAAAGGATGATATGACAATTTGATGAGGTCAAAGGACCATAAATTGATGTTGCCACAAAGGTGGGCTTATGAGGACTAGATGGGGGTCCTGACGGTGATCAAGGATGTAGCACCCAAGGAGGTATTTGGTTGATAAATGTTAATTTTAATGAGTAGATGTGATGTTTTAAACACAGTGATGTGACACTGAGATGTGCTCAGATTGTGTTGATGTTGAGAGATGATAGATATTGTGATAGATTTCAGTAGATATTTTGATAAATGTTGATGTGGAAGGGTTGACAACTATTAAAGTTATGTTTTAGGTATGATGTGTATTTGATATTGATGTTAAAGTGATTTAATGTTTTGTCAAAACCATGGTCAAGAATGAAATGTGGATTGATTTATCTGTGTTAGATTTGATACATCTATAATGAGAAACAATAAAATGAAACGCGCTTGCATTTTTGGCCTTATAATAGACATTAACACATGACTAACACTGGGTAGTCACACTTAGGATCTTAGATATAGATGATAGTGAAATGTATACCTCCCTAGGACATGAGAAGGGTTGACATATGTAGGTTATGTTGGAAAAGAGGGTTCTCCTTTCAATGGTTTCATAGGGAAATGCCCTAGCTTTACATTTTTATTTTGATGCAATGCGGGAAGTTTTTATAATGGGAAAGTTGATCAATGCGGGAAGATTTCCTAGGATGATTTGAATTTTGGATTTTTGAAGGTTGATTGATGTGGGAAGCCTTTTACATAGGTATCCATCCTTCGAGAGTAATGTCTACATTTTCTAATTTTTTTTTGGTTTTTTACAGAGACAACCATCCTTTGAGGGATCGGTCTATGATTTTGACTAGTAGTTGTCCTTCAAGGGATCAATCTACTTTTATTTTTGACAATATGACATTTGAATATTTGTACTTCAAGGACCAATCTATTATATTTTGATGTTTTGATAAGAGGAGCATCCAAATAATTTTCATATGTTTTTGAAGCTGAGAGGAAAAATCATAATAATCCGTTTTAAGGAGGGGAAAAAATGTGTACACAAACTACACATGTGTGCCCCAAGACATGTCTTTGGTTGGTAGACAAGGTGGATGGATGTAATGATTACGGGGTTCCTACTAAAGAGGAACTTGTCCATGTGAAAGATGCGATGAACAAATCCGTGGTGCTCATCTTTAAGGTGTATTAAGGATAGTGATAGAAAACCACATGCTTTCAAATCATTATGATGATAAAATGGGATAATTTGTTTTTGTGACTACTGTCATGATGGTCAATGTGTTAATAGTAGAAAGGCCACAAGTGTAAGACATTCAAAGGTTTCCCATGCTATATGGACCAATCCAGTTAAGGGAGAGCTTCCCACGTTTACTCCAAAGTAATGACATTTTGATTAGATTGAATGGATAAGTTAGTGAGGACATGTAAAAGGAAGGCATGTAAAGTAAGACTTTCAAAGTCTCAGTAGATAGGAGCCTTCCCAACATAATACTATGGATAGAAATGACATGTGTTAAAAGGAATGATGTCCTAAGGATGATAGAAGTTTTGGTCTTGATTAATCGAGTATATGGTAAATAAAGGAGCCCTTGACAAAGGAGTTGTGGGAAATTTGGATGGGGTATGAGAGGAAAATTGATAAAGAGGGGTAGATGATGAAGCTTTGGTTTTTCCTTTTCTTCGTGTATGTTTATTTTGGGTTCATATAGGTGGGTGAATTATATTGGTTTGAGATAAGGGACCTTCACTAGAAGGTGATGGGAAATACATGAGGAAGGTTTGTCGAGATTTGGTTGAGGATGACCCCTTGGTTCTACAAATTTTGGTGAAGACATTATTAGTGGCTTGGGCATAGATGTTGATGAGGTTGACAAACCTTCAAGGGAAGGTGTGGACATTGATGAGGTTGAGAGACCTTCAATAGAAGGTGCTGATGAGATTGAGGACCTTTAAAGGACTTTAATGGAAGGTGCTTGGCGAGATTGATGGAACTTTAAAGGAAGGTGCCGCTAAGGATAATAGACCTTGAGGAAGATGCTAATGAGGATAATGGTCCTTCAAAGGAAGGTGTTGACAAGATTGATGGACCTTCAAAGGAAGGTGCTAACAAGGATAATGGACCTTCAAAGGAAGGTGTTAATGAGGATAAAGGTCCTTGATCAAAGGTGCTAAAAAGATTCATGGACCTTGAGGAAGGTGCTAACAAGATATCGACGAAGGCTTGTTGATGATAGAATAAGGATGTTTTCCTTGTCCTACAAATTTCGGTGAGGAAATTGACAAGGGTGATGATATCAATGATGGCTTAGGATGGTCCTCTCTTGGGGTAAGATCATCAATAAGGAAGATTGATGGATTATGGCTTTAAGTATTTTACAACTCTTTGTGTTATGCCCTGAGCATCTATGGTAGGCACAAGTTTTGTCTTGATCATACTAGGAAGGTTTCTGAGTATGTGGATGGGGTGTTTTGATTGGTGGTAATGTGATAAGAGAGGCCTGCATGATTCTATCAAGGATATCAACGTAAGTCCCTTTTGGGGGATTTGGATTAACGAATTTTGACCTTGGCTTACGAGAGCGCTTAGGAGGACATGTCTTATTTTTGGATGGGGGTGGATTCATGGATGTTGTATGGTGTTGGAACATCATAGGAGATTGTGAGGTTGATAAGAGGGAGAATATGACCCAAGAAAGGGATAACATGTGTGATTGATAAGATTGGATGATGGATGAGGTCCCAAAATAGAGGAGGAGGGATGGTTGATGGATGAGATAGGGTTTGATTTTTTTCCATTGAAATTGAGCTAAGGGATGGGGTCCCAAAATTGATGGTAAGGGTGGAGCCATAGGATGAGGTCCCAAAATGGATGGTGAAGTTGAGTCCTTAGATTGCATGTGCTTATATTTTGTAGTGTTAATTTTAGGTAAAGGAGATTTTTTATGATGGATGATGAGGATGAGGTAGAGAATGTGATCAGTTTCGATTTCATAACATTTGCGTTAGATAGAGAAGAGGGACTCGTGTCAAATGAAAAGGGTGAGGTTGTGAGTGTGATGGTATTTAACTGTGTAGTGTTTGATTCAGGGAAATGTTCTAGGCTAGAAGGTAAGTGAATATCTGGGGATATGATTAGGGTCTGATTCAAATGAGGGAGGAGTTATTTCTAGGCATGATTAAGGTGGATTACATAAGTTTTCTATTTTTTTATTAATTCAATAAGTGATTGAATATCGAGATCTTCAATTACAAAGGCTTATTTAGTAACAAATTCCAAAGTGGAATCTAAGGGTTGTGTAGAGGTAATGGATGACTGGACAATGGACATGGGTGATATTGATGTGTGAGAATCATCGAAAAGAGGATCCAATGATTCTAATTTTTCAGGAGAAAGCATCGGTGATGAATGGGTCTTCTTATAGGGAAGATCATATGTAATATTGTTGATGACGTAGCTCGAGGGATGCACAACATTTATAGGGATTGAATCTATTGAGGGTGTTGGGTCAGGAAGATAAGTAATGTCATCATGTGTGGTAGTTTCATCTAAATCATAGAAAGATCTAGGGGAATCAGATAAGACATGTGGAGATTGAGGATCGAGATGGCCTTCTTCAAGGGCTTGGATTTCTAACTTCCTAGCCATGGTGAAAGCTTCATCAAAGGTGTAGAATGTATGGATTTGAAGGGTGGATGATATGTGATGGGAACATGATTAGGTAAACAACTCAATTAATTATGACTGCAGAAGTGGAAAAGATAATTGATTGATAGTGCTCTGCCATCTAGTGACAAAGTCTCAAGGGATTCATTTTTGGATTGTTTGATGGTAGAAAGGTCAGAAATGGTGATTTTGTGAGTGACATTTATAGTGAAGTGATTGAGAAACAACATAGCTAACTATGTGAAAGATACCAAAGAATGTCGAGGGAGGGAATTGTACCAATCCAAAGAAATTCTGTTAGCAACATAGGGAAGGTTCTAAGAAGGATATCTTGATCATGGATGATGAGATAACACAAATGTCTAAAGGATATTATGTTCTTTTGAGGATACTCCTAGCTATGGAACATGGTAAATTTAGGAAACTCCCAATGTGAATAATAGGGATTCTATAGTGCATCGATGGATGGATGGGTTCATTACAAACCTGATCATAAGTGAGGACTTGTTTGGATCCTTTGGTAGTGGTTTCTAAATTGTATAATCTATTTGACAGATCTTGTATAATATCATTTGTATCATAAAATTTGAGGGAATTGACGAGAGAATGTGATTGATTTGACTGATGAAAATGTGAAGTAGTATATTTTTGTAATAGATGGTCTTGATGCGGAGATTGATGAGGGGTAGCTTGAGAGGATCTTATTTGTGAAGTGGGTTGTGATAAAGGGATGTTGGGAGATGTGGAAAAATGTTGATTATGTTGTTGTTATTGGATGAGAGGAGTTGATTGGGCCTGAGTAGGGATATGTGTATGGATTTGGGATGTCTAAGGTAATAAAAACGAGGATTGAAGAAGAGATGGATTGATTAGATGAAGGATGAGGGATATTGAGATTATGATGATATTGTGATGAAGAAGGGGATGTTGGAAAGACCACTTGATGAGATACATTGGACATAGACTGAGAAGCAATAGTTTGGAAATAGTTTGGTTGTGAAGAATAGTCATAGGTTTGTTAGATGGGATTATTATAGGATTGTTGAATTGGATAAGAGGTAGAAGTTCCATAGGGAACATAAGATGGCTTAGATGACTCTAGAAACATGTCATAGCTAAATAAAGTTGAATGAGATGTGATAGGTTGATAAAATGGGTTATAATGTTGTACTGGTGTAGATAATGATGCATACATATTTTTGAGGTTTAAATCATGAAATTTCTAGCAAACAAACACACAATTTCCTAATCAATAAAAAGAAACTAAATTGATGGATTTATAAACAAAAGATAAGCAAGAATAATTAAGTTTAAAATTTCTTAATTTAATTAAGAAAAGTGAAATGTGAAAAATTTATGATGGGTCTAGGAAATGACAAACTATAGCTGATTTTAGTTATGTTTATAGGTGGCATCCTTGATATACACTGAAGTTACGTGAGGAACAACTCTGTAATGTTTCTGTATGGACGTGTATATTGGGGCCTACCCCCTCACTTCACGGTCTCGATGTGATAAGGGAGTTGGGTGTTGAGCCAATATATACCAACAGACAGGAGATTATGCTTGGCCAAAACATCGAGGCGGTTTCCTGTTGGGTGATGAAATCCCAATCAGTTTCACTTGGGTGGGAGTTATTTAAATGCATTTTTATTTATAAGTGATTTGGTTGTGTGTGGGGGAGGATAAGTGAATGCAACGAATTTTTGTCCTAATTAAAGCTAGATGATCAAGAAGTATGAAATGGTTTGTTTTAAGACCCAAAATGAAATGTTTTATTTCGATGAGGACAATCAAACAAAAATGCAAAACTGAAAGCAAATAGAAGGATTTTAGGACTTACGATGAGAGTGATCGTCTTTTTTATATATATTTTATAAATTTTCTCAAGCAAGCAATCAACAAATCCAAGATAAATGAAGCTTTTGAAATAGTAACCTACAAACTGCATTAGAAGGAACAATAAATAGAAAGTAAGAATCGAAAACTAATTGTGAGATTATAAGAAAAATACATAATAAAAATGTTAAGTAATTAACCAAAACGCAAGTGATTAGGCTAATCACAGTGACTATCACACAGTGAAAAATAACTAGTATTTTATTTGATGGAATTAAATAGAAGAACAAAGGACAAGAGTCCCATTGGGCATGCTAGAATGTTGATAAAAATTCCACCTTAAAAATTTAGTTGAAAAAACCAAGAGGTAAAATTGGATCAACTTGAATATGGTGGGATTTGTAAGATACTCGCGGATGTGGATGAACAATGTTCGATGTTGTGTTCCGTGGAAGAATAGACAAGCTCCTCTCCCGAGAATTAATGTGCAATCATAGACACTATAAAAGATGGCATTAAAAAAATTTATGGTGGATTTCTATAAAATTCCAATCCTAGAAATGAAAGTATTTCCTTATGAGGGTGTGTCAATACGCGTTCAAGAAATTAATCGATCATGATAAAATAAAATAATAATAGAGGATATAACCAATCGATGAAAAGGCGAGGGACTGACATGGTCCAAGGATATATGTTGGTCTGATGGTGATTCCTAATCCAAAGGGAGTTTGGGAATCACAATATGGCTCAAAGGAGTGAGGATGTAGATAACTATGTGAGCAAGATGGTAAATTTGATTAAGATAATTGATAAAATGCTAAAGATGGCTCAAAGGAGCTTGATATGACTAAAAAGACACTTGAAAGGCCTTGCAATAATAGATTATGTGGTTTGGATGTTTAAAAAGCAATCTTGGGGGTTAAAATACCTTTTTGGACAGGAATCGCTAGTGATTCAGAAATCTCAAGAGATTCTCAGTAGTGAATCATCAACGATTATGTAGTGAATCATCAACAATTCGTGTAAAAATGTACAAGCTGATAATAGACAAGTATGGACTCAAAAAGGAATGATAGAAAGGTTGATTTAAGCTTATAAATGATGCATAATAATGTAATAAAGCATGGTAAACCACTTGGGGCAATATCAATTGATTCGGAGTGAATTGTTAGTGAATCGTCACCAGTATTTGAAAATCATCGGCGATTATTGTAAAAATGTACGAGCTGATATTGGATGAGTATTGGACTCGAAAGGAATGATATAAAAGTTGATTTAATCTTATAAATGATGCATAATGATGTAATGAAGCAAGGGAAACCACTTACCTTGTATAATTTGAGAAATGAGGAATAGAAGGTGATATTACCCAAGAGAGGCAGATTATTGATGTAAGAAGACTACGATTTGATTATAGACATATGAATGACGTTCAAAGATGCTTTGAATGTTGTTGGATGATCTCTTGGCTCCATGAGAGGTCTATGATGTAAGAAAAATACAATATGAAGTACTAGATCATGCCCACCTACCATACCCCAAAAATGGAGGCCTGAAGTCCATATTTATAAAGTTTTTTCAATAGAGGAGAATCTTTGGCAATTTAGGGAATCCTTGATGATTTCGATAAATTAGAGTTAGGATAAAACTTCTAATTCGAACTTAGGTGGTTAGGGATTTAGGGGGATTATGGTTTGATAACTTAGAGAGGTCGAGTGTGAGGGATTAGAGGTGGATAGAGGTAGTTAGGATAGATGGGGAGTATTTAGAAGGTTTCTAAATTAAATTATTCATAACTAGTGAGAAGTGAGGACTTGTCATAGGGATAAGTTAGAGGTGGTTAGGATAATATATTTAGAATGTTTAGTTAAACTAGTCGTAACTAATGAGTTAGGATGAGTGAGGTGTAGGGGTGAAATTAATTAATTAATTATTTAGCCACGGGAGGGGTAATATGATATATAGGTTTAGGGATTTTTTTAAATGGTGCAACGATTTGAGTTAAATTAAATTAATGAAGGGTATAGGTTTATAAGTAAATAGCCTAAGATAAAGAATATGTTAATATGTTAATTAATGATGGATGTGGGTTTATGTAAGGTAAGTATGATGATGATGTTGATGTTTTAATCAATATGAGGGGTGAAATATGATAATGAAGGGGTCCTAGCGAAAGTTGACATTGGAATTAGTGGTGCTAATTTTAGGTGTTTACCGTTGTGCACCATTGTTGAAGACCAAGCCAATTATAAAGCACTCCTTTTTGTCTGGGAAGGACTACCTAAGAAGTAAAACAAGACCACAAAATAGAGTTAATAACATAGGTCAAGTGGATTTCCTAGCGTGAGCTAGATCTCGGGAAGTGGGGTGCTTCCTTGAAGGCTTTCAATCCACGTCTTAATACAAATTAATGCTGATAAATATCATGAAATGGAAATTCCTACTATAGTTATATGATTTAGGTATCTCACATAACACAATAGTCTAAATCTAATCTAAATGATGAATATAAGATTAAATCTAGGAGAATGGTTGGTTTTCAAGGTCTATAGGTATGACAGAGGGAAGAAAGAAGGTCTGGGTGAAGTCTTGGGAGGTTTTGGAGAGTTTTGGGTGGAGGAATGAGCTCACTAGTATGCGGGAAAATTTAAGACACAAAGACCAATTCTGGTTAGGGAACCAATGTCACATGTTATATTAGGGATCGGTTAGGTAACCGATCATGGTAGGGGAAATTGAGTTTCAAAGGTAGAAAGGAGGTTGATTTGGGATCTCTGTGATTGTATCTGAGTATCAAGAGGTCTCAAACAAGGTGTAGGAATTTTTTTGAAGACTCGCCAAGGGTAGAAGGGGTGGTTGAAAGGGAAGAGTGGTTCCGATTGGTAGGGCATTAGGTGAATGGGCTACGGAAGGTATCCAAGAGAGGAAGGAGGTGATTAGAAAAAGATAAAGGATCTAAAACCAAAGCTAATGAAATCAATAAATTGGTTAAGAATACTTATCAGAGATCCAAAGGTTTGTAGAAGGTGGTGGTTGGTGGGTGTGCGTAGGAGAGATGAATCGAGACCCATTGCCATAGTAGAAAAGGTTGTGTGCTTATCCGTGTGAATCGTTCAAGCCTTTGTGAAGTCATATATTGGTTCTTTAGTGTTGATTTTGATGCTCTAGTGCTTAGTTGATCGTCAAGGTGTCAATTGAATGCCAAAGATGTGAGATCAAATAATTCCAACCAAAAGAAGAACCGGGAAAAGATTTGAAAATGCTTATTTAAAGGAATTGATGGTGGTTCCTTGACTGACGCCGGTGAGGAATAACCGACATCGGTTAGGGAGAAATAGTCTTATTTTCTAAAAATAACCTTTTCTCTCCCTTTTTGGCGTGAGTCAAGAATGGTTATGGGTTAGGAGTCTTGATTCTTGTTAAATCACACGAGAAATTGGTGGGAGAGGTAGTTGGTAATTAATATTAGGTTTAGAATAAGTCTTAGTTGGTTAGGGGGAGTGATGACTCAATCTTAGTTATTAAATGGGCTTGGAATGGGTCCAAGGTGAGGTGGAGAGGTGAGGTGGAGGGGTGAGGTAATAATTAATCTAATATAGGTAATTAGATTAATAAAAATATGTGAAAGGGGTCATGGTAAGGGGGTATGTAATAAAAGGGGACCTAGAGGGTGTCGTCCCAATTTTGGGTGTCTACATGTCCTTCTTATCCTTTTTATGGTTGGCCACTTTAGTGTTAATTACGAAATTATATCAAGAGAACCCTATAAATATAAAGTTATGATACCATAATGAGGGACCTAGAACTAGTCACTACTATCATCCATGTAGAGTTGCATCCATCTATTGTATTGGAGATGAATTACATCCACATGGATCCATCATAAGGCACAAGGCTATGACATCCGCATCATACACTTCATAGGGGGACGGATTCCATTCTATTCCATGCACACATTCTATTACATTTTTCTACATCTAGTTATTATTCGCTACTTTACAAAGTTTGACAAGAATAAGATCACCTAGGGAACATTATGCACACACTCACCAGAACTACATTTGGGTTCGAAATGTAGTGTAGCGCTCAGTTAGTAAGCCCATTGTTGTGGAAGATGAGGTCATTCCGACCCATTCATTTGTATTTTTATTTTTGTAGGGATTAATGCTTGTTGATGGTTTTGTAGGTCTTTCTATTCATCTTTGATTATTTGTGACATCCGGTACGAGGTAGAGAACTTGTTGTAATAGACAATGAGAGTTTCAAACCTTCTAAAATCAGTTCCATATATTTTACATAGAGGATAGGGAACCCATTCGGCATACTAGAGTTCCTATAGGTACATGAGTCCCTCTCTAGGTGCTTAAGTCGAGGGAATCATTCTAGATCCATCATTTTTAGGCATTTTTCATAGTTGTTCCTACTTCCATATTTTCAAGTAACCTCTGTGACATAGTCCTTCAAGCATATTCTATTTATTTAAGTTCTTTCCTCTTCTCTCTTGTACATTAGGGTAAGCATTTCCTTTTCATAGTTGCTTAGGTGATTTACATACTTATTTATTGTATTTATTTACTTTATTTATATTTGTTCTAAGCTTAGATAAAATTTCCCATATCCCAAATTTTAGCTAATCCCTCTCCTTTTTGGCCTCTCTAAGCATGTCAACGTCGGTAGGGTGGTCATGGTGGTGTCACCATATGCATTTTTTTCCAAACTACCTCGGTACCTTACTCATCAAGTGGGTCTCCACCCAATATAATTAATTCCCCGTCACCTCAATAATGGCCTTTAATTTCTATACTCTTAGCCAAATAAGCCATTGATTAATATTCCCTATATAGGGTTGTCATATAACATCATCCCAACTCACTTGTGCTAGTGGTTGAAATGCTTAAAGTACTCTCACTCTCGGACCATGTGTCCACCGGAGTACTCTCCGAGAATTTGTCACTACCACCAACGGTGTACCTTACATTCGATACATAGGTAGCCTATCATAAAATATATATTTTTCAATATAATGATGGTTCTCATGACCCTATGTCCTCTACATCCGACATTATAGAGATTATGCACTAACCGTACCCATATGGTGGTGCTCGAATTCTACAGAACAACATGTTCCATAACATCCCCGCATATTGCTATCAAAAATAATGGAATGGATCCATCTACCTTGTGACACACTATATGTGCCACAACAATCCCCATAACCACCTTTAGAATAATTAGAATCCATAAGGCATATACTATACTTGAGTTAGACACACAACATGTCCACGTCATTTATATCATTCCCAATATCCCGTACATTTATGGCCCCTCCACTGTGAGAATCAAATCATAGTACATATGGGTCCCTCCAATGGGTAACCCCAAAATCCCATAGACATATTGTAAGGTCAATGTCATCTCCATGGTCTCATGTCCCATCCACCACCGAAAGGTGTTGGTCTTAGTCTTATATATGGCCAAAAACATCTAGATCAAAGTCAAGATCTAAAGGTCTTCTAGACATCCGCATGATGCCCCCAAAGCCCCAACCCTGTAACTAGGTCATCTCTACCGAAGTTAAATAAGTTCAATCAACCCAATCGGCCACATCACATGAACACTCCTCTATACCATCTCCCTACATGTGCAAAATGAAAAAAATACTAGTTAAAAAATTGAATAATCAATTAATTACATAAAATACAAATAAAAAAATGTGAACACAACTCCTCGGATGTCATCATCCCCTTTGTTTACACCATCGACCTATCCAATTTCTATAAACATCATGATGCCACAGTCATCTTCCCTTAGAGGGGTCAATGACATCCGCCCAAAAAGTGGTCACGATATTTCAAAAGATAAATTGTAAAAACTAAAAATGACAAAACCAAATTCAAATCCCCCAAACCCACTTGTATTTTTTCCTAACCTACCCTATGATGCAATTTTTGACGTAAATGATCCCTAATAAATCAAGACATGAAAACCAAATGGAACCTAGTATAGTAAATAACATTAAATGCAATGACTTACCCATGGTCTCACCCCGCCACGTGCACCACCTCATCATCCCCTATTGCCACCTCATATTCGTACCATGTTGTCCAAAACACACCCAAATTTGGAAAAAAACTTGGTTCTCTCAAATCCAAAAATAGCAATGAATAAATAACAAACAAAATGACTATATAAACATGACATTTCTATTCAAATTCGGTTACGATAACCCTAAAACTTCCAATGACTACTATTTTTTTCTCATGAGCTCCAAAATATGTGCTTTTATTACGTTGGGACCATACCCTCCAGCTCGCTTATTTTTACCTTTCACACATATAAGTCCAACAACTTTCAATTTTTTTCCTATCTATGACACTATGATATTATGACATGACATATTAACACTATGACATGACACCCATCCCATGGGCCCCTAACTAGGTGATTTACTTCTTATTTTATTGATGATCCTCTAGTGTTTTTTATTTTTATTTTTGAATCTTCGTGGTTCTCATAACTTAGATTATGCCTCGCACATGGAAGGATGAATGACACTATGAAGTACACATTTATAGATATATTTCCTTTCAATTGATCCTTTATTACTTTCAACATTCCTTTTAAGCACTTACTTTCAATACCTACTTTCAATTTCAGTGTTATGTACTATTTCATTCTATTGACCACCTCATGTTTTACTATTATGACATGTGTTGATCAATGGGTATGGAATATTTATACACCTAATCTTTCATACATGTTACTAACAACTCTTTTTGTAGATAAGGGTGACAAATACATCTATTTCTCAAGTAGCTTCGAACAAGATTTTTTGAGAATAGAGTATTGATTTAACAAAAATATAATTTTGTGTTAAATCATAATTGCAGAGTAACGTAGGATATATAAACAATAAATATTATATTTGACATAAGAAATTAAGCTAATAAATTTGAAACCTTAGGTGAAAGTCAAAGAAAGGAAGGTCGATCGTCACAACCATACATGATAAAATTTGGATCTATCAGATGATTCGGACCGGGGTATTTGGACTAGGTTAGGGAAATTGTGTGTTGGAGTCTACTACTAGCGCTTTATGAATGTGAAAATGGTCGAGGATATGAATTTTTTGGTGTCACAACATTGTCATTGAGACTCGTTGTTGGTCACCTGTGTGTCACACTATGACCGTGTAGAATTCTCCCGTAACCTACAAATAAATAAATAACTATAAAACCCTTAAAGTACATCAAATCCCAATAAAATATGCAAAATGAGGATTCACACTAACCCCGACAATCACTCGATTGAGTGAACTTTTAACCCGAACACCGTACTAAATTTTAAACTCCATGTATTTCTTGTGTGTGTGTGCCAACTTCATGCCCTAATTTTCCATTATGCAATTTCACTTGATAGTAGGTGATAGCTAGATGTACCAACGTAGATATATATGTGGATGGGAAAATGAACTTCCTACCTATGCATGTATGTATACAATTTAGTCCCTTGTCCCTTGAATGAAAGCTAGATGGATGCCATGATGCTCTTAGAATCCCTAATTTGGATGTAACTTTAGATAATGATAATCGATGTTTACTATTTGGTCCCTTATTATGGTCACATAGATATATATTTATATGATTCCTTTAGTTGAATATAGTAGTAGACAACCGGAAGTCTTAACCATAAGACAATATTATGCCTAAAATATTAAAAATGCCAAAAAGAAGCGAGAAATATATAAAAGGGTCAAGGGTTCCCAAAAGGATGAGGGCAAATAGCATTGGCATCCTTTCTAAGCACCGGTGCCTCAAGCCATAAAAGATAAATAAGTGAAATAACTACTAGGTTGTAGGGTGTAGAAGACCAAAAAGAAGACAAGAAACACATACAAAAGGCCAAAAATAGTTGTTAATTTCCATTGTTCTTTATTATGAATCATATAAATAGTAGTATGTGATTAGGAGCTAGAAATGTAGCCAAGTGTGTGATTTTGTAACTACATTTTGCCCCCACTTTATGTTGTTTATTGAATACTTGATAACATAAAGCAAATAAGAGATGTGTACCGATAATCATATAGATAATGATAGCGATAACGTGTCGAGGAGAAAACCTGAAAGCGTGAAGTGATAAAAGATGGATAATGGAAGATAAGAAAGAGGAAGTGACCCTAGGGGTGAAAATCATATAGTGTTGTACATGTTATTGTTTTATATTATTGTTCTATTTGTGACTATTGCTTATTGTTATGTAATGAGGATGGAACTACAAAAGAAGAGAAAAAGAGTAGTCAAAGTCATGTGGTATGAAGAATCTTGCAAAAGTATGTAAAAGCATGTAAACATGTGTAGAAAGTAGTAAAATGAAAGTGTGCACCTTATTTGTGAAGGGTGGAAATGGGTAGAAAGTGTCTTTAACTGATTTAAAAGAGCAATTGTTTTTGTGATCTCATGCCAAGAACAATTTTTTTAGAAATCTCATGCCAAGTACAAGTTTTTTGGGTGATATCACACCATGGTAGAAGAGTTTTGGGGAGATAGGTCTATTTTTATGCTCCTTCCATTACCGATTCCTTAATTTATACACCACTATAGATGGTGTGATCCGTGTTTAGTTATGTATTGTTCCATGTAGAAAATGGAGAAATAATGCATTCTGTTTGTTGGAGGATCTGTGTCTATATCGTGAAAACACTCTATAAACTACTCCACACTATGACAATCTAAAAACGTTCCCGCAATTGTCCCCTAGTCATAGGTGCCCAGAAAGGTGAAGAGAACCTAGTCACTAGTATCTATAGTTGGGCAATCGGTGTCTGTAAGCTAAATTAAGGAACCAAGTCATGATCGGGGTCATTTTTATGACCGTAGTATGCCCTATTCCCTGTGTTAGACTATATTTCATTGTGTCTCTATGCCACTGTATAGGGTGACTAATTCACCTACAATATGCCCCTCGCGTTTAGATTGTATGTGACATCATTAGGAGCATGCAACCCAAAGGATATGACCTGATGTTGAGTTGAATTGTATCCCTATAAGGGGAAAGTGCATGGTAGAAACCAAGGCACATGCAAACAAGAAGGCTAGATGCATGTGTAAGTAGAAAAAGTTAATAATCATGTAATAGAAAATAGTGTAGCAAGAAAATTTTCATACAAGATGGACCGCGAAAAGTGGGTTTCAAACAAGGGCGTCATTCACAATGTCACAAGATAATCAAACAAAGCAGCCAAAAGAACAAAGGAAAATAATAAAAAAGCAAGGCATAAGGGAAAGCTCATAAACAATGGCATATAGTAGAAAATAATGGAAAGAAAAGAGTAATGACAACCATGGTAGAAAATAATTCATGAAAAGTAAATGTTTCACATGAAGCACCCGTAGCATGTTATAAAGATTAAAAGTATGTCAAAGAATGTATAGATTAATGTGAAATAGTGTGCTATAAAGTATAAGAAGTAGTATAAAATGAAACAATAGCACCTGTGATGCATAAGAGTAGAAATGTAGATGTTCCCATGAGCCTTCATAGGATTAGTAAGATATACAATGTCATGCACCATTGATGTGTGTAAATATCCTTAGAAAGTTTGCATTCACAACTAAAGAACAAGTGATCATGCATGTGTATATAGAAAATATAGTGACATACTAGATATCTAGATAATATAGTAAGTAAAGTGTAACATGTGAGTATAAGTAGACAAGAATAAATACAACCAAGATATGCAATATGTTGCATATGTGATGAAGTGTAATGGAATGTAATGCAATATGAATGTAATAGAGCAGCGTGCCCCCTAACAAATGTGTATGATATGTTTAAGATGAGGCTCATTTATAAAATACCCCTTGACAATCAAGAATGAACCATAGAATAAGAGTGCATCATCGAAATGATTATAATTATGTGTGTGAGAAATATAGATTAATGAAGCTTAGATCATAAAGTGCATAATATACAAGGTTCATTTCAGAAATAGAGTGCATCATAGGGTATTATGATGCACGATAATGTAGTACTAGAATATGTATCTTGAATTTGAGAGAATGAAATGAGTAGTATGTGAGGTTCATGGATATATTATGCCCTAAAAATCAAGTGTGAACCTTACCACAAGATAATGTCATACGATAATGTCGATATAAAGTGTATCGAGTAGTATAAGATTGTTTGTAAATTGAAAGTATGAAGCACATAGTGTAATAGTATAAATGAGAGACACCTGAAAATGATAGGAGGATGGGAGAAGAATGTGCATGAGGCCCCCAAGTTTATGATGTAGAATGATCTATCCAATGGATGTGAAGGGAAAGTATCCTCCACCCGATGTCCGAGGAGATAAAGGTGTGTGACCATGCTCTAATATCGATAGAGTATGAGGCGGCATTTTATAGATTGAGAATACCTAGGTGTGAATACCTATGTGAAGTAGACCTATGAGGTGATACGAACCTATGTGAAGGAGACCTAGGAGGTGATGATCACCTATGTGAAGGAGACCATGGAGGTGAAGGAGGTGATGAAATTTTATCCGAAGGGGATCTCTATTATGGGACTTAGGTTGAGAAGATGGAGTAGTATACCGATGAGGAAAATTAGCAAATGGGTGAGCTAGGTGTAGAAGATGCCTTAGATTTGAGAGGCCAGGGAGCCTAGATGCTACATCTAGTGAGAGGACATTCTCAAGAGGAGGTAGAGGTAACGGTGTGGATGGTGGAACGCCTTTGAGAGTGATAACTTATTGTGAATGAATTTGAGACATAAGTGGTTGATGGACAAGATATCTTGAGTCGTGTGCATAGCCAAGGAAGACCTAAGATCATGTCACATACTTTTATTGAAGACACAAAATGAATGGCACAAGCATGGTGAGAGGCCCATTTGTAACTAGAAACTTGACGTAGATATAAGATTTTAAAAATTGATTTGAGATTTGAGAAAATGGATAATTGATAGTGACAAGGAGTGTAAGAGATCACACACCAATATGATCCGATGGATTGATCATGGTGTTATTAATAGTATGAGGTCTAATAGAAGCATTGATATATAATGTATTAGAAGATAATGTATCATGATAATCGTGATCGAGATAATGAAATGAGTGGTGGAGATGCATGAGTATGAGAAACTAGTAAATCAAGAGGCCCTGATGAGGGAGGAGGAATGACATCATATGTATGATTAGATGAAGAATCGATGCTTACTTTTCATGCTTGGGAAATGGCTCATTGAATATTTTGATCATTTTTTTGTCATTGACCAGCTTGGATACCAAAGGCTCGAGAGAGTTCAATTGCATTATTTTTTTATAAGATCTTGAATAAGATGTCTAAGTTTGAAACATTAATCATTCGAATTTCAACACATTGATTATAGTCACATATGTCATTTTCATTATATTTGTGGCCCTTACGGAAAGGAAGATCAAGATTTCATCGGTGGAAGCATAATAAGATTCCTTTTGATGAGTTGTGGCGATATAGTACGTGAAGCACAAGGTAATTTTTAAATGTACACTTTGGAGATTGTCATTGAATCTTTCTATGAGTAGTGACATCGTAACAGTAGCTTTTACTTCAATGGGCTTAGAAGATGGATTGAAAATATATTTTACTTGAATTTGATTAGAAGATGAAGATCGATAATGATATTTGGGCTTTCCCATAGATAAGAGTATGCTTTCACGCAAATTAAGATTATGGCATAGTTGATTAAATGATGGAGAGGTCTCAAATATGATGCTCTCTTGTAATGGAAATAAAATACTTTGGAAAAATAGATATTGCAATTCTGAATCCGCTATTACATTCGAAATATTGGTTATGTTGTTCTTATATCATAACACATAGTCCTTTATATGCTCATTTGATCCTCATTTAATTTTTATAAGTTGATCCTAGGATATTTTAGAGCCGATGTTGATTAAAAATGTGCCATAAAAGCATCACCTAAATACGAAATTTTGGGCTCCTAAAAGATACTAAGTAGAAGCGGCACAAAGGGTTTTGGTGCGTGGGAGTCGGTGCAAAGGAACGCACGTAAGTAGAGAAGACAATGCATGAAGGCTCGCGCTGGGTCTAATACGTTTGAGACTAAGATGCATTTTGCTAGAATCGGATGGTGGATGGTTAGAGTAGCTAGCAAAAGCAAGGTTCGGAGATTAGGATAGAACATAAAGACTTCGCAATTCAAGTGATCCAAAAATTAAATTTTAATAAACTTCACAGTAAATTGAAATGGATTTAACCGAATAATTTCTCTCAAATTATATCCAAAATGTAGCAATTTTAATTAAAAAAATCACACAGATTAAAACTCAATGGCATAAAATTTGCAGCAATAAGAAAATAAAACACGATGACACAAAAGTTTGTTTACAGGGTTCACCAATTGGCTACGTCCCTGGGTCCACTCTATGAGTGTTTTGATCAATTAATTAAAACTCTTCAGAATAACAATACAACTCCTCAGAGTAAGCTTACAATAAACCTGTGTCTGGCGATTATTAGTAGAAGAAATTCCCTGTAAGAAAATAAAATCCTCCTCTGTCAAATTCCACCTTCCGTATTTTGTCTCTGCAATCAAATAATAATACACCTGTGTGTATTATTCCTTTCTTTAAACCTGAAAAATACCCATACATATATATATAAACACTTAAGTGTATATTTAGTAAATTTAATCCCATTTAAATCTCCCAATAATCCTCCCAAAGCCCATGATTTTCTCTTATCCATATGAGTGGATTTTAGCATCAAAAATGGAGGAATAATCCCACATATAATGGGATATTACCAATTTTAGACTTTATCAAAGCCTTCAAATCCTCCATTTAATGTGTGTACTAAGTCCACATAATGCTAACCACCCCCTCCTTCTCTCATGGATATTTTCTTGGTTGTAAATTGGCTTGCCTTGGAAAAATGCGCCAAAACTTGGGAGAGGAGATTTGGTCAAAAATTGATAAATTTAAGGTGCTTTATTAGGATTAATTAAACGGATATCTTAGGATTAATTTATGAATTAATAAAATATGTTAACTAAGGGTATCTTGTAGTTGGAATATTGGCTAGATGTTCCACCTACATAATATCACTAGTTAGCATAAATAATTTGAAAATTTGAAGATTAAAAATAATTACGGTGGTCAAGAATCAACTTCAAAATGCATAACTTTTGCTCATGGACTCATTTTCTGCCCATTAAAAGGTGTCAGAAATCTCTTACCGAGATCTTGACTTTGCCAATGGTTTTTGTAGACTTCTGAAATTGATCAAAACATTTTTGTAGGGAAATCCTCCTGGATCATTCCTCCCCACTTAGAGCTTTTGGACCTCCAAAAGTTGACTTAATTATCAACAAGGTGAGGGTATTTTTCCCTCACTTGTCCAATTTCCATCCATTTTTCCTTGTTTGGATGCATTCCTTTTAATCCCACACAAAGGTACTCAACATCACCCCTTTGTGAGGTCTTGGTTTTCCTGTCAATAATAGCATCTTCCTGTAACTCATGAAGAAATTCAGGAGCAAAATCATCAACATTAGGAACTTGAATACTTTCATTCTGATCTATGATCATAGGAGGTTCATATAGTTTCAAGTTTCCCACATTAACCACTGAATAAATTTTCATGTAAGAAGGAAAATCTAATCAGAAAGCATTTGTACCAATATTTTCCAAAAATCTTAAAAGGACCATACCTAATTGGTTTTAACTTTCTACCTTCACCTTTCAATCTTTCCCTTGCGATATAAAGCCAAACTTGATCATCGACTTTGAATTGATGATCAACTCGATGTTTTTCATGCCTAGCCTTATACTTTTCTTGAATTTTCTCTAACTGTTCTTGGACAACTTTCTGAATCATCTGAATCCTCTGAATGAACCTTTGAGCTTTCTAAGCATCACTGTTTCCATCAACCATTGATTCTGATTCTTTTCCAAAAAAGAATTCTAAAGGAGACTTAGGAAAATAACCAAAACAAGTTTCGAAAGGAGATTTTAAAGTAGAAGAATGTAAAGCATGATTATAAGAATGTTGTACATAATACAAATGTTCATCCCAAATTTTAGGATGTTTTCCATAGTACCCTCTGAGAAAATGTACCACTATTCGATTGACCACTTCTGTTTGACCGTCGGTTTGCGGATGAAAGGAAGTACTTTTCTTAAGCTTAGTATCCATCAAGCCCCACAAAGCTGACTAGAATTATCTGAAAAAATGAGAATCATGATTAGAAATGATAGAAGTGGGAAGCCTGAAATGGATCCAAATTTTTTTAAGAACAAATGTGCAGTATCCTCGCCTGAAACCTGTTTAGTACAAGGAACCAAAATACACATTTTGCTAAACCTATCAACAACCACATATAGATAATCATGTTTTCTTCGTGATATAGGTAAACCACCTACAAAATCCATAGAAATACTTTCCCAAGGATAGTTAGGAACAGGAAGAGGTGTATACAATCCTAACTTCTGATTACTAGGTTTACTTGTAGAACAAATAATACAACCTTTGATATATCTAGATACATTTTTAGTCATGCGTGGCCAGTAAAAATATATTTGCAATTGGGCAACTATTTTTCCAATGCCAAAATAACTGAAACAAGAGAAGTGTGAGCTTCTCTAATCATGTGAACTCTTTCATCTTGTGGGATACAAATTTTACCCAAATGATAAAGTATTCCATTATGCACATGATAGTCAAATGACTCTATTGATTTTCCATTTAATGAATCTTCATAGACGTCCTTAAAATCATCATCCCTAGCATATTGTTCCTTATAAATTTCATTCACAAAAGGACTATGCTGTAAAATAGTAGATGTTATAATAGGAGGTCTAGAGAGCATATCAACAACTTTATTATTTACCCCTTTTTATATGTGACAAACATATGGAATTGTTTTAGAAATCCCATCCATCTGAAGTGTCGTGATTGTTGTAGCTTGGACTGTGACTAAAGATACTGTAAAGGTTGATGATCCGTATGGATGATTGTTTCTTTACCCATTAGATAGTGCTTCCATTTTTTTACACTTTGTACCAATGCATACAATTCCTTATCATAAGTAGGATAATTCTTAACTGCACTTGTAAATGTTTCCAAGTGGAAACATACTGGTTTTCTATTCTACATCAACACTACTCCCATTGCATAACCACTAGCATACATCTCAATTTTGAATGACTATTATAACCGTAATGCAATAATAGCGGTGCAATGCTTATTTTTCCTTTCAAAGTTTCGAAAGCTTCTTCATGCTTCCTTACCCATTGAAATACATGTTTAACATTGGTTAATGCATGTAAAGGGGATGCAATATAAGAGAAGTTTGAAATAAATTTTCTCCAATGGAATGCTCCAAGAAAACTCCTAACCTCTTGTTGCATTATTAGGCCTTGGCCAATTAACTATGGCTGAAAATTTTGCAAGGTCTATTTTCAATGAACCATTCCCTACAACATAGCCTAAGTAAACCAAAGATTATTTTGCAAATTCACATTTTGACAATTTCAAAAATAGCTTTTATTCCCTTTAAGTATCTAACACTTTCTTGATGTGTTTAAGATGATCTTCCCATGAATTGCTAAAGATTAGTATATCATCCAAATAAACAATTACAAAGTCATCCAAAAAGGATCTTAACACATCATTCATAACTCTCATAAAAGTGGCAGGTGCATTACAAAGACCAAAAGGCATAACAAGCCATTCAAATAGGCCTTGCTTAGTTTTAAAAGTAGTTTTCCAACTATCACCTTCATTTATTCTAACTTGGTGATAACCACTTCTCAAATCTAACTTAGTAAAATACTTTGCATTTTTCAACTAATCTAGTAAATCATCAATACGAGGCAAAGGGTAGCAGTTTTTAACCGTTATTTTATTCAAAGCTTGGAAATCCACACACATCTACCATGTACCATCCTTCTTTGGTACTAGGACAATAGGTGAACCACATGGAGAGGTACTTGGCCAAATGATTCCTTTCTCAAGAAACTCCATCACCTGCTTCTTTATTTCTTCATTCTCTATCACTGATAACCTATACATGCCAATGTTAGGTAGGGAGGCATCCTGCTACAACTGAATCTCATGTTGAATCTCCCTTTTAGGAGGTAAACCTTGTGGGTCCTGAAAAACATCATTGAAGTTAGAAATAATATTTTCTATCTCAAATTTATTTTTAGGATCACAAACTTCTAATTCCTTGGATTTTTCCTCATTCGTGGCTTTTATAACCATGAGAACAAAACTCTTACTTGAGTTTACTAACCATTTCGGTTGTCATGTAAGAACTAAAGTCAAGTTGTTTTTAACATGATGGGCTCTTATGATGTATTCAATCCAATATTTATTTAGTAGGTATTTGTTCTCTTCTCTATAAAATATTGCTTTTCTATCAAATAAGTAAGGACTATCCAAAACAATTCCACAAATATCCAAGGGAACCACATCTAGTTCTACTTCATCAATAAATTTAGAAGTAATAGAAAATCTCAAAGTGCATGTTTTTCGTGACTTGCAATTTTGCATCATCACACACCCATCCCAAAGGATATGGTTTCAGATGTAAGTTAGTTTTGAGTCCCAATTTTTAAAAACTTCTTCAGAAATCAAATTAGCTTGTGAACCACTATCAAAAAAGTGTTTATTTTGGTATGATTAGCTATTAATCTTATGTGGAAAAACTCATTTCTTTTCTTTTCAGCATATTTAGATTTAGCTTTTGAAGAAGAAGCAATAATATAAAGTTTAGTGTTATAAGAGGAAGAAGCAAAACCTTGAAGACCCACAAACATCACTTTTGTTTCATCACCCGATTCGGGTCCCAAGTCATGTTGTACCATAACATTAGCTTTCTTCTCATTCTTATTCCATAACCTATTTGGTTTAAGTTCTAGATGAAGCTTCTAGCATTTAGCTTCATTGTGGTTTTTCTTGCAATGGTTACAAAAGGGTTTTCCTTCTTCTTGTTTCATGAAGTGTAGACACTAAAATTAGGTCACACTCCCCTTTGGTCCCTTGACAAATAAACACCCTTCATCACATTCACCTAGCCATGGCCCCTTTCACCTCACTAATATTAATTTAATTAATTTAATTAAATTAATTCATTATCCTCACCATATTTATTATTTAAATATCTTAATTTAAATAATATCCACACATACAATTCACTTAGACACCTCACCAAGCCAACTCAACCTAAGACCTATTCTTAGTAAGTTGCCATAACTAACTAAGACTTACCCAAACCCTAAAAATCAATGCCCACATTCCCTCTAACCACATTCCCGCATGCTCACAAGAAGCTTCCAGCCTAATCCATGGGATAACCACACGAGATCCAAGGAAATCGAGAGGATCTCCCTAGTTTAGTAAACCTAGAAATCCTACTGACCGACATGCGATTTACTCCCTAACCGTCGTCGGTTAAGCTATTCTTAACCACCGCGTCGGTTACCATTTTAACCCCAAAACTACCTTATTCTCAAGGTTGGAAAAAATTGGGAGAGGGTTGGTGAGAATTATCACATCTCGAGAGATAGCACATCTTCAGAGAGTGAATTCCGGTGAGAACCCACATGCAAGGAAGGAGATTAAGCATTTTCTCTCGCACGACCATCCCAACCAAGATCCGATCTCGACCAAGCAAAGAGGAGTGCACATGCAGCCCATACAAAATCTTTCCTAAGATTGGTGATCACTTGTAGCCTTCAATCTCTCACCAGCACCTCCATCCCTCACTCACACGGGCATCCAGGATCGAATCCAAGTATAACATCATACTTTCTATGGTATATTTCATTTCATCATCATTTTATAATCGATTGTTTACTTAGCCACCTATTGACCTGCTCCAACATTTCCACCTCCATATAACCATTAAAACCTCGCCCAATCCTACCCAAATCACCCAATACCTCATCCCGACAACCAAAGTCCTTTGTCTAATATCAAAGGAGACCCAAAACTTGTTTCGTGGCATTCCCAAATTTCCACAAGAACTCAAAGACTGATTACACCTAACCACCGAGCGGTCACCCTTAACCAACATCGGTCTCTATATTTTCCCATACAACCCAAAATAGAGACCTACCCACCTAATTTCATCTCACCCTCATCCACCCGTGATCTACTAGAGATCTCTATCAAACCCTGCGAGAACCCAAAACTAATCATTTAACCTTCGGATCCTATTCTAGCTTAATTGTTAAATTAGATCTATTTCTTATTGTGTTTTAAGTGAGATACCTAAATCATTTCAAAATACAATAGGATTAACTTTGTTTACAACATTAAATTTTTTTAAAACTGTGGATTGACAACCATCTGGAAGTATCACACTTCCCGGATCTAAGATACGCCAGCGCTTCACCGCACATATTGTTTAACTATTTTTAGTGGTCTTGCTTTGCATTACGGGTAGTTCCTCCTAGCCAAAAGGAGGTTTTCACGATCAGTTGTGGATTCGGAAGTCATGCGTGTGCAAAAATCCATCAACCAAAATTTGAATAGGTATTCCTCCTACATCCGTTACCCTATCTGTTTCATCATTTTCAAAGAAATGATCTAAGAATTAGGTGAAACATTTTGGCATGCCCGGTGGGACCCATCTGGGGTTCCTTGCATTTCATTCATTTCTAGGAAAAGTTGTGTGTTTTTTTCCCTTTTGAAACTCATACACACTAATTTTCTTCCTTAGTAACCCACCTTTTCTTTCTATTTTCTCTAAAGGAAACCTTTCTTTTGGTGTAATTAAAAAGAACCATTTCTTTGTGTTTTGCATTGTCAGTGAAAGAGCATCCTCTTCCTCTTCACTTATTATGTCATCCAACTTCACACTTTGATTTGGGCTTGAAAATAAGTGCATTATATTCTGATTTATCACATTATCTCACATTAATTGAGGGCAACCTATACACTAGAAGTCATGAACATCGATGGTTGAAAAATGAATCATAAAAAAGCACTTATTTCCTTTTCTCTATCTCTAAGTCTTACCAAAACTCACAAAAATTCAAAATACATACATTCTTAAACAACATCCTACTCCGGAAGAAGTTGTAGGTGATCACACGATCACAAGTACATTGGGCACCCAACTCATTTCTCTGTCGAGCCATATTTCAGTGAAGCCCGCCCCCACCATAAAATACCCGAAACCTCACCTTTTAGATCTCCTTCTTTATAGGAAGCCATCCTCACCAAAAAAATCTATTTCACAATTCATGTATCGGTCCTTAAATAGCATAAGCTCAACAAACATAATAGAAAAGGCACTCTTAGGATCACATTTTTTCTTAGTGTTTTTGGCTTGGCTTGCATTTTGAGATGAGACGTCATGTTCTTCACTTTTTATTCATCCTTACACGCTCCTCATCACAACCGGTGTATTCTCAAGCTTCACCCGAGTGTTCTGGGCCATATCATCATCATTCTCATAATTATGGGTCTGATTCTACATCATAATTTAATTCACAACCACTTTTCTTTCATCAATGTTTCAATTTCACCAAGAATCGTCTGCCGATTACTCTCTCGACCGTCGCTTCGGTTATACCCAACCGACGCCGGTTCGTGTCCTTTTGTTAACTTACCTAAAAGGACATTTTTATTCACTTTCTTCCACTTTTCACAATCCGTCACTACCATCATACCCATTGGACGTTGTAAACAACATCGATTTGGCATACTGCTCATATTTCACCGTCTACCTTATTTTTCACTCACCTTTGTCCATTTTCTACAAAGTGACCAACAATGATTACCTCGATCGAATCAGTTTTCCCTAACTGGCATCGATTATCCTGTTTCACATTCCAACCACCATTGGGTAACTAGTCCACTTTTTTGCTACGATTCACTGTTCCTCTGCTATTTTCTATGTCATTTACAGAGAAGCGGCCCTACCCGATCCGAACTAGTTCACATGGTGCTAACCCAAAGACAAGCAAACACACTCGTATTTCATGCCCACCGGTCACCAACCACTCCCACCTAGTCCTTGACCACATTCAATTTTATGACCAGCCATGTATCCCATCCAACCTATCACTATCGCTATAATGAGATGAGGAGTTCACATGAATCCTTGACCAAAACCCTGTCACTTTGCAGTTTTACCTTTCCCACTCATCCACTCGAGATGCCTCAGTCATTGATATACGGCATGCCCGTATCTATCCCCCGACTCTCACACCCACTTCCACATCAGCCCCATCCGGCTCTCGTGCTATCCGCATCTAGTTTACCCCCGGTCATTTCATAGCTAGGACCTATACCCGCTCTAATTGCCATGTCTACTACCTCTCGCGACACCCGCTACATCCACCATACCCTCAAAAACTACCCATAATGCAACCTCATCTGCCCCTAATGTCTCACACATACCTATAGCTACACTGCCACCTCCGGTGTCGGTGACCCCTACCCCATTTCGTAACGTGGTCCTTTCCATCCCACAATCGTTAGCCCCTATTACCACTAGGTTATTGTACGTACCCAAAATTGTAAGGTATTGTACTGCCAAAATAACGTAACAGGTGCCCCAATGATGATACAGGTCTCCTCGCAAGGTGTTTGGGATCCGGAAAAGATCTCCAAGTGTGTGTTAACATCCCGCATGCCCCGCTTATCCCCCGCGTGCTTTGTTTTTTCCTTTTCCCCTCTTTTCTTGGCCTTTTTCTCTTGAAAGTGACGAAACTTCCGCCCTACTCGGACGGAGGTCTCGGGACCGCCGACCGAAAAAGGTGGCGGTCCTATAACCGCCGCCCGCTTAGGGCAGCGGTCCTTTACGCATTTTCCAGAAAGCTCTTTTAACATGACTCATGTAATTTCAACATTTTACTAGCTTTCTTTCACTGCCATAAGCTTGCATTTATGATTCGGTTCCCACTGGAATAGTGTTTTGCCATTGTTTATAGTTTAAGAGTTCTATTTGGTTTTTTCCTTGGGTAAATGCAAATGCTATACATAGTTGGCTTGTGCTCAAGCAAATGGCCCTCAAATTTGCCTCTGAATTTCTCTTTGCAATAGATTTAGTTTTCATTTTGCTTAGAGTTCTTAGTTTCTTTCATTACATGCCTAGTTAGTGTTGTTTTTTGTTAAGAAGCCACATATCCATCTTGTCTGCAAGTGCTATTGACATTTTATCCAATCCATTGGAGTAGAATAGTCATCTTTTTGATAGGAAGCCATTAAAGTTGCAGGTTTTGTTCTTCAAACAGGGATAGTCTTAGGTTACGGATGTTTCATGTTGCATGACTCACAATAAATCCCGCTAGGAATTGCATAAGCCAAGCTCTGTACTCTTGCGCTATCCCTCTCCTACTCGCATTGTATTCAGTCTGTATCTTGAGCTGCCTTTGTCCCAATATCTACTTCTATTGATGCTAGCATTACATGCTTTTCTAGATCCACGTGAACACGAAGGAACGAGGAGATCACACTAAGGGGACAAGATCACACACACCATCGGATTTGCCACTGTTCTGCAGAATCTAGGTTCTAGCTTTCAAAGTTCTAGTTAGAAACATATCAAATAAAGTAGCCAATCACTTTATTTCAGTCAATTCTACTCTCGATATTGCCAGGGAAGCTGTGGGGATTGATAGTTTCTGAGAAACTATGATTCACTCCTCACTTCGAGGTAGGATTGAGAGACTTGCAAATAGATTAAATCAATTATTTCATTGTTTAGAATAGATTTACAATTGCACATTTAAAAATAGCTACACTCGGTTATCTTGTTTGTTTTAATTTCGTCATTAAATTAATTGTCAAATTCTAGATATGTTAATAGTTACTCTTTTAGATTCATTCGAATAGTTCATCAGAAAATACAAAAATAGAGAAATCATATATGCTATAGATATATTCAAAGTAGTTAAATTTCACTTTGCCGTAGTTAATTTACATTGTTGCTTTTGTATGACAATCACGGGACCTAGGGAGCCCAGAGAATACATATTCGAGCCAATCGTGCCCTAACCCAATCTCATCACAGCAATAACTGATATAGATCAAAATCTTAGGATCTAAGTCTTCCGAACAATGGTAAGCTTGCAACAAATCAATTCCCAGTTGAGCGGATTAAACATAGAAGACGACCAAGCACACGTATTTTGGTCGAATCAACCAAACTACAGATTACCCTAGGTAACATCCATATGACTGTAGAAGGGGTTGAAAGAGAACAAACCTTTGGTTGTGATCCTTTGTCCCACAACCAAACACAGGATACACTCTTACAGGATATAGATACCATCCTAAGAATTTAGGTTAAGAACACCTGTGAGGCACTATGAGAAGATTGCATGGCTATTAGTTTTGAATATAGAGGGAGAAAGCATATGATCACCGAGTTTTAGGATTAGGAACTAATTCTACACATGACCATAAAGCAGACCACAACAACCAAGAGTCTATGGTTGCGATCCACAAAACCCACAACGCAACGAACCCGTAAGTCAATCGACATAGACATTGGCCTATGCACACTAGTATTTAGATCCACTCCACTTTCACCTATCATCATCGAACAGCTTATCCTTACTAGATACAATAGCTAACAAAGCTAGAGAATTCTGGACTAGGCTAGAGAATTGTCCATATAGTCAACTATATTTACCATCCACCATATGACCTTATCTGGAGACATACACGAAACTATCCCAGGTCATTTTCCATGTATTCCACAACCCATAGATCGAATCATGCCAGAGATCGATATTGATTGGAGCCTTCGAGCAGTCATCCTTGCCGATCGATCTATCACACCAGTTCAGATTAGGAGGGCCTTCTTTGCCTTAGATTCACAAGTTCCACTAGTGCGTATTGAAGACATTAGATTGCCTAACTAGTTTGTCTACATCCCATACATATTCCATCCCCACCGGATGTCTCAGCATGACCTCGAGAGGTCGGGTGTGAGGAAGAGTTACTTGTAGATTCCCATGCTCGCTTGTCACTTTTCCATCGTACAGCATTACTACGACCCTTCCACCCACATATACATACTATGCCACCTCCTGTTTCATCCATTATTCACTCGAGTACTTCCCCCTATTTCATTTCCTTATTCCCAATCAACCCACATGGTAGCACCATACACCGGAGTGCCACCCCTATTATATGCCCAAAAACAACCCTCTCACATTATGGGAGGCACCCAATCATCCCAACCTACCAATGACCTGATCAAACTAATGATGGATAAGATGCAGATATTGGAGGCATCGATTCATGGCTCCCGCAACACTCTCACTTATGATGAGATTTGTAACAAACCAATTCGCATATCCATTCCAATTCACCCATATCCTATGCATTGGGAGCTGCCTAAATTTAATTGGTTCAATAGCAAGGAAGACCACAGAGCATTTACAATCGCTCAAACACGGGTATTACCTTATTGCTCACGATGATGCCTTGCTCTTGAGAACATTTCCCATGTCACTCACTGGACCTACATTAGATTGGTATAGTGGGTTACCTAGACACTCCATATTCTTATTCAATTAGGTAGCCCAAGCCTTCTTGGATCATTTCTCTATCAATATCAATAAGGTTACCATGACTGACCTATACTCCACTCGCCAAGATGAGGACGAATCTATCGCAGATTTTGTTGCTCATTGCCATACGCTGATACTCGATCAACCAACTTACCTTCCAACTCGCCATAAATGGAACTCATCAAACTCTTCACATGAGCTTGTGTTAGAGATATCTCACCGACCTTGCGGTCCAAACCTTCAAAACATTCAATGAAGTATTCACCATGGCACGAAAGTTAGAGATTGTGCCATCAAAGAAAAAATCCAATTACGCAACAAGAATTCAGCATTCAAGTCAAATGGTACCTCTTCTTCTTCCAAACCACAAAAAATTACTCAAAATCTAAGGGCATTGCTAACGTAGTGGTACTCAAGGCCGGCCTAGCTCATCCATCAAATCAGGCTACCCCCTCATCTAATCTCTCACCCATCCAAACTTTTCAATTCAAACGAGAACAATGGAAATACACCCCAATTGGGGAACCTTACTCTTGTCTTAGAAAATCTTATCAAAACTATAGCCATCACCCATACGCCTATCAAACCACACACCTGGTTTTGACTCGCTTGTTCCCATGCCCGCATGGTATAAAGAACATGAATTCTATAACTATCATCGAGTAAAGGGTCATAGTGATGGAAATTGCATCAATTTCAAAATATTGTCCAAGAAATGCTCGAGAAAGGTGAGTTAACTATGGATAATCCCAATGCCACCCCCAACAAAATCTACAAATCTTTAAAAACCATTTTCCAACCATGCCCCTTCATCCAATCAAACCGAAAAGACCTCAACTCGTGATACCCATACCCGTGAGGTCCACACTATTTTTAGTGATGCATCCGCTACTACCAAATTACCTCACATTCCCTCCATAGAGGAGATCCTAGCCTCGCAATACTCCTTTTCAAGGCTGGAACCCACCTCACCTATTTCTCCACCCATAGAGGAACACCTTTCATCTCCTTCATCACCTATAGAGGATTCTTCCGCTGACATAAAACCATTTAAGTTTTAGCTTCTCCACTTAGAGAACCGATACCCACAACACATCTCCATCCTACATGCATAAACACCTATCATCTCCTCCACCCATGTGGGAGCACCCATTACCTCCTCCACCCACAAAGGATCACTCATTACCTCCTCCACCCATAGAGGAGCAATCATTACCTCCTCCACCCAGAGGAGCACCCATCACCTCCTTCACCTATCACTGCCTCGTTGAGTTTCCTTTGCCGCTTGGTGAGCATTCTTCAAAATTACCCAAGATCCTACAGACTTACTTTTAGCTCTCTTACCTACCTACGGAAGCCTGAAGCCATCCAATTCCCATCTCTAAAACA
Organism: Taxus wallichiana var. yunnanensis; assembly: GCA_018340775.1. Taxonomy (NCBI): domain Eukaryota; kingdom Viridiplantae; phylum Streptophyta; class Pinopsida; order Cupressales; family Taxaceae; genus Taxus; species Taxus wallichiana. The sequence continues at coordinate 718,142,676 of CM031243.1, forward strand.
AAATTTACAAGAATTTTCATTAAGTCCTCATTAACCTCACCTACAGCTTGTGCCATTCTCGTATTTAGCTAATCGCTTAGACTATGTGGACAGAGCCTTAGTATGGGGGCATCTTCTACTTCCGGTTCTTGACGCAGTGCGCAGATGTAACTTACCGATAATTCTACCATCTACCCAAAATTATTCCAACCAATCACACCAAGCACAACCACCTCTATCATAACTACTTCCACGACACCTATCCTAGCTCCAACCACACCCTTACCGATCACCCAACCTATATCTAAACTTAAATCCACACCTACATCTTCCACCTCACCTAAACCTATCATTACCTTAGGGGTCACCCCAACCACTAGCCTTATTCATCCAACTATCAAATTAGATTTAGCTACATCCTCCCAAGTCAACACCACACCTACTATAGCACCTAAACCAAAGAATCAGGCCCATAGAACTCATATTCCAACTTCACTAGCCGTACCTTCACCCTTTCCATCCATCTTGGGATCTCAACCTCCCAACACAGCTTGAGAAACCTCCACCCGTCGACAAACCAAAAACATAATAGCCCATTCCTTCCTTTCACACCTCTAACTTACCCGTACACCCAACATGACTTACACCCGCACTGCATTATCTTTACCACCCATACTTCCAATACCTTTAGAAATTCCTTCACTACCCACTACACTCTAGTCTTTATCCCTTACACCCTCGCACGACCCACATCTTGTACCTTCATAGAACCTCCATTATCCCCATGGGTAACTCGTCCTCTCCCTCATCTTCCTTTCCTTCTAGACCTCTTACACCCATATCACCTTTACCCAAGAAGGTGCATCCTAAAAATAAAACTTGCTAACCCATAACAAGGTAGTCAAAATAACCACACACCCTCCTCCGTCACCCATCCACTCACTCTACCTAAACAAGTGTGACTCGAAAACCTAAAACCATGCCAACACCCAAACCCATAGTAGACCCATTCCTCCTCTTTGAAAAACCATTCCTCAACAATCAACCACACCTACACCCAAACCCACGTTCACTTCCCATTGCTATCCACCAAACAGGGTCCTATGCAAAAATTTTAACCAACCTTCTAGAGACTTGTCATCACATTACCGCCACTGACCTTATGACCCCTCAAACCCAAGCCAAAAGGGTTTGACGATACTAAAATTTGTGTATACCATCATGTGTCAAGACATGATGTGGAGAACTACAAGGCCTTGAAAACCATCCTTATCCAATTGTGTCCACCGTAAACCAAATTTGACGATGATGACCTTATTGACAAGGATCGTTCTTCACCGATACCCATTCCCACACTACCCATTCAAAACCACTACCTTCACCCCCACAACTTCTAGCCCGCCTCCAAGATTTTAAATTAACATGGTTCACATCGAGAACTCTCCAAACCTCCACCCAAATGCCAAAGCAGTGCTCAACTCATATCATAAGGTTCCTTCCCACCACTTGGCTTTTTCCCTTCATGTCGTTATACCTTTCATGGCTCACCTACCTCACCTACTTGCCCACCTCAAATCAACATGATCCATGTTACTACCCATGCTCGAAAGACAAAGGTAAAGAGAAGGTGACCGACCCACTAACCAATCCTATAGCCAACATACCATCTCGCACCCATACCTAAAATCATTATTCATGGCCCTACGTATCCCATTTCCAATGGCGTCACCCATCGTACCATGCTCAAACAACTACACCAATATCCCCTCAATATGTCCTTATATGACCTCATCCAAACCTCGAATACCATTGTTAAGATCTCATGGAGGTCCTTCAATTTATTGATGTTTTACCCAATGACCCTACACCCGTAGCTTCCATTATCACACCCCATCATGTTGCCTCCCTCACCAAATTACCACCTTCATCTACACCTTCACCTACTCACCATGTTTCCTCCTTAACTTCTCGGGATGAAGAGATCGCACCACACCAAAACGATGACCCGGACCCAGCCCTCTTTATCTTTGTCCACATCGATGACATACGTGTACGACATGTGATGATCGATGGGGGTGCTAGTATTAATATCATTTCATCCCATGCATTCACTCAAATGCACATACCTAACAATTACATGCATAAACATCTCGCCGTGTGGTGCACTCATTCAATAACGCTATCACCTCCACCCTAGGCACCATCATCCTTCACATTCACGTGGGCCCCCGCACTGCTGCACTATTTTACATCTTGGAAGGGAAATTTCAATATAACTTGTTCCTCGAAGACCTTGGATTTACGTCATGGGTTTTGTTCCTTCTACTTTACATCGATGTGTAAAGTTTGAGCATGAAGGACATACCTACACTATTCCAGCTAATCCATCACCTTTTAAAACATGCAACATGCTTTACCGACCCAATGATGTGCTCATACCTATTAAGTCGTCTACCTCCATAACCGCTACTTCTTCACCTACACCTCCACTTACCAGTATAGCCACTGCTTCTACCGCACATACCTCCTCCATTCCTACCACTACCCCAACCTCCACGGCTGACCCATCAACTTCCTAATCCATTAGCTCTACCTCCGCATTGACCTCTAAGACATCATTCATTCTATCTACCTACATATGAACCACTAATCCTCTTGGGAAGTCATTTTTCAATGCCTCACTGGGAGAATACCACCTATATAATGTCAACACATTCCTTACCCCACAAGAGTATGGAAGCCTTCACCAACACCCACGTTATGATCACCACATGGGAGAACGTATCCTTTATGGTCCTCCTCATCTTCGTACTCGCCCCACCCATGAGAGACTCTGATACTACCACTTACACACTCGAACCACCATCACAAACCCACCCATTTTCCTGGTCGACTTCTAGTCTCTCACCAATCACCATTTCGCCCACACCTTCCTACACCGATGTGCGTGGAAAGGCTTTGGTTTTGGATTTTACGAACAAGGCCGCCATATCGTTATTCCATGTACCTCCTAAAAACATAATGACCATAGTTGTATCTATTTTCCCGAACCACCTACCAAATCGGCCCGCATCGAACTCATCAAGGACATAAGCTCTCCTCCACCTTCTTCACCCTCTCCACCTTCACTGATGGAGTCGATGGATCCTGAATCTATTCCTCCTAAATTTTCTTTTTCATAAACACCATTTCCTTAGGGCCTCTAATTTATCAACGTGAGGGTGAGGCCCCTTCCACTCTTTCCTTCCTGTATCCTGAAATGATCGATGACAACACACCTTCAATTAACATCATTCAATGTCAGGATGATGAATCCATACTCACTTACCTTGGTGTAGAAGACTCATATATTCATCAGTCGTTACCTTTTGAGACATAAACCATGTTTAATGAATCAACTATCGAGATCAACATTCATACTCGTGATGACCCGCACATCCTAAATTTCGGTCAATCTTTAGATGCCGCATTGAATAGAAAGCCCTCACTTCTTTTCTCAAAGATCATAACCACACTTTCACTTGGTCCCGCATGCAGACATGCCTAGTATTGACCCCACCATAGTGGTCCATAATATCGTAATCGTCCCCCGATGCCAAACCCATCAAATAAAAGATGAGGAAAATGCACCTCACATTGCTCTTCTTGTCAAAGAATAAATTCAACGCCTTCTTTCCATCTCCTTCATCTTGCCTATTGATTATCCTCATTAGATTTCTAACATTGTCCCTATCACAAAAGTGATAGGGGACTCTCACATTTGCATAGATTTCCATGACCTCAACCTAGCCTCGTCTGAAAGATTACTTTCCCTTACCCGGTATTGATCAACCGGTTGACCTTACCACCGGTCATGAGATGCTATCATTCATGGATGGCTTCTCGTGTTATAACCAAATTTTTATTACTCAGAAGATCAACACAAAACCGCGCTCATCACCCCTAGAGGACCTTCTCTTTATTGAGTCATGCCTTTTGGCCTTAAAAATGGTGGTGCCACATATCAGCGGCTATGACTTATATCTTCCATGACATCATGCATCACATATTGGAAGATTATGTGGATGATCTCTCGCCAAATTTAAATGCCACTCCGAGCACCTTGCCATCCTCAAAACCATCTTTGGATCTGTCTCATTAAATATTGTGTCCGTATTTAGCCTAAGAAATGTGTCTTCACGGTTCTCTCAGGAAAACTCCTAGGATTTATCATTTCCCTACGTGGTATAGAAGTTGACCCTGCTAAAGTGAGGGCCATTCTCAAAATGCCTCCGCCCACTAACCTTTGATAACTCTCGTAGCCCGCAAGGTGAGTGCAGTACTATTTGTCTGTTTCATTTCACAATTATTAGATTGGTGCCAACCATTTCATCATCTCGCTCAAGAAGGATGTCTCCTTTAAATGGGATGATGACTATCATAAATCTTTTGAGGCCCTCAAATAATACCTTCTCCAACCACCCATACTCATTCCACCTAAGGATGATCAAGCTTTCTACCTTTACATATCAGCTACTAATCATTCCTCGGGAGCCATGCTCGCACATCACGATGAACAACACAGAGAGTAGGAGGTTTATTACATAAGCCATACTCTTTTGGAATATGAAAATCGATACACCCATCTTGAGAAACTTTTCTTAACCTTAGTTTTCATTTCCACCAAACTTCGTCAATACCTACTCAACCACAAAACCTATGTCAGGACCAACACCGACCCCTTACAATTCATACGCCAAACCTTATCAAAATCAGCATGCCACACGATGGCTTATGATTTTAGTTGATCTTGACCTCGATTCATTCATCAAAATTCCATCAATGGCCAAGTCGTCGCGTTGACCAATTGGTCAAGCACCTATTTCCAAGGATTAACCCTCTAATTTTGACTTTCTAGATGAGTCAATTACTACCCTTTCCCTAAACGAACCACCTTACCAAATGACACTATTCTATTACTGAAGGAAAAGATGCACCTTATGTGGAAAATTTAAGTGAAGAGGAAGTGAACATAATTTATGTACGCACCATTAAAGATTCAGTAGTGCTTGAAACATTAAAGGAAGGAGTTATTCAATGGGATGATGCACATTCTATAAGAAATACAACTATCATTACTTATGATAAATGGGTGCTGGGACTTATGAAATGGTTAGGCATGAGATCAAGAGTGTAGTTATGCACATAAGTAGGTCGTGTCAGTATTAAGCATTTAGGGCAAGAACTATGAACCAAGGTACACTAGTGAAGGAATTCCTAAACTATTTCTACGTACTATGGAATCCTAGTGATGATCAAGTGGAGAGAAGGAATATATTTGTATATACCTCGCATGGGATAAAAATGCATTGTTGGATTACACATAGATATAATCTATTAGAGTGGCATTTACTAATAATCACCTTCGTACTAGGTTTTTTAGTAGAAATTTTCCTACCAAGACATGTGAATTTCATGGGAAAGATTATGCTTCACATCATGTTCATAAGTGTGAGAGATTTTGGGTAGAGGGGGAGGCCTTACCACATTCACTACGGGTGCACAAGTTCTACTTAATCTTATGAGGTTGTGCATGTACATGGCATGTCTATGTCGAGTTGAATAGAGAAACAAGGAATTATAAAGAATTGACTACAAGTATGATTCAAAACTTTGACTATTTTTCTAAAAATCCTCCAGTGAATGAGGCATTACAGGTTTTGAAGCATTTGATTATGGGAGATAGTGAAAAGGCTTGAGGAGATTATTCAGAATTACTAGGTGAGTCAAATCTAGAGGCGCGTTTTGAAAAGGTGAGATAGATGAAGAACAACTTTGGCGCTCTTGCCTAGAAAAAGAAAAAGGTAAAATCATCTACATGATTGATGATGAAGAAATGGAGAATCTATATTGATCATATTGTGGGTATAGGTGAGGTCTTATATAGTTGGGATGAGAAGGTGTGTGTGTATCATGAGCCTATGAAAATGAAGAAGGTCAACATTAGGAAAGATGCATAACCTAAGGAGGCCATCATTGGTGATTATTGGTCTAACTCGAGGTTGTAAAGATAATTAAGCTACTACTTGACATCCGTGATTTATTTCCTAGAGGCTATCATGAATTGAAGGGGTACATCACTCTTTGGGAAAGATGAGGATCAAGTTAAAGGAAGGTGCGTGCCCAGATTAGGAAGAGGACTTACATGATGAATCCTTATTTGTGTGTCAAGGTAAAAGAAGAGATTGATAAGATGTTGGAATCTATGATCATCGAGCCCATTGAGGAGTCGAATTGTTTAGCCCCATGGTGACTAGCTTAAAAAAATATGGAAGGATAAATATATGTGTGGATTAAAGGGAGTTGAATGTTTCTTGTGTAATATATCCCTTTCCCACACCATTTATAAAGGATATTATTAAAGGTGTTGTAGGGCATGAAATCTACTCTTTCACTGATGGATTTTCTAGATATCATCAAGTGTGGATTGCTAAAGTGGATCAGAAAAGTGAACTTTCACAACTGAATGGGGAAGTTTTTCATATACTATTATGCCTTTTGGATTGAATAATATGCCCGTAGTCATTTCGTGCATTATTGTGTAAGCATTCTAGGACTTCATTCATAAGTTTTTACAGGTTTACTTGGATGATTGAACATTTATGGGCTAGTTAAATACCATTGTGATAATTTAATACTTATGTTTGAGAGGTGTTGGTAGTTTAGCACCTCTCTAAACATCAAGAAGTGCATTTTTCATCTTTCTCGGGACTCATTTAGGGCATATTATATGTAAAAAGGCTTGTTGGTAGATCCTGCTAAGGTTGGTGTTATTTTGTGCTTAGAAGAACCTACTAAATAGAGTGAGTGTAAATATTCTTGGGGAACAAAGCTATTATAGGAAGTTTATCAAAGGTTATGCTAGGATTGTCACTCCCACACAGGAATTGTTAAAGAGTAAGGAAAGTTCCATTGGGGTGAAGCACCACAACATGAATTTTAGACATATCAAGGAAAGGGTTACTTCACGCCTATTCTAAATTTTCCTTATTAGACCATGTACATGCGAACACCTCTAAAATTCCATTGGAACAAAAGATTAGCCCATCCTATATAACATATTATTAATCATCCTATTTTCTTTACAAGCAAGAATTTGACACCATATGAGCAGAATTACATAACTACAAAGCATGAGGCATTGTCCATGATTTAGGTGTTGCATATTTTTCAACAATACTTGTTGTAAAATCCTTTCATTTTCTATACGATCACATGTCACCGCTGCGAGGTTTTCAACAAAATATTGGGACATACATTGACAAAGATCTGCGATGTTGGAAGGAAGGATTTTGATGACAAAGTATCTATTGTACTTTGGTCATACAGACAACTTACATGAGGTTAAATAAAGCCACACGCTTCAGCTTGGTCTTTGGCATGGAGGTTGTTCTACCTATAGAGTTTATGTTACCTCTATGTGTATTGTGCATGTAGGTGGATTAGATGATGAGCAAGCACTTGAAGAGTGCATTCATAAACTAATGTAGTTGGATGAGAGGCACATCATCATACGGTGGAGTCGGAAGACAGAGAAGGCCATCAAAAGGCATGACATGATAAACATATTAAAAAGAAGCATATTTGAAGTTGGAAAAATGGTTCTTCTTTATGACTCCAAGTTCTTGTGCCACCCTATAAATATCAAAGTGCATTAACTAGATGTATGTTGTGACTTACATACTTGATTTAGATGCTTTCTAGTTGCAATCACTACATGGGACATGGTTATTATTGAAAATTTTACACTTGTGTAAAAATGGGCAACTCAAAACCTTGTTACGATGGATAGCATTGGTGAAATATACCTAAGATAGGGGAGATTATATCATATTATGTCGTTACTGCTAATTTATTTAAAAGATTACATGAAATCTGCAGCTATGTGTGTTGTTACAAAATGTAACAGATCACATAGTCTACAATTTCATGACCATCCTCAACAAAAGAACACAAGCCACAAAGGACAGTTGTGTTGTCTTGATAAGGACATCCAATTGTAAAATAGGTGAAGTGTAAAGTTTTGGAACAATAAACATAAGTGCAGATCATAGAAAATCAGAGTTCGTTATTGAATGTTACAAGTTCTATTCAATGTTCTTTCCTTCATGATTAAGACATTCAATTATGTTACTGAGTTGTTTAGTTCATTATACAATCCATACAGAAAGCAGAAATGTAGAAAGAGATATACAACTCATTTACTAGAATTCAATGTTATATTCATAAGGAGTTTTGAAATGTTTCCCACACAAGCCGTGGGATGTAACTGAAAAGTAAAGTACAACTACTGAAAAGAAAGGTACACATGCATGAAAGAGAAAGCAAAGGAGTATGAGTGAACCCATCATTGCCTTGGGGATTTCTTTCTTTGATCGAAGCATCTCTACTCCAGCCTCTTCTTCATCTCTATTGAAGAAGCCCCTGTACCTGAAAAGAAAAGAGTTAACTATCAGTTACGAGCTCAGGGATCAAACCATATTCCTACACTATCCTAATTCATGCATATGAATCTTCCCTTAGTAGGAGATGTATTCTACTTAAAGGACAAACTGCATGCATGCTTTATTCACTCAAAAATAAGAAAGTGAAAAGAAAGAAGAAAACATGGACATAAGAGAGGCCAAAAAGCCTAATTATTTTCTAATTGTTTTCCTAAGTGTGCAGGTACATCTTGCAGCCAAAGGAAAAATAGACAAGTCATAAGTGAATGCATAAAGGGAAGAATGTAACTCAAAGTTTTAGTAACTATTCTAAAATAGAAGAAGTTACAGTGTAGAAGAGAAACTGATAGATAAGATAGAAATACTTGTTTTAGTTGCAGCAGAAGAGGGAGGATCAGTTTTCAAGAAGCTGAAGCTAAATGGAAAGAAGGGATTACAACTGAAATAGGATGAGAGAGAAGATTCTGGGAAAAATTTGACAGGCTTCGCCATGTAAAATGGACATTTACAACTTTTCATCATGTTGTTTTCAATTACTACATGCTTTAAGGAACTATGCAAATCAAATAAGTAATACAGGAAGTAGAAAAGCATCACATGATCAAAATAAATAGCTAGCATGTTTTCTTAGTTTTCAATTGCTATATCAGTTCAGCAAAAAAGGTGTTACTTTCTGTATTTTGGATCAGAAAATACAACTACTATTTCTGGAAAAGACATTATGGAAATGATTCTGGAAAAATTTTGCCAGGGCTTCGCCATAAAAAATCAACATTTCAAATTTTCCAGCAAGCATCTAAGTAAAAAAATTGCAGAAAGGAAATAAAGCATCTGAATCAAGGTATATGCCCTGAAAATAATATCTGAAACAGTTAAAATATTGCTTCTATTTTTCAGAAAAGCACTTACAGATTACAAGTTCACAGAATAGAAACAATGCAACCACTATTATACTTTCACAGTCAAGTATTTTAGAAATGAAGCAAATATGAGAGCACAAAAATACTACAATGTCAATGAAGTATATTCATTCAAGAAAAGTAGTACTCATCTATGACATGATCAGAAGCCATTACAGGTAAACAAAGGAGCTATCTCATGATGACATTAGAAGTGAGAAGTAATTCAGTAAAATCTATAGTTATAAAGGGCTTCAGAAAGAGATAATAACCTGATTTAAGGTATAACTATCTTCGAACAGGTATATCAATTCAAGATCAGAGTAAAGGATGAAGATCTCTAAAAGGATAAATAGTGAATCTAGGTTCTATTGTTCCACTCAGTCAAATAGTCAATAGAAACTCATACAGAGAGGAGGTAGAGGTAGATAAGAAGAGAAGCAACACCAAAATCATGGTGGCCCAAGCCACCCTTCCATTCTTTAAGCCTCCAGGGAAGATAATTTGTAGCTACAAAGATAAAAGAGTTCTGAATGTACAATAATGGTCACTCAGGATAATACACCATCCAGACACAAGGTTTGAAATGTATTGACTTAGCTTCATCCTCCAGAAAATACTCAAATCATGGCCATAGAATATAGCTCAGTAATCACAGAAAATGGTAATTTGAGAAAATCAACTCATATATGGGAAATCTATCAAATTCGAGCTCGAAAGTAAATGGATAGAGATACAAAAATCCAATGAGCAAGTAGTCGTAGTGGCCTTTCTCAAGCACAATTCAGTGAACTTGTAGTCTTATTACGGGGTGAAGATTTTGAATAGCAGAATCAAAATACAGAGCAAAAGCTGATACACATAGATCTACAATTACCCAGATTAAGCCAAAGTGAAACTTATGCAAAGTCCCGAAAATGCGTACAATGGAAGGGAAAATACAGGTGGCTATAGCTTCAGATAGATACCCCAGATCTACTCTGAGAGAGGCACAAAATCTACCATACAAACCAAGAAATCATGATCCAATGGTGGCCAACCAGTAGAAAGAAGCACAAAGAAATTTCTAAATTGGCATTTCAGTTTCCAAGAGAAATTGCAAATACCCATATCTTAAAATATACAGATCTACAAGTCATCAATGGCAAACTGTTGTTCTAAGTAAAAAAATGACAAACTCTATACTCATAAAATAGAGATTTACAAGATTCAGATAACAAAATCGAGCTCAAAGACTCAACATTCATGACTAAAGCTTGGAGGCTCACCACAAAGGAACAATACGAAATCATAGCTCGAACAAAGAGAAATACCCAGATAAAATGGGTCTTCAAACTCTAAATATTTCACTTACCAAAAGAAATCGAGACCCGCAAAGTCCTCGCAGAGTTCCACATAAATGCAGAGATTTATCTCAAAGTAAAGTCGAGCTCGAAGACCATGACAACCGATAAAAATGATCAGATCTTGCAAGAAAATCCAACCCGAGCTCGAAACAACCAAGATGTTGGCCATAAAACTCTACAGTAAAGTTAAAGAACCCAGCTCGACAAAGAAATGACCAATGAATATAGGTATACCTGTCTGCAAAGGAGAACCCGAATAGAGATGCTCAAGTTCCAAGCAAATATCGATGCAAATCCTCCAAGAAAGAGTTAAACCAGAGCTTGAGATCAAATTGATGGCGTCCAAGAAAAATTTTCTAGGGCTTCACCCGCACAACCGAAAAACAAATGAAATGTGCTTCGAGGGTCGAATACACTATTTACTATGCAAACTCGAGAGAGAGTCAACAAAACCCTAACCGAGGGTGGGATCGATGATCAAGCTTCAGCCAAGTACAGAGATCAATGGCTAAGGATCGAGCTCTAAGCTCAAAGCAACTAACTACAGTTAAAACCCACTAACCACATTCAATGCAGCCGAAAGCAATCAACCACAGGTCACAGATCAATGGCCACGATGAAAAGGACAAAAATCAATGACCCAAGATCATCACCGGATATCAAAGCAAACTCAACCTGAGTTAGGTTTCCACCGACAAAATGCATAGAGGGGTGAGTCACCATGGAGAAGGGGCCACCCCACGTCATTAAATCAAATAAATAATCATCAGTAATGATTTTCAAAAGTATAACCATAGTGTATGCTCTCGATAATACAAATGCTAACCAAATTATGCCACCAATGATCACCAAAAAGGTGAAATTATAAAGTATAAACCATGCAATATATCCAAATAAAATCAAGTGTCGACAACTATATATGACCATGATAACCAAAAGGGGGTAGATATCTTAATAAACCATAAGTAATGTGCCAAGTCCACAAGGTGGCCAAACTCAAACTATACATAAGTTCAATATCAAAGGGTGGCCCCGCTTAGAGTTAGCACATAAGAACAAAAGAGATGATTTTGCATGCTTCACACGAGATCGTGACAGAGAAAAGACAAAGTTGCATGTTCATGGAGAGGAACTTACCTAGCAAGTAATCTATTTTTTAGCAAATTATTCACTCAGCCTTATTAAAAATAGAACAATCAACTTCAATTCACTGAGATGTAATTAATGGCTATTAATGCCTCTTGTACTATTTTTTATTATTTTATCCCTTTATTTATTATTAAATAAAGGATAAAATAAGGATGCATGGGTGAGTACAGCCCTAGGATATTGTTGGGCCCCTGGAATGTTGACCAAGTATGAAGGCGTGTAGGTGCGCAAGATCCCAGATATAGAATGGTATGCAAGGAAAAAGTAGGCAAGAAAAAGAGTGAAGGAAGCACATAGTTCACGTGACGCATGAAAGGAGGTTCGAGACTTAGTCAATTTGGGCACCCAAGGCGTAACATGTGAAAAGTGTGATTGGTTGCACGCGGATAAGATGTCATCCCCGGCAATAGGTCAGCCCAGAAGGAGCATGCCCGTGATGAAATCTTATGAAGATCATCATGAGGTAAAGTGGAAAGCTCTGTGCCTCAGAGGAGCATGCTCGCATGAAGGACCATGATCGACACTTGGCATCTAACTGAGGGCGTTGGAAGGGGAGTTGGCATCTTGGTAAAGCTATCAATACAAGTGCTCATGAGTCTAGGATATACTGATATACACATATGCATCTTCATAGAGATACATGGAGACATATAGACATATGGGGAGATATACATAGGGAATAGTAGGTTAGAGAGTGAGCAGCACTCTTTAGAATTGCCGCAGTGGATATTTGGGTTTAGGAAAGGATGTACTAAGCATGGAGTTGTAATTTTTCTTTTTATGTTAGCTTAGTTACATACGCCCAAAGTTGATACGCATGATGCATGGTTTGCTTTTTGTGACTCTCTCAGTAAAGGATCAATGAATATAATGAGGTTACCTATTATAAATAGACATGGATATCAATGGTTTTGGTGCATACTTCTCTTATATGAGTTCTCTTTCCTTTCATACTATGTATGAATGCTTGTATAATTTATTTTTATTATAATGTATGTTCTGGATTTTGTTAAAGAATTTGGTCCTAAGTGACTGCAAGGATCTCGGAGGCCATTCGAGCCCTATGGTTCTTGTGTGCACATGGGGTTCTTTCCTTCCGTGATAGGAGTAAAAATGAACACATCTTGGTTCTATTTCTAGGACCTCTTTTCAAAGTCAGTAGTGGGATATAACATACATCATGATCTCTGTGTAATGAGTAATGACAAAGTCATTGACATTGGAAATTATTCAATAATGGTTCAAAACACCGAGGATGAATTTTCTTAGAGATACAACACTGGATCTCGAGTTTAATACACATAGATGGGTAGAAGAGAACCTCTACCATGATCCGTATGAGACTTTGTTCTCGTTGCTTCTCTCGTAGAACTATATGAATTTCTTTTATCCTATGCATCTAGATCAAGTTGGCATTATGGATCACATGAGTGGACTCAAGAAGACTACTCAAATGTTGCAAGATGTAGATCTTGCGTGGACCTCGTGTTGTAGATCATTGGTGGAGAGGGGTATGACTAGCTACACTCGTAGTATGCCATTTCTACGTATTCTTATCTAGAGGTTACTCGAGTTTGAATTTCTATGAGAACCCAAAGGAGCGTTTCTATGTGTTATTCCTCTAGCTATGAAGATATTGATGGTTACCATGAGTTTAGAGGCTCTCCCAATGGTGGCTAAACCATTCTAAGCACTAGGTAAGCTGGGTGGAGGAAGATGGCAGATATCACGACAAAGAAGGAGAGGGAAGAAAGACGGCTCAAGTACGGTGAAGCGTGTGAAAGGGAGATTCGCTTAGATGATGTGAAGCTACTAGTGTGATGGATCTATGGAGACAGATGTCGGGAATGAGTTGAGGTTCGGGAGGAGGATGTGGAACCCGAGCCATCCGTGCTACCCCATCTTGGCGGGTGTGTGAGGGAGACCCCTTCGCTCGGTGAGAGCTTGTCACATGGAGAAAGGAGAATTGTTGGTGCATATCTGAACCCACCCGGTGACCAAGCCCTAGCGCTTGGTTTTCCCAATCCAGTTGAAGTGTTATTGACCCAATGGTATTAGTGGAGGGGACAAATCCACACCTAGGAGGTAGAATTTTACAATCCCTTCTTCTATGGCTGCACATATTCTAGTATTTGGAGGAATCTTTGGACAAGGGGAAAGTATACAAGCTTTTAGTCTTACATCGTGGAGTGGCACGAGACAAAGTAGTGGTAGTGGGTTGCTATCACGCACCATCGGCACATAGTTCGGTTGGGACCATGGGGGCACTTGCACCGTCTCCTATCGGCCCTATTGACCCGATGGTTTTGGTGGCTCTGGAGGCACAAGACCTGATGGACTTGGTGGATCAGGTGGCGAGGAAACACCAGAGGGAACTAAGGCCTAGGCTCAGGAGGATAGGGACCCCAGCCACCACCTCAAGTATTATTTGAAATGTCTCTACATTTTTCAAATTACAAGGACATTGAGGATGTTGTGGAGCATGTTCAAAAAATTCAAGATGTTATGGTGTACAAAGGGTATCATAACCCAAAATGAAAGGCGATCACTACTAAGAACCAAATTGCAAGGGTGTGCATAAATGGTATAGAAATTATGACCAAATTGCAAGGTGTGCATATTGGTATAGAAATTATGACCAAATTGCAAGGGTGTGCATAGCTGGTATAGAAATTATGACCCTCATCAAATGGTGGTGGATTATATTGCCTTAAAGAATTCATTCTTGGTAGAGTTCCAAATTCTTGAGTTTGAGTAAGAGCATCATCACTTTCAAGGAGATTAAACAAGGAATGATGAAGAGTGTGTAGAGTATGATGTGCACTTTAAAACTCTCTTTTCTAAACTATCATATGATATTCATCCTTCTCAAGATGCACATTGTTTTGTTGGAGGATTGATCACCCCTTTTAGAAGGGCCTTGTCTCATAAAACTTTTACTGCACTCCACGCGAAGCATCAAAGCCGCCTTGCTTCACCGAGGCTATCGGGTAGTATTGAGCATCTGATGTTAGCTCATTCTTGGAGGCACAAATTTCTTCTATGATAAAAAAATTGGAAAAATTATCTATGAATTCAGACCATGAGAATTGGAGTGGTTTATGGTCCACTAATTGTGAAATAGAGGGGCACGTTAAGGATAATTGCCCCAGAGGATGGTACGTGTGGTGACATTAGATTGTGAGATCTATCATGGGGACCATGATGTAAGTATATGTCCCTTACTACAGCACGTGATCAAGAAGAATGTATCTTGTTATTACAAAATTTTCACCTCCACAACCCATGATACTAAGGATTGTAGGCTCATTGATCAGATCCATGAGGCCATTGATCATGGGGTGCGCCAAACTAGCATCAGCGTAGTTCCAAGGATAATGATCACCGTGGTGGAGGAGCGTGCAAGAGGCGCACATGGAAAAAAATTTCGAGGAGGATTCCATGGTCAAGGTAACCACAGAGGAAGGATTAAGTTCCCTCGTGGAACATGTTTCAACTGTGGATCTATAGAACATTACAAGCATGAATTCCCAGACCTATTGCAGTGCTCATGGTGTGGAAAGAAGCATAAGTATGAGGAGTGCCTTAATTATTTGAGCATATGAATAAACAACAATTGAAGAACAAGGGCACTCAACGATGGTCGTGATTAAGAAGGCATACATACAAAGTGGATTCCTTGGGTAACACCGGATGAAGGTTTGGAGCATTTCTTAGTAACAACAAGGATAGAAGCCACGCACGCGAGAGAGGTACCAAGACAAGACCCCGGTTACAAGGGAGGAGGTCATTCATGGGAATTATCTAGACCCCATGCATCAACATGAGATATATCAGACACCATGGATGTTATTAAAATCTTACAAGGGGAGATATAGTATCTAAAGGAGTAATCCAGGAAGGAGGAACAAGGAAGGAGAGTCGAGACACAAAAGGATGACCTAGATGAGGTCAAGGAGGTGTGTAAAATGCTAAGGCAAGAGAACATAATTCCTTTCTTAGGATCCTAGTTGAGGGAGAAGGTAACATGCATTGGAGAAGAGTGTGAGAGATAGTTCTTGCACGTAAACCTTCCCCCTCACAACCTCGACTATGACAAGGAGATTACATTGAATGCAGATTATAGATGGATGACTCCTCAACAATATACTCACCGATACTAGCGTGGAGGTTAATGTTATAACTTTCGATGCATGGCATCGATGGGGAGACTCGCATTATAGCCATGTTTGAATGTGTTGTATATGGAAAACAAAACTAAGGCAATGCCCTTCATCTCTTAAAGGATGCGCTTATTACTATTCAAGGAGCCAAGTTTACTTAGGACTTCAAAGTCTTGGTGCTCACCAAGGCGGATAATTTCCCAACACTACTTGGGTGCCCTTGGTGTTACAAGAATAATGTGGACCTTTGGTTCAACAAAGGGTACATCAGCTTCAAGAACAAGGAGGAACAGGTCATTATACCCATGGTTGATGAGATTCGACGCCCTATATTGAACCATTGGGAGAAGAAGTTTTGGAAAATTTTTATGTGCGCTCAATAAGAGACTCCCGAGATGATACACCCTACTAACAGGGTTATCTAGTTTGAATATTCTCATTCAATGAGTGATACCACCATTCCGGCTTGTGACAATTAGGCACATGGAACTTATGAATTAATAAGATGACAGTTGAGAGGATTAGTGACCAAGGTAACAAAGGCGTGCATGGTTAGGCGCTTTGAGGAAAAGAACTACCCAAGTATTCATGAGAAGCCTTCCCGACATCTTTTTGTAGGAGGTGGAAGCTCAATGGAAGAATTAGAAGGAATGGAGGGATATGTTAAGTTATGTCTTGCTACGCACAACATCTCGGTGGTGGGCCACACATCGGGAGAGCCTTTTAGAATGGCGCAAGGTAAGAATTGTTCTTTGTATTAGATTTTCTAGGATTAATATACCCACCATCATCAAGGACTACCATGGGAAGGATCCCACCTCTTTCCATATCCAGAGTGTGAACGGGTCTAGAGAGAAGGTGTGAAATCTTTACCACCATCCCTCCTGGGTGCATAAGTTGTATACTACGCTACATGGTTGTCACGCATGCATGGTACATTCATTCGAGACATGCAGCCGAGATAAGGAAATGGCAAGAGCTCCCGACTAACATTAGTCAAACCTTGAATATCAAAGTACCAAGCCATCATTGATAAGGCCTCGCAGGTATCAAGCACCTTACCATGGGGATAGTGCTAAGATGGAAGATAGGCTATTGTAATTACTAGGTGAACTAGGATTGGAGGCGTGCTTTGGAGAAGAAGAGGAAGCGGAAGAGTTACAACTTGAGCTCGCGTGTTTGGAAAAAGAGAAGGGAAAGTTTGTATATGTGATTGATGGAGAAGGAATTGAAAGCTTAGATCTTATCCATTTTGTAGGAACTCACAAGGTAGTGGATAGTGTAGATGCACCGCACGCGCCTACCATGAGTCTTTAAAAATGAAGAAAGTTAACATTGGTTTAGAAGAAGAACCTAAGGAATCTATTATTGGAGATTCTTGGATAGAGAAGGAAGTATCAAGATCATTGATCCGCTTTGTGAAATTGAGGATGTATTCCCGTGCGGGTACCATGAACTCAAAGGCGTTCACCACTCCTTGGGGAAATGAAGATAAAGTGAAGGACAGTGTGCACCGGGTTAGAAAAAGTCCCTACAGGATGAATCCCGGTTGCATGATGAAGTTTAAGGAGGGATAGACAAAATGATAGCTTCCGAGATCATTGAGGTGGTAGAAGAATCGGAGTGGATAAGTCCAATGGTAATCATCATCAAGAAGGATGGGTGGATTAGGATTTGTGTGGATTATAGGGAATTGAATTTAGTTTGTGTCATTGATCCATTTCTGACCCCCTTCACTAAAGAAATTATGGAAGGAGTTAATGGATGCGAAATATATTCCTTTGAGATGGATTTTCAGGATACCACCAAGTCCAGATTGCAAAGGAGGACCAGGAGAAGACAACTTTTACCACCAAGTGGGGAAGTTTTGCATATAAGGTCATGCCCTTTGGGTTGAAGAATGCACCTGTTGTCTTTTCACGCATAGTGGTGCAAGCATTCCAGGACTTCATCCATAAATTTATTCAAGTCTATTTGGATGATTGGATAGTATATGGTTTGGTTAAGGACCATTGTGACAACTTGAGATTAATGTTTGAAAGGTGTAAGCGGTTGAGGATATCCTCAACATTAAGAAGTTTGTGTTTGTTACACCCTTTGGGACTTTATTGGGGCATATCATATGTAAGGAGGGCTTCATTGTAGATCCCGCTAAGGTCGGTTAGCTTATTATGGGGTTAAGGGAGCCTACTAGCTAATGAGCGCAAGTGCGTGGATTCCTTGGGTATACGGGGTATTATAGAAAATTCATTAAGGGATATGCCAAGATCATCGGGCCTTTAGAGGAGCTTCTTAAACACAAGAGTGTCTTCCATTGGGGAGAGGCACAGTGAGAGGGTGTTTGATACATTAAAATATAGGCTTATTACCACGTCTATTTTATGTTTTCCCTCTCGGGACAAGCCCTTCCATGTCCATGTAGATGCCTCAGAACCACCATTGGAGTAGTGCTTACACAACCAGGTGATAGGATTGTTGATCATCCTCTTTGTTTTCCGATCAAGAAGCTGACACCAATAGAGTATAATTACACCACAACCAAGTGCGAGGCATAGTTAATGATCTACGCGCTCTTCAAGTTTCAACAATATCTGATGGCAACACCCTTTATGTTTTACATCGACCACATGTCATTGAAGTATTTGGTAAACAAGCCCATTATTCAAGGGTGCATATGTCAATGGGTGTTGTTGTTTCAAGAGTTTGAATTCACCATTGTAGTGAAGCCCGCAAAATCAATTGCAGCCCGATCATATTTCAAGGATGATTCAGGAGAGGATGTGCAAAGTATTGAGGAAAGAATGTCAAACACCTAACTATTTAGGTTGCGGCGTGCGCCTCGCATTTGGAGGAGATTGCAATATTCTTAAAAGAAGGTGTGGCACCGGATGGAATGAAGGCATTGGAGAAGAATTAGTTTGGCCATACACGCCACACCCTACATGTTAATTGGTGGAGACTTATACAAGTTGGGACGTGATGAATTTTTGCATAGGTTTGTATTAGAGCATGAGCACCTAAAGCCGTCATGGAGGAAGCACACGGAGGAAGTGCGGGTGGGCATTATGTAGGTGATGCCACCGTGCATAAGATATTAATGGTAGGTTTATGGTGGGAAACCTTGTACAAGGATTGTAGAGATTATTGTAAAGTGTGTGACCATTGTTAGTGCATTGGCAAACTAGGAAGGAGAGATGAGATGCCTTTGCACCCTATTCCCAATGTAAAGCCTTTTGAAAAGTGGGCGATAGACTTTGTAGGACCTATTACACCGGCAACACGTAGGAATGGGTCACATTATGTCATCACTTACACATATTATCTCACAAGGTGGGCAGAGGTAGCCCCAATTAAATATTACACGGCAGCAATAACAACAAGGTTCTTGTGGGATAACATTATCCCGAGGTATAGATTCCTGTGAATCGACTAAATGTGATATGGGTACGCATTTCTTGAATGAGACTATGAGGATCCCTGTTATTTGAGTTCATGGTGGCTCATCACAAGACTACGCCCTATCACCCATAACCAAATGGAACGTGGAAGCATTCAACAAAATACTAAGTCATACCTTGACCAAGATTTGTGATGTTGGAAGACAATATTGGGATGACAAGGTATCAGCAATATTATGGGCTTAAATGACTATGCATAAAAGGATAAATAAAACCACACCATTTCAATTGGTGTTTA
Source organism: Taxus wallichiana var. yunnanensis (assembly GCA_018340775.1). Classification (NCBI taxonomy): domain Eukaryota; kingdom Viridiplantae; phylum Streptophyta; class Pinopsida; order Cupressales; family Taxaceae; genus Taxus; species Taxus wallichiana. The sequence goes on from CM031243.1 coordinate 718,162,391, forward strand.
GTGTGGAAGTTGTTTTTCCGGTTGAATTTATGTTACCTTCTACGTGAATAGTGCACACATGGAGGATTAGGCTGATGAACAAGTACTTGAAGAAACGATTGATGAGCTAATGAAACTAGATGAGAGACAATCACTTACTCGATGGAGCCAGCACAGACGGTGGAAAAGGTAAAGCAAAAGGCTTTACATGATCACCATATTAGAAACAAGAAGTTTGAGGCTGGGCAGATGGCGTTACTTTATGATTCCAAGTTTGGTGCCATCCTAGGAAGTTGAAAGTACATTAGTTGGGTCCCTACACAATCTTGTACATCCTTGATTCGGGCACATGCCAATTACAAGCGCTGGATGGCACGAAGTTTCCTAAAAACTTCAATGACATTAGGTTGAAGCCTCTACTATAAATAAGTCTTCTTGGTGTTTGTAAATAAGGTAGTTTTTCCAGTTAGTTTAGAAGTTCCCTTTATGAGTTTTTTTCCCTTTCTTGTTTTTTCCTTTCGCGTTGTTGTTTTGTTTTGCGCCTTGGGTGACATGTAACCTTATTGCTATTTTTGGAGAATTTTTGAGTGTACTGAGAGGACTGCGCATCACTTTAAGTGTGGGCTGGAGAAAAGTGAAGAAGTGCATGATTAAAGTATAAAGAAATTTGTGTTGAAAAGCCTTGTTGAATGGCCGGGTTGAAAGAGGTATATAAAGAGAAGATTAAAAGAACAGCTTGGTGCCAGGGTAAAAGTGCATTTGAAAACAACATGAGGTAGGCGAGAGCAAGGATCAGGACAAAATAAGTTCCTTTTTCATGGATTACGCACACACAAGAGTCTCCCCGTCAGTTGGATTGACTACACGCTTAAGGTTGGAAGAATTTTCGCGCAAGGTTGGGCGTGCAAGTGAAAGGTTTGAAGATGGGATTTTCTTGAAAAATTCACATTAAATGAGCAAGATAAAGTGGTAGGTGAAGTATCATTTAATGATCAAAAATTGAAAATCTATAATTAACGGGTTGAGTCACTTTCATTTTCACTTTGTGAATAGAGAGAAGCGATTGTGCATTTGTGGCAAATTAAGGTTTCCAAAATTTGATCGTGTGAAGAATAATCTGCAAGTGTGAGGTGCGAGCAGCCAAGTTTGAATCTACAAACTAGAAGGGATTTCATGGGTGTTAGAAGGATTATGAGGAGGTGTCATTTTTGGAAGTGTTATCCCCTGTTAGGGTTTTATGAAGCTAGGGCACGGGAAAAGTGATTTTCTTCACTGACTGAGATCTCGAGACCGGAGGAAGATGAAAAGCGAGTGACAAGGAGTAAGTGAAGGGGTAAGAGGACGAGACAATGGCACCAAAAAAAGGAAAGGGAAAATCCAAGCAGCAAGTGCACGAGAAAAGTATGAATGAAGAGTGGTATGCAGAGATGCAGACCCAAACGGGGTAATGATGGGTAAAGAATGGGAGTTTCACCCGAGGAATGTGCCCGTGAGTGACTACAACCATCGGACGAACATGATCGAGAAGGATATGGAACTTGAGTTAGTGCGTCCACAAATAAGTAGACACTAAAAGGGTTTCCCATTTACAATGATGATGTAAAGGTCAAGATGGAGAAGGTGGTATTGCTGCAACTCTATGAGTTGCCATATTTTGGAAAGCTAGAACACCTATATCAATGGCTAATGTCGCAAGTACATGAGGATTACTTCCATTTTGCAGGGCACAAGATGTGCATCACTCCTCAACTCATCTCACATTGCATGGGCCTCAAATACGAAGGAGTCAACCTAGATGATGACCTAAGCGACAAGGAGGCAATTCAGAAACCATTACTAAATACACTGCAAGAAAGGGTTGAGATACTACGACATCTCAAACATCAAGGACCCAAAGTGATGAGGATGGCCACACATCTAGTGACAAAGCTGAATGTCTAGGAGAGATGGAATCAAGTCAATAAGCCTTGGTTACATGTCTACAAGAAATTATAGAGGGAACCATCTATAATGTACCGCATACATCACGGAGGAAATTTTTAGTTATGCAGAGGAGGGGGATAGAATCCTCTTCAAAGCAACATCTTGTTAACTATAGTTTTTCGTAGGTTGGTGTACCAGATGCATCAGAAAATTTTTATGGGAATACCCCACCAAGGATCCTTCACCCGCAAAGAGGTTTGTGAAGTATGCATGCGACACAATGTCAAGCACCCACAAGGTGAACTGGAGAAGTGGTATACGTGCTCGAGGAATGCATTTGGGGTAGAATGGAGGATTCCTAAGTAACTTTAGTCAGTCTTGAAGAAGAAACCGAATTTATGGTATACCAACACTTCCACTGGGCGAGTTCAGACTAGTAGATGAGTCTTGGAGCTCATGGTGTAAGCTTCCTTTGTGTTCACAGATCAATACTTCCAAGCGGGAGTAAATAGATTCTTGGATTCCAAAAAGCTAAGACTGGAACTCGGTAGGATGGACCGGGAACATAGGGAGTTGAGAAAGAAGTTTAACTACCTGGAGGTAAGCACGCATACGTAGAGAGATATGTATCACATGAGATACAAATGACAAGGCTAATGACAATGTCCATTGCAGGAGGATCCATGGCGCATGTGTACCTCGCATAAGGCCCAAGTTTGAGAAGGGATCGTACGAAGAATGAGGTCTCCATACTCGAAGACCCCATGGGTAGGAAGAGGCCCATGCCCAAGAATAGGGAAGAGAAGGAGAAGCACCAAGTGTGCAGACCGTCAGCAAGTGAGCATCTTGTCGACAAGCACCAAGCCTAGTACTTACGCGTGCAAAAAGAAGTCCTTGGAAAAGAGAAGACACCGAGAGGAAGAGGCACTAGAGAAACCCTCACCAAGGAGAAGTCCCTGAGGGAGAGGAAGAATCTGAATCCTGTTAAGGAGCCACCTCTCAAGAAAAAGCAAAGGATAGAAGAATAATATGACTCGGAGGAGACCAAAATCTTGGAGAAACACCGGGTCAAAAAGAGGATGAGAGTGGAGAAGGTGACGACAGCAGGGAGAACGAACTGAAAGGGACCAAGATCCACATGTCTTGGAAGTATACGACTCTAGAGAACAGAGTGGATAGGAGAAATAGGAATTCATTTTCACACGATGAAAGAGTACATTGGGTGAGGAAGGTTCCCAAGACATGGGAAAGACCGAGGAGGATAGCATAGAGAAGTAGGAACCCATAACCTTCACAAAAGAGTAGATAAGCGAGGTTGTAGAGAGAGAAGAAAAAAAAGATGCTTGAAGCCTTTGTAGACCAGGAGTTAGAGTGCAACATGGATATAGTCTTTGGAGGAAGGAAAAGAGGAAGATAGTGAGAGGAAGCAAGCTAATATGGGAGGAGGTCCCACCCTAACTCAGTAAATTTTCCAAATGGCACGTGCTTGGGGAGAAGGAATCTTGATGCAAAGGCTAGTAATGAGCTACGTAGATGACTCAAGGAAGGTGTTACGCACATGGTTCCATAGCACTATACCCACCGAAAGGATTCTATCCATGGGGTCATTTGAAAATGAGGGCGCATACCCCAGAGCAAGAAGATGCTTTCTTGGGAATTTGAGTCCCACATTGACAAACCATACTTCGAAGTCTACTAGAAAGCACTCATCACGTTTCTAGATTATAAGGAGACAACCCCTTAGTGAATTCTCGGAGATCTCGGACGAGCAATTATGCAATGCTCTTAATAAGGTCACGATTGAGACAAAGGTAAGGCTATTTGCATAAAATGATGAATAAGGTATCTAGAGGGAAGTTAGCTAAGAAAGAAGAAGAGTTGGTGAGATGGCGGGAACTTGAAGCAAGAAGAATTGATTAGCGTGCAACCTGAGGTGCAAGCTCAAAGATGAGAATTCAAAGGTGTAAGAAGTCTACAAGAAGGTGGATTCAATCAAGAGAGCCATCATATGAAGCACCCGGACCTAGCGCCAATCCCTCGAGGTACGCATTAACTTTAGAATGCTTAGAAGACCTAACACCCATCCTCACCATGGAGAGATGACCATTAGCCTGGAGTCTATGGAGGAAGTAGTAGCACGCTTGAAGGAAGAAGACAAGTTGAAGGTTGTAGCACTCATTGCTTTGAGTATAGCAAGGTGCTCACAGATGTAAAGATTACTTCTCAATCTATTGAGGCCACATATGAAAAATGCGTGGGACAGTTGTAAGGTAGCAAGTGCTTTGGTCACTACCCATGAATTAGAGCTAAAATAATTCTAGGAAAAGAATAAAGGAAATAGGGTGGAGAGGGAAAAGTCAGCGGAAATAGAAAGAAAATAAGAGGAGATTGAGGCACTAAGGGGATCAATCAAAACACGATGAAGGAGATATACCATCATATCACTAGAATGATGGACACACTTGAAGACTTGGGCAAGGAGATGGAAAATATTGTTGACACTTTGGGTGCCTAGGGGATTGGCCTAACTTTTGATGAGGTAAACATCTTGGTTGGTGATCTCGTCGAAGGTGCGAGAACAAGGTCAATACATGGAAAAATTGGAGGTCGACTTACGGATGGATTTCCCTAGCTCTGCTAAGCTAATACCCCCCCCAATTCTTTCTTCTCTCCCCATTCTTTCATTCCCTTATTCTTTTGAAAAATGTAAGGCTATCGCTAAAATTCTTTAAGGTAGCGTGCATCTTGGTTAAGTAGAATGTTTCGAGGACATAGAACGAGGCATAATGTGGGGTGATGTTGGGCCCCTAGAATGTTGACCAAGTATGAAGGTACATAGGCGCGTGAGATCCCAGTTATAGAATGGTGCGTAAGGAAAAAGCATGCAAGAAAAAGAGTGAAGGAAGCACATAGCTCGCGGGACACGTGAAAGGAGGTTCAGGACTTAGTCAATTTGGGAACCCAAGGCAAAACACGTGAAAAGTGTGATCGGTTGCATGTAGATAAGATGCCAATATACACATATGCATCTTCATAGAGATACATGGAGACATATAGACATATGGGGAGATATATATAGGGAATAGTGGGTTAGAGAGTGAGTGGGGCTCTGTAATTGTTGTGAGTGGATATTTGGGTTGAGGAAAGGATGTACTAAGCATGGAGTTGTAATTTTTCTTTTCGTTAGCTTAGTTACATACGTCCCGGTGATACGCATGACTACGGTCGCTCTCTATGACTCTCTGTAATGGATCAATGAATATAATGAGGTTACTGTTATAAATAGACATGGATATCAATGGTCTTGATGCATATTTCTCTTATATGAGTTCTCTTTCCTTTCATACTATGTATGAATGCTTGTATAATTTCTTTCTATTATAATGTATATTCGGATTCTATTAAAGCATTTGGTCTAAAGTGACCTGCAAGGATCTAGAGGTCGTTCCGAGAGTTATGGTTCTTGTATTCCTTAACTTCCCTCCTAAAATACTCTTACACTAATCATAGTTGATGATTCCCATTAAACTCACATAAAGAGAGACTCGGCACCAAGCGCGTGCCTCGAGTGAGCGCTTAGCTTTTTTTTGGGTGATACGCTGGTGCGTATGGGGTTCTTTACTTTTGTGATAGGATTAAAAATTACTACAACTATTTTTAGGAAGGGTGGGAAAATTTATTTTGGCTATATATTGTGTGCCTTTGCAAAGTAATGGGGATTCTTTCGGAGGAATTTTGATAAATGAGTACTCGAAGCAAATTTTTCTAGTTTTTCCTCCGAGTGTGAAGTATTTTATGCCTTTTCAAGTTATTTTTAGTCTTATGTATGTTATATTAATATTGTGAATGTAAATTCCCTAATCAACCACCTTACCCTACTACAAATTCAGTCTTTCTGCTTAATTTTAATGTGCATGTTAACTTATTAGTACTGTTGTGATTCTCCTTCAGTACAATCAAGTATTTTCCCTTAGATATTCTAGAAAAAACTATTGCTTTGTGCATCAAAATCCTTCCAAATCAATTGTGCATATACTCAGTCAAAGCCCTCATAAAAATTCGGTGTATCATCTTTTACAGTCATCTTTTACTCTCAAACTCCTAGAAATCAGTTTAGATACACTAATAAGGAACCGGCCTGATACTAGAGACTCACCTCAAAATAGGGATACCCAGAGACCGAGGTGTTTCCATTGATCTACGAAGGAGAGAGATTAATTGTGTAAGCCCTAGAAAACCTGCAGCCATCTCTCTACAGGTGTACTTTTGAGAGATAACATTTTTGGCATGATCTGGTGGGACCAAGAATCAGATCTCGCATGCAAGTTACAAATCTACAACAGACAGTTAATAAGCATAAAGTCACTTCGTGAGCACGTTGCATCAATTTATTTTAAATATTTGAATATATTTTGGCGACTCCAATGAGGAGATAATTTCAAACTAGTATCAGTAACATGTTCCATGCCTAATGTGACTACAAGATCATCAGTAAGAGGAATTCCTACTGAATTTCTTTCTTTACCTTTGAATTCTGCTAGAAGGAGAAAATTTGGTAATACTTTACCTTATAATAGACCTAGTTTTGATAGCTCTCCTCCGGTATTCCTTCACCACTTATTAATTTCTCTATTAACATCCTAGTTTTTCAAATGAACATTCAATCTCCTAGGAATTTTGTGACCTTTACTAATGATGAGCCCATTAGTAATCCTAGTTTACCATGACATTCCTAATGCTGCCATGAAAATTCTGCCATCATTCACAGGTGAAAATCAGGTTACACCAGTTGAACATATCAAAGATGTTGCAGCCCTATGTGTAGTCCATAATATCACTCATGAAGACATGGCTCTAAGACTTTTAGCTGCATCTTTTAAAGGGCAAGCCTTGCAATGGTATAGAAACCTAGAAATTGGCAGCATAAGAACTTGGGATGACTTAGGTGAAAAATTGTTGAAACAGTTCCAGGATAATTCAGATCATTTGTCTCTCATCGAACAATTATCTACTATTAAAAGAGCTCCAAATGAATTTATGTCCAGTTTCAATATCCGCTTTTCCAGAACTTGGGAGAGAATTCCAACAAGTGTCAAGCCTCAAGTTGATCATGCTTTCCTTTATTATCTTAGAGCATTAAATAGTGATATCTCAACTATGATTCAGTCAATGGGTGGAGAGACACTTCCAAATGCTTATGATATTGCTATCTCGAGCTGAAAATAGTCTTATTCAAGCTAGAAAATTAGCACCAAGGCCATCAATGCCATTTTTGGTAGATTTAGCACCTATTCCTCAGCCTATTACAATCATAGAGCCCATTGTTGTAGCTCCATTAGATGATGTATTCAAATCTTTACAGACTATGGGAAATAAATTGACTTCAATTGAGAATAAAATTACATTACCTAGCAGACCCTACCAGGCTCCTTATCATCCCTACCAATAGAATCAACAAAATAGGCAGCCCTATCAACAAAATCAAAATTATAGGAAGCCTTACCAAAGAAAGGCGATTTGACACAAAGGCTCATAGTTCATCTAACACTTTAGTCCCAATTAATATGGATACAGAAGATTGGTGTCAACCTTGTAATCAACCTCATTCAGCCTACAACTTACCCAAATGTTTTTTTGAATATGAATCTTGTTTCACAACCTCAATTTGAAACATTGTTCATGCTTCAAATGGAGGGTGGGAAGAAAGAGAATCATGTTCGTAAAGCACCTAAATAGAATTTAGTCAGGTTTTAATGAGGAATATTTCATCAGTCACTACTAGAGCTCAAGCGAAGGTTTGCTGAAAATCAAAAGTAGCAAAATAGGCATATCATGCCTACTATCACCGACAAGACATCATCTCTCGCTCCAAAGTCAACTAACAACTCTATTTTTCCTAAAAAAGTAGCAAGTTTCCCAATTGATAAAGGTCATCAAAGATAGCTATAGCCTAATCCAAGAAGACTGTTTATACCTTAGATATCCAAGGCAACTGAAGCAAAATCAGTTTTTGCTAAGGCCTATTCTAAGACAATTGATTTTGTCTCTAATACAGTTGCTTCTTTTAACATTGTTGATGTAATGAAAAAGCATAATGTTAACATCTCAATGTGGGACGCTCTAAGTATTCCTGGACAACAAAATTTACTTTCTCATGAACTAGCTAAGCTACAGATTTATTCAAATATAGTAGAAAAGAAGTTGGAAGACGTACATGGTCCTGGGGACATTTGAGAAAGACCATATTAAAGAATTTAAGTGGATGGTTCAAAAGTTATGAATTCTCATGACATCAAGAAACCACCACCATTTTATTTATCGTTGATTATTGGTGAAAATCTAGTTCATAATTGCATGGTGGACAGTGGTGCAAGTAGCATAGTTATGCCAAAAGCGATTGCAGAAAAATTAGGGTTGCAGTATGAGCCTACAGAAAGGAATTCCTTACAACTTGATGGAACTACAACTAATACGCTTGGTGTATAATCAAAAATTTAAAATTGACATTACATGCTTGTCCAAATGTTTCTATTATGCAAGATGTTACTGTTGTGGACCTACCTCCATATTTTGCCTTGTGCTTATCTAGATATTTCATAGTGAAAATAGGAGGTTATCTCTCTTCGGATTGGTCCTTATTTTTTACTACACATTATGGAACTAAGGTTACTATCAATTCAAAACCATTGCGATTCCATATTGAGTCTCATTCTCCAAATGCGTAGCTAATTACTCAAACTTTAGAGCAATCTAACTTTGATGATGTAGCTCAAGTTTCAGCATTAGATGGTGTTTCTAACATGTTTATGGATGAAAATAAAGTTGAATAACATGCCCGTGATTCTTTTAAAGAAGTTCAAGAACATATTTCTAGTGTGTATTGTCAGATGCATGAAGAAAATACACCACTTCCCTCTGTCCAAAATAGATAATTCAGCGTAGTGACTTGGAAACTTTATTTTGATGGACCTAAGAACAAGAAAGGACAAGGAGTAGGTTTTATGCTCACTTCCCAATAGGCCAAAGGTATTTCTCGGCTTTGAGTCTCCGGTTTTCATGTAATTTCAATGTATCGAATATGAAGCATTAATTTATGGCTTACTTTGGGCCGTAAAGAAAGGTATCAGCACATTGCAAATCTTTGGTGACTCGAGTTGGTTATCAATCAAGTGAAAATAATTAATTTCTGTAAGAATCCATTAATGAAATCTTATATACATAGAGTTTGAGAATTAATGGAATATTTTGATGCTTATTAATATTCACCATCCTAGAACTGAAAATAAGCACGCATATAGAGACTTGCAACAATTGGTGTTAGTTTCAAGTACTAGAACAGATAGAAAATAGCAAAATTTAGCCCCATATTAAGATAATTGTCAGGCCTTCTATACCACGATAACGAATCAAATTGGCAGGTCTTTGAAAGTGATGATCAAATCAGAGGTTTTTGTAAAGAAGAAGCTAAGTTTTCAGTAGTAAATTAAGATAAGTTACAACATTTATATGGTGATGAGATTGTTCAATTGAAGAAAACTAAACTACCTCAATGTCTGGTCACATTGGAAGACATCTTCAAAGACTTCGATGATCGCTAAGAAAGGTGAAGACTAAAATTTCAACCCCCTCTGATAATTATGAAGAGATCTTGGTTGATGAAGGGAAAAAGCTATTTCTTGGAAAGGTATGTTCCTTAACCGAAAAGAAGTCATTTATTAATCTTTGCAAAGAGTTTAAGGATGTTTTTTCTTGGAAATACCAAGATCTGAAAGGATTTGATCCCATTCTAAATACAACATACAATTGAGTTACATCCAAATGCTAAGCCTGTTAGATAGAAATAGAGGCCTGTAAATCCAAAAATAGAACCTCTGATGAGGAAAGAATTATCTAAATTGATTGAATTAGGTATTATCTTTCCAGTTAAGCATTCAAGTTTGGTAGCCAATCTTATTCCTATTAGGAAGAAGAACGGTGAAATCAGACTATGTGTATATTTCAGAGATCTTAATAAAGATTCATTAAAAGATCATTACCCACTCTCGAATATGGATAAAATTTTGATAACAGTCTCAAGTTCAAATAAACTATCTCTTCTCGACGGTTCAAAGTGGCTATAATCGGATTTTAGTTCGAGAAGAAGATAGATACAAAACAACTTTTACCACTAAGTGGGGTACCTATGCTTACAAAAGAATTCCTTTTGGTCTTTCAAATGCCAGTGCAACGTTTCAACGTGTAATGGACATGGATTTCTAGAGCTTGTTAAATAAATACATTCTTGTTTATTTGGATGATATTAGTGTGTTCTCAAAAATCTAAAATAACACTTGATGCATTTAAGGTAGACTTTAGTTGTGTAGGCAATTTGGAATATCCTTGAACTCGTCAAGTCTATCTTTTTAGTACATCAAGGTAAATTACTTGGTCATATTGTTTCTAAGCAGGGTTTAGCAATTGATCCTTTCAGAATGAAGCCATATCACAACTAAAATTTCCTCATCATAAGAAGGCATTAAATATTTTTCTTGGAAAAATCAAATTTGTTAGAAGATTTGTCCCAAATTTTGCAACATTGATTAAACCACTCACAGTTATGCTAAAGAAAGAGAAAAATTTCTCTTGGACCAACGAAGGAAGAGAAGATTTTGAATCAATAAAAGAAGCTATCTCTCAAGCTCCTACTCTTGCAAATCCAAATTTTGATAAAGATTTTACAATGTATGCACTTGCAGGAACTAAAATAATCTCAGCTATTTTAACTTAGGTTAATGTTGAGAATATTGAGCGCCTAATTGCTTCCTTCAGACGAGTTTGCATGATTATGAAACAAGGTACACATTTCTTGAAAAACAAGTAATTTCAGTAGTCAGAGGACTAAATAATTTCAAGTATATGCTTTCGAACAATAAAATCCACATTCTTGTTTCTCATCCAAGTGTGAAAGAATTCTTACTAAATAAGGAGTTAAATGAGAAAAGAGCATACTAGATAACAAAGGTCATGGAGTATGATGTTGATATTTGGGTTGCTAAAATAATTCGAGGAAAAGTTTTATGTGAAAGGGAATGAGGGTCAAACAGATAGAACAAAGGAATCATATGATAGGGTTGGCACACAAGTTAAGAGATTTTTTTACAATGTCCATCCTTGGTTAGTGTGCATGGACATATTATAATGATGAGATGGAGTATCTTGAGAACTTGGTGGGAATGTTATTGGTTAAAATTTTAAAGGGTGCAGGACCATCCGATGAAGAGATATCCAAGGAAAAAGAGAACAACGAAATAAAAGTTAATGCTTTGATCACTAAGTTGGAATACTTGTTTTCCCAACTCCAGAGGCAAATGCATTGGCATATATGGGTTTCAATAGATGCGAAAGTGTGAGCCATTTATTGAGACTAAAATCATGGAAGAGGAAGAATATCTCGAAGGCCGTATAAGAAAAGGTCCCCAAAAATACAATTAAGTGCACTTAGTTGATTATTGAGACCACCACACAAAAGGAAAAAATCAAGACAAAGTGCGAGAATCTTGAGTTTAGGATTGGCGAGTTCCATAATTCCATACTGGAATACATGGATGTTTTTTATGGAGCTTGCATAGAGTTAGTGGTGGTCATGTAGAAGCTAAAGAGAAGAGTAGAGGAACTAACATCGAATCACATACCGAGATATTGTAGAAGTATCATCGGTGAAGGATTTGAAGGAGTTATAGGAATGTAATTAGCTGAAGGATGTAGTGAATGCAGAGTTCCCAAGCTCTTCTAGACATATTATAGGTTTTTGGTATGATGTGCAATTTTGGATTTTAAGAGTCTTTTTTCCCCTTGAAACTTTTTGTACTTGATGATCAAAGAAATTACAGCTGGGAAGCAATCTAGGTATTGTGGGGTGATGTCGGGTCCCTAAAAGATACTAAGTAGAACTAACATAAAGGATTTTGGTGCACAGGATTCAAGCGCAAAGACAAGCATGGATGTAGAGCAGATAGTGTGTGGAGGCTTACACATGGGTATAATACATTTGAGACTTAGTCACATTTTGGTAGAACTGGAAGATGAATGGTTGGAGTAGAAGCCAAGCAAGGTTTTGGAGATAAGGATAGAACATGAAGACTTGCAGTTCAAGAAAAGTCTATTTTGAGATAGATCTCATACGAGGAAAGTTAAGACGACATGAAAAGTTTTGGCTATTAATAGGATTAAATCTATAGTTTATATTATAAGATAATCTATTATTAGCTAGATTTCATGCTTTTACAATTGTCTTATAATGAATTTCGGCTATTTCTAGCATGTGAGCTATTTTATGAGAGTGCATGAGTAGTGAAGGGAAATTCCCCACTACTATAAATATGTATTGATTTTCATGGTTTAGGACTCCATATTTGTTAGTGTTATGTTTGCTAGTTTATGAGTTCATGACTTATGATGATACTCTTACGTAAGTGTTCAACTTTTGTGTTTTACAATGATTAATAAAATGGATCTATGTGGTTGGATAATGATTATTGACATATTTGTTTCTAGATCTTGTATGGTAAATCTAATATTAGTTCTTGTTTGATTATTTATGCACTATGGTTAAGATCTAGTTTGCGTTATGGTTTATACTTGATTACCGTTATGGATCCGGATTGTATGTACGTTTATCATGCTAACTTCTTAACAAATCTACCATAAAGACAGACACTCAGTACACTTGTGCACTTTAGGTGAGTGCTAAGGTCTACCTTAGTGATGTGCCAATGTGCCTTGGGTTGTTTGGTAAAATAAAATACTACAGCTATGATGTTACCTAATGGACGGTTAGATCATAAAACCAATGCATAACATAATATTGGAGGCTTCTAGGAAATAGCTTTGTTAGTAAATTTTGATCATCCGCATTATCAGAAATGCTACATGAAAATATTGTAGATGATCTTGAGGGTCACCATGGCCATCAAGGTGGAAAACTTAGGAGTGATGAAATTTGGAGGAAGTGTATAAGTTTAAATAGAGGGTGTCAAAGGAATATGAAGAGGTAAGGTAGAATCAATAGGCGGAGATGCATAAGAATTATCTATTTGAGATTAACAAATTTAAGTTTATAAATCCTTATATAAAGAAGTAAAATCAAGATTTTTTGATGAATATTTGGGTTAGGCTAGAGATGTATTAGGTTGAATGATCGAGTGGTAGTAGTGGGAATGGAAGTAATAATATGAATGGGTTGAGTGAAGGGCATGGAAGCAAGGAAGATCCTTTGAGGGTCACCAAAGAAACATCTTGAGAGTTTTTAATAGATATCAAAGCATGAAGAATATGTGGAAGATGCATAGGATTATCATGCAAATATTAATGAAAAATTGGAAATATTTTCTAGTTGTTACCTATCATTAGTTTCCTCATCATTGGATTGTTCACTATCAAATGTTTCACTATTTTCCATAGGAATATTTTAAGAATAGGAAAAGGGGTTATCAGATTTAGCCATGGATTTAGAAACTATAGGGGGAAGATGGAGGGAGATCAATTTTCTCAAAAGACCCAAAACGACCACTATGGGTAGTGCATAAGAAGAAAACCCTAGAAAGAAGGTGGAATTTGAGTGATGGGTTCACCAAATTATTTAACAAAAATATAATATAATGTTAAATCTTAATTACAAAGTAATGCGGGATAGTAAACAATAAATCTCATATTTGAAAAAATAAAGTAAGAAAATAGATTTGAAACCCTAGGAGTAGAGAGAGAGAGAGAGAGGAAATGACTTAGCTTAATGTAGTATTGTTTTCTATACTAAAATTCCTATGCACGTTGAAAATTCATCCATATGATCTCAATGCTCACTCGAAGCATGCAAAACTACCGTGTCCCTCCTTAGTATCGGCTTAACAAGACGTCAACATTCTTAACCAAAAATATAACTAAGCATATCCATGTTCAACCATAACAACTCATTACATGCATTCAATTAGAAACACACATAATAAGGAAACATATAGATCAGATCATAATTAATACCAATTGCACCAACAGATCACCATACTCAGATACATCAATTATCAAAGTCCAACTAAAATTATCCATTGATAATGAAGTATTACATATCAAAAGTTGAATATATAATAATAATATCATAGAGTTATGTGTGCCATTATACCAGAATATCATACCAAAAGATAATACATTTGGTCCCTAATACATGGTGACATGTAAAATATATATATAGAGGTGGGGAATTTTCCTTCACCGCCCATGCATTCTAAAAAATAGGCTACATTCTAAAAACAACCATGTGCAAATACAAAAGCAACTATAACGCATGCATGCTTTCCTAACAAGACTAATAATAGATTAATCTATAACAAAAAAATTATTTAATCCTATTGTTAGCTTGATCCATGCGTGACCTTTGATCTTCAAGGACATATGTTTTATCTCCATAAATAGGCATTCCTTAATTTAAAATCCTTCATGATTTTACTCTTTGGAATGATCCTCACCCTAACTTACTTCTTCCTAATTTTATCATGCATATGCAAAATCGACTAAGTCCTGGGATTAGACTTTATGGGCATGCACCACTTAAACTAAACCTCTGCGAGGTCATGCACCCCAATTTCATGCTTACATATACCACACACCTACTTGATACTTAGTCAATTTTTCCAACCCAACATTATCCCACACTAATTACATTTCCACCCTTAGCAATGGGGTTTCTCAACTTATCTCTCCAAAGAATAAAATATAAAGAATGATCAACCAAGTTTGAAAGAATTAATTAAATGGAATAATTCCCAACATGCCTTACTCCTCATCTGGTAACAAAATCTCAAGGTACTCTTTATTTATCGTGCTCTCTATCTCATTCCATTCTCCCAGCCCCTTCTTTGTTGTATCTAGGATTTGTACCGATTGTCTTCTCCAACTACTCTAGATTCATATCTTCCCCTTTATTTTTAAGCTCTTGTATGACTCCCACAATGCCTTAGATCATGCCATTCATATAGTTTATCCTTCACGCTATCAAGGATCCAAAATCCTTTACTTTATCATCATGCAACTCTCTTGCATACTTTAGCACATCATGCTTCTTCACAATTACAACCAATGTTTCTTCTCTCCTTAGAGTCTTATCCTTTTGGCTACTAGGACTTCATTCTCCTCATGGATCATGTATTACTTAAGAATATTCTCTAGATCCTCATAATTACCTAGCACCCATCTTGCATTCTTCAATTCATCCTTCAATGTGTGTAACATAGCGTCGTACATTCCAATTCTACACACTATATCCTTCTTGTTCTTTTCCTACTCTACCATCGGGTCTACTTGAATTTCCCCTTGTGCATTTGGCATCTCATTTAGTAGTATGTACAATTAATATTGTAGAAAATGATATTCTTAAAGATAGTTCTTCTACATGTATTCATCAAATTCTAGATGCACCTCTCAAATTTCTCCCCCAATCTCGGCAAAAAGACCAAAATCCACAATCTCCTTCTTCCATTTCTTATCCCTTTGTGCACCTTACTCGGTGTTTTAATTTAATTTGTCTTGTTATTATTATCTTCTAGCAACGTCTTGTGCATGGCTGCCTTATCCAAGTTCCTTCACACCACCTCTACTGCCATCTTTGTCAAGGCATTACTCGCGTGCTCATCTATGAACTCTTTCAGCTTTATCGTCATATTTTCTTCTTGTGACATCTTCTTCATCATGTACTTGATGCAAGCTTAATATTTTACATTGAACTCACGTTCATCTATGTGTGTTTTCATACTCCAAGAAATATTATTTTTTAGTGCACATATTTTCACCCTTGGGATCTATCAACTCCTAGCCATATGACTTCTCATGAGCAATGGTGCTCTAGAACCTTGTGCAAATGATCTTTGAAGGGTCATCCACATACCCCAAATCCAATATCTTCAAGTTTTACTCTCCGTTATTTTTCTTAGAATGGTTATCCTTAGGAATATGTGTCTATGTGCAAAAAAATTGACCTTCACCTGAAGCACCTCCAAACTCACCGATGGCTCACCAAAGAATCTCCTATTTTTCCTCATCTTCTCCCGTGGGGATTTTTTCCTCTTCATGCTCATCATGCCCTCTATATCATGTTAGGATTATTCTTCTCTAAGATCCCCATCTCCTTCCAAATCAATAATTTATGTGGAATCTGTGTTATGCATGACTTCCTTAGATACTTCTTCCTCGTTATCACCCCTTGGCACATACTTGCACCTTCTCTTCATCTTCTTTTGTGGGATTGGTTTGACAAGTGATATCTTGGGAACCTCCCGGGTGGTTCTACACTACTACCGTGAGGATTATTTATTTTTAAATTTCTCCTACCACCTTGCTCAACCACGCCACCTTCTTATTTTTCTTTCTCCTCACCTCTGTCTTGATTATCACTTCTTCTTCCTTCCTAAGAGGGCTTTTTATCTCTAAAAAAGTAAACCCCGTTGAGAGATAATTGCAAGGGTTCTAATCTTGCTTTAGATCTCTCACTTTTGTAGATACAATGGAAACACCTCAAGTCTCTGGGTATACCTATTGTTGAGGTTCTCGGTATTAAGGCCGGTTCCTTTTTATGTATCCTAAACTAATTTTTAGGGGTTTTGAGGGTAAAAAGATGACTGGAATCAAAAAAGGGGTGATACACCAAAATTTTTGAGGGATTTGACTGAGTACATGCACAATCAAATTGAGAATGAATTTTGGAAGAAAAAACCAATAGTTTTCAATAGAATACTAAGGCAAAACACTTTTTGCATTGAGGGAATGATTCACAACAACACAATAAGATAAACATGCAAACTAATATTATGCGAAATTACTAAATTTGCAGCAAGGTAAGATGATTAATCAAGGAATTTGAAATTCAAAAGAATTAATGAGATATACACACCACTAAAAATAATTGGAAAGGCATAAATCAATTCTCATTCAAGGGGAAAACTGGAAAAATTTGCTTCAACACTCCTATGTCCAAAAGTCCTCCCCTGTGCCTTGAAATTACACACAATATATAACAAGATTATTCACCCATCCCATCCTAAAAATAGGCTAAATTTTGTACTCACCCATGCATGTTAATTGTACCCCTTTATCATGAATAAATAAGAAATAAAGATTAGACATGCTAATTATAATGAAGCATTACTAGCCTTAGTTACAAAAATACCGCTACCAAATTGAGTTGACCGATCTATTTTAATAAAATAGGATGAATAATTTGGCTAATAATAGCCCTTTCTTGTTGTGTAAGTCTTCTCAAATGTACATGAAATTTTTTTCTTCTCATGCTTGATGTGACATATGTGCATTCATCCACTTGTAATGGTAATTTTTTCTCTATCTCTCGATCCGTCTTCTTGTAGAGTCGTACAAAAATACATTATGTGTAAAAATCATGCCTTTAATTTCAATCAATTAGCAAAAATTATTGATCCTCTGTGGGGGCCACCTATAGGTATGTGCACAATAATAATATAATTCTTTTGTAAAAAAACAAATTCATTGAGAAAACTCCAATTTTGTCCTTTCATGATCCATGTAATAGCTTATGATGTTGACCATTTGGCATGTATTACTTTACCATTGACCCCTTTCTAATTCTTTTCTTAGCAAACATATTTGGATTCCTTTGTATCATGACATATATCTTTGTTTCAATCATGACCACCTTTGACTCCATGCTATATAGTATAGTGGCCCCCTCCATATAATTTGTCAAACGACACACATCATAGTGTCGTGCTCCCTTTTATGGACTAGCAGATGCTTTGGTTTACACTTTACTCTAAGGTTAAGAGGTAATGTAACCTTTAAAATTTTGGTCTCCCCTTTGACTAATGCATCATTGCACACATGATTTAATTGGCCCTTCTAATTTATATGGCATAAGGCTATGGTTTTCATTTTGACTATCTTTGATCATGACAAACATTATAGTGTTGAAACTTTTCATAAATCATGACATATAGTATAATGATGGATATAATCATGAGTGGGAAAAATACACCCCCTCCCCACATATCTTTGTCCCTTAATGAGGTTAGTGACTCTTCGTTTGAGACTAACCCAACTCTTGTTAGGGCTTTATGATGCATCGACACATTTATTCTTTCCTTAACTGCATGGTCGAGTTTGGTTACCCATGGTTTTATGGTGGTCCATCTTTGCAAAACCATTGATCCCTAGAATTTTATCTTTTA
This sequence comes from Taxus wallichiana var. yunnanensis, assembly GCA_018340775.1. Classification (NCBI taxonomy): domain Eukaryota; kingdom Viridiplantae; phylum Streptophyta; class Pinopsida; order Cupressales; family Taxaceae; genus Taxus; species Taxus wallichiana. The sequence continues at coordinate 718,180,513 of CM031243.1, forward strand.
CTCACTAATGGGTTAGGTTTTAACATGGTTGAGTTTGTCAATCAAAATACTTGGAAACCTAAAAACTTCGCATCTTGTGATCTCAAATGAGTGGAGGAACTCTCGCTAAAAAAATCACTTCCTCCATTGATTTTTGTGTTGAATTTTCAAGTTCATTCTATGAGGCTTATGTGGATCTTCTGGTTTTCCTTTGAAATTCCCGTCATTTGTATAGGTAAGCTCGAAGTCTATGTTCTTTCTATACTTTTCTGAAATCTAGGTGAATTTTCTATAGTTTGGAAATTGCATAATTGAAGCCTTTGATAAAATATTTTATTGGCGTGATTGGCCATCATTATTGTTACACTAAAAACTCGTCTTGTGCTATGAGTTGTTACTTTGGAAATAAAATAAATTTGTTCTCATATTCCCAGATCCGGGTCTATCGATTTGTTTCAAATCATTTCCTTTGTAGATGAAGCTCCAATGTTAGTTTTGTTTCGTCTAAGGCTATCATGATTAGGTTCGTTGCATTTTTTGTTATGGTTGTTAATATGTTATGGATAAACTCTTTGTTTGTGTTGAAATTTTCACATGGTTGGGTTTGAAACCTTGAGCCTACTACTTATTTTTGCCTCATATTTTTGTTTTCGTGGATTAAACTCTCATTTTATCCGGGTATATACATTTTTTTTTCTACAAGTTCAATCTCATTTCGAGCTGAATTTACATCTATCGTCCTTATTTTCTTATGGGTCTACTCTATCAGCCTATTTCCTTATCCTTGTTTTGGGATGGTTGAGATTTGTTACTTCTATATCTTGTACCGTGAATACGATGGAGGTATTGGGCTAGCTCTAAATGCCATTGTTAGAAGAATAACTTTGTACTTTGAGTCCTAGCTCAGCCATGTTGATGTTGGATCCCCTGTGTAAATTTCCTTAGTGTTTAAGTTGTGAAGAATAAATTTTTAATTTATCGACCTGGGCCTCAAAATTTTCTTAGCTCATTTCGATGTATTTGATATGTAACTCAAATTTTTCTTTATCTTGACCTGAAGGTGATTATCTCCATTTACATTATTTTATCATCGTGGTTTTTGCCTTATGTTTTGACCTAATTATTTACCATTAGGGTTTCAATGGTTTATGTGGCTTCAATGCCACGGATTTGTTTTGTGTCATTTTGAAAAGGTAATACTCAAACTCCCATTCTTTATTGTGAGACCGTGATTTTTTTAAAATTTACATCTAAATAATGTATCTTGTCCCTCATTTCACTCCATCACATTGTGATTTTGGTTCCATTTAAATATTTTAATGGCCACCATTTTACCATTTTGAGCTTTGCTTCTCACCTTGTGGGTCAAGTTTGTTTTCTCCAAAATAACCCCTTGCAAATCTTCACACAAGAGTTTATCAAAGATATGCTCGTTATCAGAAGCCTTATGCTTGCCAAAAATTTCCTTCAGATCTCTCTTCTCGGTCTATCATGGATTCCACATTCTTTACATAATGTATTAGAAGAGTTTCTATTTTGGCTTCATATAATCAATAGCTCAAGATTTTGCATTTACTTCTCATCATCCTGGAGCAGCTTCTATTGTAGGTTAGGGTTGAAAAAATTCTTGAATGGTGGATTTCTTCCGAACTTATGCCACTTAGTTGATGAAATTGAACCTTTATTGATCCGTATATTGATTAAAAGAAACATTGTCGTGAATTTTCAAATCCCGCAATTGAATTGGAATTTGAAAATGTATACGTAAAACACCTATAAAAATGGTCATAAATTTGTACTCCTTTGATACTCTATTACCATTGCTTGTTCTCCGTAGCTTGTTGATTTTGTAATGAATCTTCCAAAGACAACTTGTGAGGAAAAAATTCTTTGCTATGGTTGAGAAAATGTCAGATACCTTGATTATACTATAATGACAACCTATCCTAAGCTTTGGGTCATTTTGTGCAATTTTTAGAAATCTCATATGATAAGTGCCAATGATTGTAACTTTCATACTTTCACTTTGTTCAACCTCTTGTAATCGTATTTTCTTGAATGAATGAATGGAACTTGACTTATAATTTTATGAAGATCCGCACTCTATTAGCTTATTTTCATGAATGATTGACCTTAAAATGTTTGCACATGTTTGAAAGTATTGATGGTAAATTTTTATAACCTTACTACTTTGAATAACCTCATCATTTGTAGGCTGAATTCCATATTCATGATAGCAACATGCCCTTGTAGCTTGCATTATTAGAGTTTATTTCTAGCAAAATAAAAGACATATGATCTTCTAGATTCATAAATGTACATATTGTTCTATGATGCTATCATGCTTTTGATCTTGAATATTTGGAAACAATTCAAGTTTGTTTCTTCCTTTAAGTTGTGTTATATTGAACCAAATGTACTTGTGATTTGATGCTTATATGGATGGAAAAATTGCAAGTTAATGGCTTAAAACTCATGGAAAATTTGTATTCTTTTCCTATACTCTAGAATGAGAACTTGAGGCTTGATCTTTATTAAATGTTGGTACCTTTCTGAACTGCATTCCTTGCTTCATTTGTGCTTTGTGAATCATATAAAAAATTAGATATGAACCCATGAAATTATTGCTTAAGTGATCTAATTGTTCTACAACTTAAACATTGCATCTTGAATGGAGATCTGTAGCCTTAAACTTGAATTTTGATCATAGCTGAAATGCATTACTATATTTTCCCTTGAAATCTACAATTTTGTTACATCTGTCTTGAATGCATATGAGTAATGTACCTACACACTCAACAACTAGTTATAAAGATAGAGGCATGCAGTATTTCTTGCACCTTTTCATTCATTTTCTTTTTTGTCTTGACTTCTAAAAATAGTAGTTGGAGACCCCTAGAACTCTAACAGTATGTATTTTCTGTTTTTGTCTTTCATGTATCTTATATGTACCCTCATTAAAAGATTCAGTTACTTGAAACTGTAAACACATGGATATAGACCAAACTTGGAGCTCTAACAATATGTATTGTATGTCCACAAGTACATATTCTTTGGGAATTGGAGATGATGATGAAGCTAGTTGAATATGAAGCAATACAAGGAACATGAGAGAACCAACCCAATTAGGCAATGATGGGTTCCTTCTCTCTCCATTTGCTTATAGTTTTAATTATATGCATATTTTATGTCCAAGCACGTATAAGTTACTTCTTGTGGCTTGTCTGGGTTTTCATCTTGTTATTCCCATGAATAAATGAACTATTTTCGTGTAACAAGATGTATATCTTTCCTTTATGTACTTTCTTCATTTGAATGGATAATAAATGAACTTGTACAAATCAATACACTTAAATAATTCACTTAATCGTGGAACTAAATTAAAATCATATGTACCTTTTTAAAACTCATTTGATGACTAGATGCTTGTAAAATTAAATTTTCCATGCTTCAAACCTACAACATTGTTTGTAGCTTTAGATCCTCATGTCTTATACATGTTTCCCTTCCTGCCTTCCTCACGGCCTTGCAATGGTATTTTATGGTTGTTGCACAGCTTACCAAGAGGGTTTCAAATGGAAATGCTGCATCTATGAAGCATAACATTTTGTAATTGTTCTTGAGTTGTAATTTTTATCCAAATGTGACTTTCAAGACTATCCAAAACCAAAAATAATACTCTATATCCCCTTCTAATATGGCTTCCCAAACATAGTAAAACTTCTAACCGACTAATCGGAGAAACATAAAAGTTTCAAGTTAACCTTTCGCTCGGTGGTGCAAGAAAGTCAACAGGATTTCTTCTCGAACCTCTTTATACCTATAGTTGGTTTCCTTCAGCACCATCACCTAGCACACCGACATCATCCATCTCTTTCTCATCCTTAAATTCTTCTTCTTCGCTTTGGGAGGAGAGGTCTCGCTCTCCTAAATGGTGCCAACTATATGCTTTCCCTTAGGTGAATATGAGACTTTAAATTTATTTTCAATATAATTTCCATTCAATAATTTAGGCTTAAGGTTTATTTATACCCTCTACGTACTCACATTTCCAATAGCCAAATACATATAATTAATGATGATATCATCTCGATACCATAGTCACAATGTAGGTCGACTTACCCGGGTAGTCATAAATCTTGCGAAGTGTATGGTAGTCATAATCAACTTTTACACATAAAATCGAGGCCTCCGCGCATATTAGAATCTATCCACTTTGAAGCCTAAAAATAGTGCACTACGAATGTGTATGGGAGCTTACACTAAGGGATCTATTGACCATTCTTTAGGAAAACCTTCCAATGCGGTAGAGGCTTTGGAAAGTACTGATTTTACCTCCCCGTCAACCATTACGGTCAAGTATTTTGGTATGCACCACTCATGTTCAAAGGATTCACACATTCCCCTATACCACATCTCAATCCTAGTTTTATAGGAATTTCTCATGGATCCATCATATGTATATTTCTCAAAGCTTTCATCCAAACACTTATTTTCTAGTGGGTAGTGCCACATCTTGTCCTTGGGGCCATCTAGTACCCCAATCTCTCAGTAATCTAAAATTGATGAAGTATTGTTAGCGTGAAATCACAACACCCCAAATGAGTTATGGATCTACTTTTCTAAGCCATGGTCATTTGGTGTGATTTGCGATAACATTGGATCATTCCCAGTCGAGGGACTTGCAAATGGGAATGATCTTCCGAGAAGTTTGGTTCCTCTTCCTAATCCTATCACTAAACTACTTCTAAGTAATGAAATGCAACTATCTACTCCTAATCTAAAATTTCCAATGGACCAAGGAGAGAGGGAGCGCATGAAAATAAAGAAAACCTACACTACGAGGTGATAGCACCGAGAAAAGGGAACTGCTGATCACAAACCCAACTACCTGAAATGGAGAGAGGTGAGCAATGGAGAGGATGGACAGATGCATCATAGACCAAGGATAAATTTCACATAGAACACCATTTCAAACCCCTTAAACACAACTCCCAAAACCTGCAATGGACATTAGAGATATGCACAATATACCTTCTGAATGGTGAGAGGTGAGAAGAGACAACAAAATGAGAAAAGGATGGACAAAACGCATCACGAAACATATTTTATTACTCCAAGAGTTCACATAGTACACCATTAATGGGCAAGAGGCAAGAAAATTCCATTACAAAGCCAAGGGAGGAGGCTTAAAATCCACATTTGACCCTGGAAAAGAAAGAGAGACGGGGGTAGGGAAGAAGAATGAACAACCCTTTACAATGAATCCTGCCTCTGTATTTATAGATTTGATCATAGAGAAGAAAGAGAGAGGGAAGAGGGAAAATTGGGTTGAAGCTCAACCACAACTATTAATTCTTCCGATTAAATATGCCCCAAATCTTTCTTTCTTTACCGCATGATTCCTTGATTCAAAGTGCCTTGAAAGAAGAGGAAACGGTGGAAATAGATTGAATCTGATCTGGTTGTTGAGATAGATGGATCCTACATTAAAGGATCGAAGATGTTTCCTCAATTTTCCTTTACCTAACATCCTCAAATTAAATTCTTAGACCTCCATGGCGTAGGTGAGGTCAAGATCTTTCCAATCGTGTCGATTTGTAATATTTCAAGCCCCCGATTCGAAAGATATGCCCCTTTGAAGTTTGTATCGAGTGCATGCAAATGGGCGGAAAACAGTTTAAGAAATGGGTCCCCCTTTTGATATGGGGCACATGGGACCCCTTTTAGAGAAAACATTGGACTCGCGGGTCCACAATTTATCTTTTTTCCTTTGAACGAATTGCAAATTTTCACCTTTCCTTCCAACTCCCCACTTTCCTCTAGGACACACGCGATCTGCACTCATTTCAAACATTTTCTCTATTTGACCCTTAAATCAATGTCATTAAGACACTTGTAGCCTTCTGCAAGCCCGGCTTTTTCATTGACCATTTTCCCCTACCTCCTTTTCATCCCGAGACATGTGGAGATGTGGCGCTTGTTTGAGCTTCTCTTTTTTGGATTCACCTTTGGAGGAGTGCCGTTAGGACACGTGGTTCCCTCTGCTGGCTCTTCCATACTTAGACAATTCTCGGATTCTTTCCGAATGGTTTCAAGCGTGATGGCTTCAAATATTTTCCATTTCTTCCCCTTATTGCTCATGGCTTCTCTCGCGACACCGCTCATTCATTTTCGACCTTGCTATTTCATTTCCAAGCCCATCCCTAACCTATTTTTCATTCTGGAATGTGAGCTCATGGTTCTGATTCATTTCCTTCATAATTTCCTTATGTGCAAGACTTGTCTTGACCAAATTTACCGGGGGTGAATTTGGGATAACAATTTGGTGACTCACTAGGACATCTTCCTGCTAGATGAATAAACCAGTGGCCTTGAAGCATCCATTGGGCATGAAGTCTACCTAATAAATACAAAACTGATTTAAACTTTTGAAGATCTGACCTCGATCCTCTTGGAAACGCTTGAACTTGGAGTTAAACTTCACCAAAAGCTAACTGAAATGGATGCGAGAGAAAACAATAGCACCAAAACTATGTATAAACTATAATCATACATACCCCTAGTGGGATATGCAGAGTGTGAAAAATCACTTCTTCTACTGAAAACCAAACCTACCTACTCTACTCTAACCAAGAGCAAAGGGAACTCAAACAAAACCTACAAATGGCAGGGAGAAATAGCTTCCCTTCCTCAACAATGGCAGCCATGCAATCGCTTGGCATTGAACATGTCCAGTTAGGTGAGTGAAAAACTAACTACAAGCTGATCTTCCACCCAAATAACCAAAGTATCAACCGAAGAAAAAACCAATAACTGTTTTAGTTTCTTTGCATTTAGATTGAAGAGGTATGGAAGCTGATCCTTGGTTCTTTCAGCTCATCCTCATGCTCAAGTAGGTATGACTAGTTTTGCTTCTCCTTGGCTCCAACGGCCAAGTACACGATTGGGCATGGTCTCGATCCGTTGGATGTGCCCATTTATCTACGAAATTCAACTCTAAAAATGGAGTCTTCTTATGGACCTTCTTAGGTGGATGGTGTGGGAGAGATGGTGACATCCTCCTTCCTTTTTCCTTCCTCCTCTTTTTAAGAACATGGAAGATCAAGATCTTCCAACCCGGGTTCCAGAGGGCCATTATGGAGTGTAGGATTTTGTGCTTGAATATTCTCCTTCATGGTGTCCTCTTGATCTGTAACTTTCTCACCATGGTTTCTCTCTTCCTCAAACATGAATTTTGAAATATCAAACTCTTCTTCAACATTAGAGCTTGAAGGGGATGAAGTGGGAGGAAGAACTGAAGGTTCCCCTATAGCCTGCTCCACACTTAGAGCCTCTAAAACTATATGGTCCTCCTCCATCATGGGTTCATCAATCAAATCAGGCCCTTGAAATGAAAGCAAAAATCTTCAATGATGCCTTCTTCATTGAGTGGCCTTAATACTCGATTTGATCTCTCCCAGCTGCTACTCTTCAATGGGGCTTGGGACTGATTGTTCCTCCTCTTATTCTTGTTTTTCTTATACTACAAAATCAACCTCAGCCACCACTAGTTCTTCAATCTTGACCTCCTCTATTGGCTTGACCATCAAGAGGATCTTTGTAAACCCAAATTTGGCAGCCCAACTCTTCAGATTGTCTATCATTTCCTTTTTTGGGCTCCTCTTCTTGCTATTATCCTTGAATGGATTCTTGAGTCTCTTCTTGACACGGGCTTGGGAAAGAAAGAGGAGTGGTAGGTTGGGGTTCAACCATATTTACAATTTTTTGTGGTGGGAAGGGAGGTGCAACTTCTTGTTTTTGGAGGGGATGACTATTTAGAAGGGAAAAGGACAGAAGAACTGAGATGAGGTGGAAGACTAGGAGATGGAGAAATGAAATCAACACTTGGGGAAGCAAGTGAGGGGCTTGAATCTTGCCTCTACTGAAATGATAAAGATTGAGGGAGAGAAAATGAAAGGCGAGTGATTGACTTACCCATTGACAAGGTTGTCCCACACTTTGCTCATAAGCCCCAATGTCCTCAATCCACTATGTAAGTTGAGGAAACACTTCAACCATGAAGTCAAGCTTCTCTTGAGGGATGTAATGTCTTGGAAAATGGCCTTCCCATGGACAAGGTGTCCAACAACAAATCTTGAATTCCTTCATTCGTGTTATGCCCCTTGAGTGACCCATGCCACCTCTATTTTTGGAATTTTCTCCAATAAACCAAAGCATTCTCCACATATTGTCACCATCATATGCGCCCTTGTTCTTGATAACCTCCATGGCCAAACTGACTTTGAATCTACTCATATGGGTAAGCATAATGGTCCTGGATCTAATCATAATGCTGATTTGGAGGAGTTGGGAAATTCATTGAAGGTGGATTACATTGCTGTAAGTGTGAGTTCCATGAAGGGAATGAAGTCATGATTGCACAACCTCATGGAATGGGAAAAAATGAAAGAGATGGAAGAAATAATGGGTGAAAATGGATGGGAAGAAGGTCTACAACTCAGAGGATGGGTTGTTGACTAGATGGAGTCACCAGATGTGCTTGAAAGTGCATCCAAAGGCTAAAACCTTCACCAAGAGCACATCAAACCGATGAATTGAAGTGGTAAGGTGCTTAAGAAGCTGTCCCACCAAGGCGTGCCAAGCGTTAGTGCAAAATCATAGCACCCCAAATGAGTTATGGATCTTCTTTTCTAAGGCGGGGTCATTTGGTTTGATTTTGCATAACATTGGATCATTCCCAAGATGTGGGAATTGCAAATGGGAATGATCCTCCCGAGAGAAGGCTAGTTCCTCTTCCTATTCCTACCACTAAACTACTTCTAAGGAAGTAAATGTGACTATATACTCCTAATCTAACAATTCTAAGGGACCAAGGAGAGAGGGAGAGCATGAAAATAAATAAATCCTACACTACAAAGGTGATAGCACCGAGAAAAGGAACCGCTAATCACAAACCCAACTACCGAAATGGAGAGAGGTGAGAAATGGAGAGGATGGACAGATGCATCATAGACCAAGGATAAAGTTCACATGAACACCATTTTAAATGCCTTAAACACAGATCCCAAAACCTGCAATGGACATCAAAGACATGCACAATATACCTACTTGCAATGGTGAGAGGTGAGAAGAGGCAAAAAAATGAGCAAAGGATGGACAAAACGCATCACGAAATATATTTTATTACTCCAAATAGTTCAAACAATACACCATTAACAAGAAATAGGTGAGAAAATTCCATTATAAAGCCAAGGGAGGAGGCTTAAACTCCACATTCGACCTTGGAGAAGAAAGAGAGAGGGGGGCAGGGAAGAAGACCGAACAACCCTTTACAATGAATCTTGCCCCTGTATTTATAAATTTGATCAGAGAGAAGAAAGAGAGAGGGAAGTGGAAAAAGTGGGTTGAAACTCAACCACTGTTGTTAATGCTTCTGATAAAATATGCCCCAAATCCATCTTTACTGCATGATTCCTTGATTCAACACCTTGAATGAAGAGGAAATGGCAGAAACAAATTGAATCCGATCTAGTTGTTGAGACAGATCGATCCCGCATTGAATCCCAAGTCGCTTCCTCCATTTTCCTTTACCTAACCTCTTCAAATTAAAGTCTCAGATCTCCATGGCATATGTGAGGCTGAGATCTTTCCAATGGTATCATATTTTTAATATTTCGAGCCCTGAGTTGAAAGATATGCCCCTTCAAAGTTTGTATCAAGTCCGTACAAATGGGCGGGAAAATAGTTTGAAAAATGGGTCCCCCTTTTGAGTTGGGGCACGTGGCACCCCTTTTAGAGAAAAAATCAGACTCATGGGTCCGCAATTTATCTTTTTCCCTTTAAACGAAAGGCAAATTTTCAACTTTCCTTTTGACTCCCCACTTTCCTATGGAACACGATCATCCCGGCACTCATTTTGAAACCTTTTCTCTATTGGACCCTTGAATCGGTGCCATTAAGACACTTGGAAACCTCGCATAGGCCTACCTCATGCATTGACCATTTTCCTCTGCCTTCATTTTTTCCGAGACACGTGGAGATGTGACGCTTGTTTGAGCTTCTCTTTTTTGGATTCACCTTTGGAGGAGCATCGTTAGGACACGTGGTTCCCTCTGCTGGCTCTTCCATACTTAGTTGATTCTGGATTCTTTCTGAATGGTTTCGAGCCTGAGGGCTTTGAATCTTCGCCGTTTCTTCCCCTTCTTGCTCCTAGCTTCTGCAATACTACTCCTTTGTTTTCGACCTGCTATTTCATTTCCAATCCCATATGTAACCTGTTTTTCATCCTGGAATGTGAGCTCATGGGTCCGAGTTGTTTATTTCATAATTTCCTTATGTACAGGAGTTTTCTTGACCAAATTTATCGGGGGGTGAAATTTGGATATCAAGTATCACACCCCATATAATCTTATCTCCCTTGTATGCCTCCTCAATAATTCTTTATGTTATGAATACATCAAGGTTATAAACAATACCTTTATCCATCTTCTTCGTGATATGGAGCCATTTATTATTCACCTTACCTGACCTCTCTTGGCCATTGAACTTTGTTAAAAGGTGTGCTACAATATTAACAACAAGATCAGTTACCTTGGATATGTGCATTACGAACCCTTATATTTGGTAAGCCATCTCCACAACAGTGGATTCCACACCTACTTCATCATCTAAGTCACTAGAAATTTTAGTTCCTAAACTCCTTAATCATGTAATATTCCCAATTAAAGGTACGATGATGCCCACTTTCCTCCTTGTAAATTAGAAAATTCCTCGGACTGTAATCAACTTCGATAAAGCCTTTCGGTTTTCCAAGTATGGTAACTCATAAATCTGCAAGACTCCATCTTTCTCCAAAGTATTTTTCCTTCTTCATCGTAGATGGGTTTATAATCTTCAGTGCACAAGTTAGTATTTTTCACCAGCTCCTTCTCAATCTGATCCTTCTTTTCAATGGTGCAATGGTGTTATTCACTCACCTTACTCTTACAAACATTGATCCAGAGGAAATTTTAGACATCAAGATTTCCCTATATCTCCCTAAACCATGACAAAGTGGTAGATAATTTAGTGAGATTTCCGTCGGTACCTAGAATGTGGGAAAAAAAATTGTATGCTAAAGATACAAATCGGTTAAAACTTGGTCAATATTAAGACCCAACAGGGAAACTAACCAATGTGGCGTTGACACGTGGCGGAAGCGAAGTGCATTCAGAGAATCAAATGAAAAATATTTTTTTGTGACACTAGTATTTGACACTCGTATTTGGATGCCATATCAACATATTGCCAACATGGTAGGTCCTCAAGCCACCACGTGGCTCGCCACCATGATGATCGTGCTACTATACCAAGCCAACTCAATTTTCTATTAGCTATCTTGCATGAGTTATACATAGCTCGAAAAGATAAAAATTAATCTCCATGTTTTATTTCTATGCTATAGTGGAGACCAAGCTCATTATTATTATTGGGAGAGTTTTTAATATCATGCCTTGGGAGATTTCTACTCCAATCGCCCAAGTGATTTCATTGGCATTGGCTTTCATACCTATGTGGTAGTCCACATTCTCATGCCACATTTAACGTGACACTCCAACTCATAAGACCGACCCTCCAACAAATCAGCACGATAGGAGTTATCAACTTGGTAGGATTTTATTAACTCCACCGCCAACGTTAATAGGTGGCCAACACACATGGAGGGGGCCAAATCCTGCTAGCGATCTACGGACCGATGCATGCAGATCGGTAAGCCTATATTAAGGCTAGCGAAGGTTTAAAGGCACACGTCAAGGGTTAAATTTGATGGCCATTAAGACATTTTTCACAATTTTAACAAGTAAAATACATGGAAATATTTGAAATAACCGTCACACACCGCTTGCATATTTTAAGTAGGGAGAGGACTCGGTTGTGGTGCGCAGGTCCATTAGTGGAGATAGTAGGTGAAAAGACATTCACCTTTTAAATAACATATTTTGAATGATATGTGAAGTTAATATTACCTAACCGTATTGTATTGTATCATTATTATTTAAACATGGAAGCATGAAATGTTGAATAAGACAGCTTTTTAAATTGGTCAATATTTTCTTATTCATTGATAGAACTAAAAATATATATTAATTTATATACAAGTGTGCAAAAACCAAGTCTATACAAATCAACTATTCATTAAGTAATATTTTCATTGTATGTACATCATATCTATTACAAGTCACTTCAACAAGTCATTTCTCAAGACTTTCCAAACCAGATCTCAAATATAATGCACTATTTTTGATGTAAGAGTCTTCAATCCCAAGTAAACACCTACATAACAATAAATGAAATTATGGTCAGGCTCACCTTTCACAGTGTTTAAAAACTCAGTACCATATGAACAATAAATTTTGTAACCAACTCGCATAAAATAATAAAAATGACCAACTAAAATATTATCCATTGGATTAAATCCCAATAAATCTCAACCATTTGATTGAACTATCATATTGAATCCATGTCAACTAACATCAACCAATCAATTTAGGATGATAGAATAAAAGCTAAAGGATGGATTACAATTCCTTTTGTTCATGCAGTTTTCATCTCTCAAAGTTGAAGAAGTGAGGAGTAGTGCAGTTCAGGTAAGACACTTATGAATTACAAACTATTTCATAATTAAAGCCCTCTATTTATTTTTTCAAAGTGTTTGCATATTGCAAAGAGAGTTGTATATGCCAATTGCATTTGCTTTAAAGTTTCAAGTCTTTTCAAAAATCTAATCAGTGCATATCCCGCCATCATGGCATTCTATGAGACCACGTTTCTTTGAGGAATTCTATCAAACAATTCACCACGTTTCCAAAAAAGCATTTTCTACATATCCTACAAGTAATTAGGGTCCATAAGAACATATTTCTTTGTGGTATTCCATCAAACAACAAAATTTCTTTGTCCATGTTCCCTGCATTTTGAATACATGTTTACAGGGCATTATGCCATGACTCCAAAGATTCGACACAATTTAGACATTTCTTTTGCTTTGATGAATGTTCATACCTTGTTTCAAACCCCTATTTTGCACAGCAGGAAGTACTGCCAAATGTAAACCGATCGGTTGGGGACCAGTTTTTTGTTCCCAGTGAAACAGTGGGACTGCCTAATCAGGATACCCATATCTTCTGTACGTTGCAAAATCATAAAGTTTTTTAACCAACAAAAAAGCCTCTACAAGCCACCATTTGTGTCACAGTTCTAAAATTGAAAGTAGAAACAATTTAAAAGCAATAAACTTCAAGTAACTGTCTATAAGGTGTTCAAGAACCCAAGGCTAGACTGTTAGAGTTAAGATGGTTAAAAATAAATGAAAGAATTATAACGTTTTCATCAAGGAGCTAATTAGCAATATCAAGGACCTACTCAAATTTTTTGAAAAACAACCTTATCAAGAATATACACACAAAAATTAAGTAGGCTAGTTGGTAAAATGCCTCATACCAAAGGAGACAAAGTATCAAATCAAGAGCAACCAGCTATGGAGTAGGTAAGTTTAATAAAGTTGAAAATGCAAATAACTAGAAAGCTAAAAATTATGCTTGGAGAATAGTCCTTTTTGGTCCCAATTATCTGTAGGATTGAAATTACCATATAAAGAATGTCTTCAGATAGGATGACATGTCTTAGTTAATTATCCTTAAAGGATGAGCCATGAGTCATCATATTCACAAGCCACTTCAATTCCCATCAAAATCACAAAATGTAGAAATCCATTCTCTTAATAATAAATTATCATTTTTTTGCAATTTATTAGGCATTTCTGATCAACACAATAAAGTCAATCTAGGGTGAATGAACTTGTGATTTTTTATAGAAAAAAAAAACATAAATTCAAACAGCAATATCTTTCTCCTTACACACGGGGGTATTTTATTAGATTTGTAGAGAAAGCCAGGGAGACAGCAGATCAGAATAATGGAGGTACACCTCCACAAAGGAAACAAAGCGACTGTAACCTATAGCAAGTTGAAGAAAAATCCTATGTAACATCTCCAACCTGCAATAATGAGTTGATGACTGCTGGCATCTGGTAGGTGGTAGTTAAAATGAACCAAGAAAATAATCTCATCTGAGAGAATTCTCTGGCATGCCATGCAGTGTGTGGCCTCATGACAAATGAAGACTACCTAGTTTCGTGAGTTGCTATGACCTTGAACCAAAATAGAGCATGATATTATGTCAATAGAAGATTAGAAGATAATTAGACCCCACCAATAAGATCAAGATCAGCATGGCACCATTAGTGCTAGGAGTTAACCAGTGTTTGTAATGAACAAGAATATTTTTGTAGATAATTTAACAGGTTTGTCAAATGTAAACTGATCGGGTTGGGGACCAGTTTGTTGTTCCCGGTGAAACAGTGGGACTGCCTAATCAGGATACCCATATCTTCTGTACGTTGCAAAATCATATGCCATGACAGTGCGTGCAAACAACAAATACACTTCTTTGGGAACATATATTCTTCTTCTCTAGTGTATAGTCATCACTGCTATATAGGCATAAGTTTAATTGTATACATAAAAAGATGGAAAGTATTCTAATTACATGTGTAAAATTTATATTGAAAACATAACTTTAAATTGAAAACAGTGTTGTATATTCCATCAGTGTTGTATGTGCACACTATAGTAAATTATTTTTATGCTAAGTAAATTCTGAAATACAATATGCAACACAGCTAGAAGTACAACACTACTGGAATATACAACTCTGTCGGAATATGACCACAACAATCGTTCTATAGTCCAGCAGTGTTGTATATTGCATTTCTGAATTCACTGTATTGTTCATTTTTTCCAGATATCTCATTCTCCAGTTGAAAAGTATTTTTTCCAATCATCACTGTGATATTAGCATAAGTTTTATTGTATACATAGAAATTTGGAAAGTATTATGATCATATGTGAAAATTTTATATTGAAAACATAACTTTAAAAACTACATAGGAAGAGTCCGACGAATACAGTAGTTTGTCAAGTTTTCGTTAGAAATATGGAAGGAAATTTTTAGTTCTATCAATGAATAAGAGAATATTGACCAATTTAAAAACTGTCTTATTCAACATTTCATGCTTCCATGTTTACATAATAATAATACAATACAATACAGTCAATGTCTTTCACCTACTATCTCCATTATTGGACCCTGCACCACAACCGGTGCCTATCCCCTAGCAATGCTCACCCACCAGCCGTTAATGTTTTCATTATAAATTTTCCCTTCCATATTTCTAACGACAACTTAGCTTTAACAACTAGGGGAGAGGACCCGGTTGTGGTGCACCCTATCTTTGCAGACCACCGCGCCACGTCATCGCCACTGGCGAGTAAAAACACTATAGATATAGGTATGTACTCTATAGATATAGGTAAAAGAGTAAATAAATGAATAGAAGGATTGTCAAACTCTATAGATATAGGTATGTACCATAATATCTCTTGCATTCATCATACAGAGTGGTAAAATTCTTATCTTCTTTGCAAAATATACATGTCTAACCATTTAAACAACTAGATAAAAAAAAATCTACCATAAAATCTTCATAAAAACCATCATATTTACATGTTTATCTAGCTACTTTTTGATGTTACCAATCCTCTCGACAAATCCTTTTCAAAAAAATCTAATGTGACTTGATGAAACCAATCCTTTGTTGAATTGTCATTAGAAATATGGAAGGGAAAATTTATAGAGTTTAAAGCTAAGTTGTTACCAATCCTCTCGACAAATCCTTTTCAAAAAAATCTAATGTGACTTGATGAAACCAATCCTTTGCTGAATTGTCGTTAGAAATATGGAAGGGAAAATTTATAGAGTTTAAAGCTAAGTTGTTACCAATCCTCTCGACAAATCCTTTTCAAAAAAATCTAATGTGTTGATGAAACCAATCCTTTGTTGAATTTTCGTTAGAAATATGGAAGGGAAAATTTATAGAGTAAAAACACCACCAATGGATGCAGCACCAAATTCTTGACCTCCAACATTGCACCGCCACCTCACTACCACCTCAGCGCCACGTGGACGATCCGCGTTTGTGGAGATGTCAAAAGTTGGTTTTTTTACATGGGACCAAGTGTTGTCCACTCGCCGAGCCGAGATGTTGTTTGGGCTACCGCCATGCATTCAATGCTCACCCACCAGCCGTTAATGTTTTCATTATAAATTTTCCCTTCCATATTTCTAACGACAACTTAGCTTTAAAACTACATAGGAAGAGTCCAACGAATACATAATGAGAATGGTATGGCAGAAAAACCATGGAAAAGTCCACTACAGGCAATCATATTTATGCCATGGCAGCAAAAAACTACATAGGAAGAGTCCAACGAATACACTAGAGAATGGTCTATCATGAAAAAAGAACAATATAGTGAATTCTGAAATGCAATATACAACATTGTTGAACTATACAACATTGTGCTCATTTAGTCAAATATACATTGTCTATCCAAGAACTTTCTGTATTCAACATATTCCATACAAGTTTCATTGTCATAATGAAAACTACAAGTCAATTAATTCCTAAAAATGAAACAAAATCATTCATATTCTAGCAATCCTCTTTCCTTCAACAATTCCAAAATCATATTCCAGCATTCATTTTTGGTATATTTATAGTTTCTTTTCCAACAATCATCTTTCATGTTGTGAATCAGGTATTTCATTTACACCATGAGAAAAGGTGCTATTGCTAGAAGATCAAGGAGGCCCAAAGTGAGAGGTGTACAATTATCACATAATTTAAGTGATGAAGAGGATAATTCAGCACCAACTGGTAATGAACCAGAATGTAGAAACCCACCCACTGTCTCAGTTCAAAGAACATCTGCAACAAAGAAGCTTAGTGTCATCCGAGGTTGGACAAAAGAAGATATGGAAAAGGCGATAGATGATGTTGAGTTTAATGGGTTCTCAGTTAGAGCAGCAGCAAAGAAGTATTCCATTCCACCCACATCATTACACTATTGGCTAAATGGTCTCACCCACACAAAGAGGAGGGGTCCTCCAACAGTTCTAACTGAAGAAGAAGAAGAGGAAATTGTTGAATGGTGCAAAGAAATGGCTGATATGGGTCATGGCTTGGAGTTAATGCAGCTAAAGGCAAATGTTGCTCAGATTTGTGAAACAAGACAAAACCCCTTCAGAGATGGGTTTCCTGGTAAATCATGGTGGGCTGGATTCAGAAAACGTCATCCAGACCTTGCAATCCGAACCACTGAGGGACTTGACAGGGATAGAACTTTAAACTTGCGCCTGAAATAATAACCAAATTTTATGATAATTTGGCCAAATGCTATGGAACCTATGCATACGGTGCTCATAAAATCTGGAATTGTGATGAGACTGGTTTGCAGGCTGGGAGAAATTGTGGAATTCATGTTATTGTGAAGAGGGGCAGTTGAAATGTCCCAAAGGTAATACCGAAGAGTAGGGAGTGGATCACTATATTGTGTTGTGTCAATGCAACAGGTTTGTCAATCCCAAGATTTTATTTGTTCAAGGGAAAGAGAATGATAAAGAATTACATTAAAAATTGTGAACTGGAGAGCATGTATGGCTGCACATCCAAATGCATGGATGAAAAAGTAATTGTTTTTAAATTGGCTATGTCATTTTGCACGTTCAGTACCAAGTGGTGTTTCTCCAAATAATAGACACCTATTAATATTTGATGGCCATGGCAGCCATGTAGCATTACAAACTATGGAGGAGGCCAACAAATTGGGCATTGATTTGATAACACTACCAACACATACTAGTCATAAGTTACAACCTCTTGACGTGAGTGTGTTCAGCCCTTTCAAGACATATTTTAGAGCTGAGAGGACCAAATGGATGACAGAGAACATATGTGCAAATGTGGAAAGGAGTGACATTGCTTTGAGCTTGCAAGTAGAGCCTTAAAAAAGGCACAAACACCATCTAACATATAATTGCAGGTTTCAAAAGAACTGGTATTTGGCCATTGAATTATGATGCTCTCCTAAATGACATGGCATGCAGCCAGGCATTTGACATGCAAGGTGAGGAAGATGTTGATGCTGTCACAAACATTTTGAGCCTATCTCAACGAATAAATCCTTAATTAAATAACAATGAAGAGGTGGTACCTGAAACTCAATTCATGCAAAATGTTGACTCTAGAGATGATATGGAAGCAGCTGCAACACATGGAGTGGAGCTAAACGGTGCTCTTGGAAACCCAAGTAATATCATCAAGAATAAGGAGGAGTCTTGATTTTGTAAGTAATAATGATTTGTCCTTGCCAAGTCAAGTTAACCAGCCACAATGGTTAGAGGATGCCATGAAAACTTGGGTTACAAGCTACCATCCAACACAAAAGATCAAAGCTTAAATCGCCTTCCTTTCTGAAGGACTAGAACAAGAATGATCTTGAATATATTTTTTTAACTATGTAAATTATGAGCATTTTCCCTTTCTACAAAGCAAGAGCTGAAAATGCATCTAACTCTTTAAAAAATAGTGATATATGAAATCTACCTTTTATGGCCTATGGCCCTATACAAGAAAAACTTCTTGATCAAATTCCACGAACTCCTTTACATAGTTATCGAGCAAAAGTGGTTTGGTGGTGAGGCATAATACTATACAAATATAATTTAAAAAATATTTGAACTCGGAAATATGAAGAGAAATTGATCCAATTCTTTCAAGAAGTAGAAGCTCACCTGATAGTGACCATCAAAAATAATATGTCTTCAATAATCTTCCTGGATGAGAGCTATACTTTATGAAGATTCGGGATGGATTCCAAACATATATATCACTTCCTTAGATTAAAACGATGTCGAAATGCCTTCAAACTCGGGAGATAAATATATCACTAGGAGCATGGGGAAACTTTGAACATTTTCCCTTTCTACAACAAGATTTGATAATGCCTCTAAATCCTTAAGAAATAGTGATATATGAAGAGTGCTACTTATGCCTTTAGGTTGTGCACAGAGTAGACTTGTTGATCAAATGCCACAAAATATTTTATATAGGTTTCGAGCTAAGTTGGTTTGGGTTCAAGGCATAATGGTTGTTAACATGGGTGGTGGGGTTCAATTCTCCCCATCAACCCCTTTACCATTTTAAGCCTTTTAATTTATTACAACCACATGTCACATAACCAAAACTATACAAATATAATTTAAAAATAGTTAAATATATATAGAATGATCTTGAATATATTTTTTAAGAGTATAAAAATAACACTTTTTTATATTTTTGAAAGGTAATATAAGGAAATGGTTGTCACCTAAAAATTGTCTAACATGCATATGTGGCTATCAAATTTAACCCCTACGGGCCACGTATGTGCAATTTTAGTATCCACCGGGCTGAACCATATTACATAGAGGCCCACGTGTAAAAACCGGGGTGCTTAACCAAAAGTGGACCAATCAAGTACAAGCCACGTGTTGGCATTCAAATGCAAGGTGACAATTATAAATATAAAATGGTGCATATTAAATGCCACGGTTATGTGGCATGTGGTCGTAATAAATTAAAATGCTTAAAATGGTAAAGGGGTCGGTGGGGAGAATCGAACCCCGATTGCCCAATTTAATAACCATTATGCCTCACCACCAAACCACTTTTGCTCGATAACTATGTAAAGGAGTTAGTGGCATTTGATCAAGAATTTTTCTTGTATAGGGCCATAGGCCATAAAAGGTAGATTTCATTTATCACTATTTTTAAAGAGTTAGATGCATTTTTAGCTCTTGCTGTAAAAAGGGAAAATGCTCATAATTTCCCCACTCTCCTTTTGATATATTTAACTTCCCAATTTAGAGGCGTTTCGACATTGTTTTAATCTAAAGAAGTCATATATATGTTTAGTTTCCATCCCAGACTTCATCAAGTGTGCCTCTCATCCAAGGAAGATTATTGAAGACATATACTTTTGTGACGGTCATTATTAGTCGAGCTTCTACTTCTCAGAAGACTTGGAGCAGCTTGTCTTCATATTTCCAGTTTAGATTAATCTACTGGATCTTGATCACTTTTATTTATCTGGTTCAAATTCATGTGTAATCGGCTAGGTATGTGATCATAAAGGGCAGAATCCCTATACCACTATCACAAGGGTGGAATCCCTATACCACTATCACAAGGGCGGGATCCATATACCAATATCATTGGGTGAAATCCTATTATAAACTATCATATGGGTACTCATAGAGATATTTTCCCGGTATTTGCATTTAGATTCATCTCTTCATTGTATTTTTTACTAGTTTACAAATTAGAAGTGTAATGAATTGGTTCATATGAACCCTGGAGACGTAGGCATTTCGCACTCCTTTATTAATATTCTTTGCAGTGTGTGTGTGATCTATTTACATTGCATTCTTATTTGAAGTTGATAATATATGTGGAGTATAAAATATTGCAGTGCCTATAGGGGTCCATGACAGTTAGAAATATTCACCCCTTTTACGAATCAAGTTGGTATCGTGAGTCAGTAAATATTTCTAGGAGACCTACTAATCTCCAAGAAGGTTGGTATCTTAGTAGGATGTTTTGACAATGTTAGCATCATCTTGTGTTTTTGGAGTCTAGATCTGCGAGATACACTGAGGGACAAGTTTATCATACTCAGTATTTTTCTCACATTTATATTTGGATTATTGCATTATATCTCCTAATCAAATTTATAGTGCGTATGTTACAACCAAGATACATGATATAATTCATATTATTAAGCTTGATATTTTTCAGTCGTTTGTCAACTTGGATAGTCATTCTATTTAAAGGCATTGTGACCATGGAACAGAATGGTAGCTGATCACCGTTGGCATTTGACGTCATGTCGATAGTCACTCTACACAGAGGATCGTAGTCATGCAAAAATAGTTGTGCACTGGTAGTCGCCATCAACTAGAGATTTCGTACTCATGTAGAGGTAACCGTGTAGTGGGTTGAATTCCTCATTATTGATCTCATGGGATATCATCTTGGATTTTCACTGCGTGTAGAGGCTTTTGGTCATGCAATGAGGGAAGATGATCATCATTATCACTGGACATTAGCTCAGATATTCATTCTATGTAGAGGTTGAGACCGTGCAAAAGAGAATGATAGATGATCGTCATGGACTTAACATCGGGTTGAATCTTAATTTTTGTAGAGGCTCATTGTGGCCATGCAACAGGATGGTACCTAATAGTCATCAATTGGAGACTTCATATAGCGTAGAGGTAGAATTCGGCAATGGATAGAAGTACTCATTATTGAGCTAGTAAATATTTTTCATACCTCTTTATTATTAGCATGCGATTTTAAGATGCATTATTTGGGGACTATTTTTACATGTGATGCCTACAAATGTAAGACCCTCTAAAAGGGAAAAATTTTGTTCTAACACATAATATTGTGAGTATCAAAATTTATGTTGTAAGAAATCATGCGAGACAACTTTTAAGGAGCTCGATCTTGTATACACCGGGCATATCATCTAGATCGCTAGATTTAACAAAGGATTATGATCACTATTGAGCTCTTGGTATCAAATCTTATATTCATTTTGTGAAGAGGCATAGTCATGTAGTATAATGGTAGCTAATAAGTTACTAACATCTAGCGGTGGGCTATAATTTCACTCTATGTAGAGGCTACTTGTGGTCATGTAGTAGAGGAGTACATGTTTGTCATCGTCAGTCAGGGGACTTGTACCATGTAAAGGTGGAAGACATGCGGTGGAGAAAAGTCACCCCAGGCACACTTATCAAGACCTTGTAGAGGCATAAGCCATGTAGTGGGGTGAAAGATAGTGTCTTCTTCAGTTGGCACTAAATTTATTCTATGTAGAGGTAGTGTCCGTGCAACAGGATGAAGCTTACCAAGAGGTCTCATCTTAGTGGAGAAAATTCCACATGTCCCAAGGATAAAACAATCATTTGTTTGATTGTGGAGGAGCATATCTCTTCTTAACAACAATAGGTTTGGGGTTCACAAATTTTTGTGGCCAAAAATCCTTCCCACTAGGGATGTGTGATCCAAATGACATTTGGGACATCACGATTTCCCTATATCTTCATAAACCACAACATATTGGTAGATAATTTAGTTATCTTTCTCGTCAGCCTAGAATATGGGAAACAAAATCCATATGCTCAAGATATACTTGGTTCAAATATTGGCCAACAGTAAGACCCAACAGGGGCAGCTAACCAACATGGCAAATGACACGTGGTGGAAGCGGAGTGCATTTGGAGGAGAAAAAGAATTTTTTTGTTTGTGATTCCGGTCTTCGACACTCATACTCATATGCCATATCGAGATATTGTAAACATGGTGGGTCCTTAGGCCACCATGATGATCGTGCTAGTATACCAAGCCAACTCATTTTTCTATTAGTTATACATAGCTTGGTGAACTATCCATTTATGTCCATGTTCAATTTTTACACTATATTGGAGTCTCGAGCTCATTATTATTATTATTGGGTGAATTTATCAAAATGGGCAAGTTGTTTATTGGCCTTGTCTTTTATACCTACTTGGCACTCCACATAATTCTCACGTAACATTAAATGTGGCACTCCAACTCATAGACCGACCCTCTAACAACTCATCAAGTCGGGAGTTTTCAACTTGGTGGGATTTTATTAACTCCACCGCCAATGTTAATAGGTGGTGAACACATGTGGAGGGGGCCAAAGCCCAAGTGGTCTACAGACTTATGCATGCATATTAGGTAATCCTATATTAAGGATAATGTAGGTTTGAAGGCCCGCGTATGTGGGATTTTAATATTCACCACCTGAACCATATTACATCGAGGTCCATGTGTAAAAAGTGGGGTCGGTTAACCAAAGGTGTACTAGTCAAGTTTAAGCCATGTGGTGGAATTCAAATGTAATGTAGTCATTATAAATATAAAATGGTACATATATTAAATGCCATGGTTATGTGACATGTGGTTGTAATAAATTAAAAGGCTTAAAATGGTAAAGGGGTTGATGGGGAGAATTGAACCCCACCACCCATGTTAACAACCATTATGCCTTGAACCCAAACCAACTTAGCTCGAAACCTATATAAAATATTTTGTGGCATTTGATCAACAAGTTTACTCTGTGCACAACCTAAAGGCATAAGGAGCACTCTTCATATATCACTATTTTATAAGGATTTAGAGGCATTTTCAAATCTTGTTGTAGAAAGGGAAAATGTTAAAAGTTTCCCCATGCTCCTAGTGATATATTTATCTCCCGGTTTGAAGGCATTTAGACATCGTTTTAATCTAAGGAAATGATATATATGTTTGGAATCCATCCCGAATCTTTGTAAAGTATAGCTCTCATCCAGGAAGATTATGAAGACATATACTGTTTTGATGGTCACTATCACCGAGCTTCTACTTCTTAAAAGAATTGGATCAATTTCTCTTCATATTTCTAGTTCAAAGTAATCTACTGGATCTTGATCACTTTTATTTATTTGGTTCAAATTCATATGTAATTTGTTAGGTATGTGATCATAAAGGGAGGAATCCCTATACCACTATCACAAGGGGAAAATAGTTGTACTACTATCATTCGGTGGAATCCTTATAAACTATCATATGGGTACTCGGGATAGATATCTTCCTTGGTATCTCGCATTTAGATTCATCTCTTCATTTTATTTTGTACTAGTTTACAAATCAAAATTTTAATTAATTAGTTCATATGAACTAGTAGACGTAGGCATTGCCAACTCGTTATCAATTTTCTTTACAAAGTGTGGGTGTGCTCTATTTACAACTCATTATTATTTGAAGTTGATAATAAATGTGGAGTATAAAATATTCAAGTGCCTATAGGGGTCTATGATAGTTAGAAATATTCACTCATGTTTACAGATCAAACATGATGACACCCTCAAAATATTGCATATCGAGAAAATATTTCCTCTAATGCATCTTTGAAATCTACCTCTGGTTCATTCATCTTCTTTCCCATATAAGTTACTTCGGGTCCATGTCTTAGTATCATGTCTTACTTACAACTTATCCTTGCACTTTTTCTTCTTTCTACTTCCTCTACAACCGCGAACACATGTACACTAACTACAATTTTTTTCAAACCCCAACTCCTCAAACCCAATACTTCGCACACCTTATACTTTCTCAAACACTTTCTCAATGGATATCCTCTACATCCATTAATAAATTCAACTAGTTCACAATTATTCTCGTCTATGCTCACACTTTGCACTCATTCATTCTTCAATTCACTCTTCCAAGGATTGAAAATCAAACATGATAAGTAATAATAAAGTCGTATGCACCCCTTTTATAGATTTTGTAAAATTTTCCACAATAATTGTTCCTCAACTACCATTGTACTTTAACTTTAATGACGTTTTCCTTCTTTTTCTACACTTTTCTTTTCTTTCTTTCATACCCCGCCGTAACCTTATGGTACACCTACTACTTCTCGGACACAAATCTCCTTACATGCGCTTATATGCATCAAAGTACATAATCCTTTATACCTCATACCAAGTAGTTTACCATGTTGTGTCTTGCCTCGTGCTATACTATGTGAACCTTTTCCTATGCATGGTCTTCAATCGATAAAATTTCCTCTAAACACCTTCATTTTTCCCCTGTGTGCACAAACCCTTCAAATAACATTCATATTCCAGCCCATATATATACCTACGTGACAACTTAAATTTGAATCTCAGCACCAATAGATTCCTTTTTCTACTCAACCCCACACTAAAATTATGTGTGGTCCTCTACGCATAAACTCAATAGATAGTAATTATCTTCCTACGCACAAGCATGATTATTACAACAAAACAAACAACTGAAATGAGAATGCATAGAAACAATTGAAAGGAAACACATGAAATGTGATTTCTAATTTAAGTGGCATTACCGCTTATTATAAATACCAAGAAGACTTATTTATAGTAGATCTATTCAACCTAATAACATTGAAGTAACCGGGAAACATGGTGCTATCCAACACCTACAATCGATGAGAACCTAATTTAAGTATCTAGGTTACTAAAAAGATCCCAACTAATAAACCTTTAATTTCCCTAGATGGTGCGTAAACTTGGAGTCATAGATAAGGACCATATTTCCAATCTCAAATGTCTTGTTCCTAATACTTCTATCACGTTATGCCTTCTCATTCTTCTATCTCTAATGTGCAATGGCACACCTCTCATCTAACTACATGAGTTTATCAATACACTCTTACACGACTTGATCATCATCAAGTCCACCATGCACGCAATACGCATGAAGGGTAGCATCAATTATACTCGTTGAACCTACTCCGCACAAAACACCAACTGAAAAGGTGTGGCATTATTAAACCTTTTATAAGTGGTCTTTTATGCCCAAAGTACAACTGACACTTTTTCATCGCAGTCTTTCCTTCCAACATCACCTGATTTTGGTCAATGTCTTTCCCAAGATTTTGTTAAACGATTCTGCAGTACCATTGGCTTGAGGGTGATAAGGAGTAGTTTTATGGTGTGCCACCATAAATTCTCCCAATATGATCCTTATTGTCTCATTCAAAAAATTTCCTCTATCACTCATCAAGCTCAAAGGACAACCATACATGCTAATAATTTTTCCCATAAAATTATTGTTTTTGTGACCACAATAAAATACTTTGTAGGTATTGCCTCTTCCCACCTTGTCAAATAATTTGTACAAGTAATGATGTAATGCATGTCGATTCTACACATAGGTCATGAAATATGACCTACAATGTCAATCACCCACTTTTCAAAATTCTTAGCACTTCGATAGGCCGCAATAACATCTCATCTCTATTTTTGGAATTTCCAAGGCATTAACAATGATCACATGATTTTACATATTCCTTTGTATCCTTATACAAAGTCTCCCACTAAATTCCAGCCATTATAATCGTGTGTGTGATATAATCACCCGCATAATATCCTTCCATGATTCTACCATGAGCCTCTTCCATAATACCCTTGCGCTCATTCTCCAGAACACAACGGCACAATGCTTCATCATGGCCAAACTTGTATAAGTCTCCACTAATAAAATTATAATGGGTCACACATATTGTAAACTACTTCTTCTCCAATTTCTTCATTCCTTCATGTGCCTACCTAGTTCATAAAAAATACTACAAAGTCCTTCAATTTTGTGGGAGCACTATTTAATCGAATAGTTTTTCATCCGGATTTGTGTCCTTAATGCTCTAGGTGTCCTCACCTGAATTAATTTGGGATAAATGGTCAGGTCTTGAATTACTCTTCCAGTTTCACAACAAATGTGAAATCAAATTCTTGAAATAGAAGTATCCATCTACATATGTGCACTTTCAAAATAGACTTTTGACCAAGTACTTGAGTTCCATGTGATCTATATAGAAAATAAATTAGGTCGCAAACAAGTACTATTTAATCTTATGTAGCATATAGATCATAGACAAAGCTTTGTTCTTAGTAGTTGTGTAATTATTCTTAGTGGGGTCAGCTTCCTCCTCATCAAACCAATAGGATGATCCACAAATCCTTCCCTTAGTTGCACCAATCTGCACCAATTTTCATAATAGAGGCATCAACATGAACACAAAAGGGCTTATTATCCCATGAAGGAAAACATGAAATAGGTGCAGTAGTTAATCTTTTCTTTAGTATTTCAAATTCCTAATGTTTTGTGTCACATGAATAGAATTTCCCTTTATCCTTCAACAATTCTTATAAGGGCGTGAAAATATTTGCATATCCCTTAATGAATTTCCTGTAATAGCTTGTATAATATAAGAATCCATGCACCTCACTTTGATTTTTAGGTTATTCCAATCATAAGATAATAACTATCTTGGTTGGTTCTACCAACAACCCTTCTTCGCAAATGATGTGCCCAAGTAAAGTGCCAAAAGGTGTTACAAAGATGCACTTCTTAATGTTAAGGAGATGCTCAACTTCCTGCACCTTTCACATATAAGCCTCAAATTATCACAGTGATCCTTGACTAAACCATATAGTCCAAGTGTTCAAATATACATGTAAGAAATTGTGAATGAAATCCTATAAATCTTGCACTACAATGATGAGAAAAATGTTAACGCATTGTTCATTCCGAAAATCATACTGTATATACAAATCTACCCCACTCAGTGGTGAAATGATTTTTCCGTTGATCTTCCTTTGCAATGCACACATGAAGATAACCTTAAAATCAGTTGATAAAATAATATATCTCGCTCCTAGAAAATCCTTTAAGGATTTCTTACGTGAAAGGAATGGGTAAAATATTTATAACAAAGGAAGCGTTGAGTTCCCTGTAATCTACACAAATCCTTATCCTTCCATCCTTCTTGATGCTTATAACCATGGGGCTAACCCATTCAAATTCTTCAATAGGATCAATTATTCCAGATTTGAGCATCTTATCAATTTCTTCTTTCACCTTGACACGCAGATTAGGATTCATCCTATAAGGCCTTTTCCTAACCGAACACATGCCTTCTTTCGGCGTGATCTTAATCTCACCTAGATAAGGATGCACACCTTTAATTTCATGATATCCCCATGGGAATAAGTCCTTACAGTTTTGCAATAATTCAATAATCTTAGTCACTTCCTTCTCTAACCAAGTAATCACTAATAATTTCTTGATTGGGCTCATCTTTTGTTCCAATGTTAACCTTTTTATCTTCATAGGAGCATGGTACGTGCATGCCTTCACATCTATAATGTACATTACCTCACACACACCTTTAGTGTGGTAAACATCCAAATTATCAACTTCATCAGCATATATCATGTATACCAATTTACCCTTTTCTTTTTCCTTCCAAGCAAAACCCATCTGTACTTTGTCTGTCTCGTCAAGATCAACGTGTGCCTCAAGGTCGTTATCTAAACAGATTACAACATAATCTCTTCATCTTTCGTGTTATCTCCCAAAGTGATGCACATAATTATCTGTAATGCTTCATAGACTGGAGTATTAGTAGAAAAGTAATCCTAGTTTAGATCATATCGGTAGTCATTCCCTACTAATTTATTGTTTCTCTTTTAATTTTTGCATGGACATACCATGCACACGTGCATCCACACAATGTGGATTAGAACTTATGTACCCAAATTGATGGTGGTAAAGCCTCCTTTCCCTGCACCCAAGATCTCTCACACTCCTGGACATGATGAGAGGTAGGAGACTTCCCATGAAATTTGCATGTTTTTATAGGTACATTGCTCCGAGTGAACTCAAGTTAAAGAAATCGATTCTCAATTCTCGCCACTCCAAAAGGCCATCTCTATGTGTCACCCACAAACATGTTATTGTCCCACAAAAATTATATACCAACATATTTCTTTTGTCCCCTTCATTCTACCACTAATTATCCATGGTGCATAGAAATTTATCAGATTCCCTTCACCAATATACCTTGGTACGCTATTAAATACCAACCACCTTACCATACGTGGTCTAATCATCCTATTACCTCATGACCAACCATTTTGTATTTTCCACGAGCCTAGTTATCATAAGAAACACTTGTAGTGTCACTTATAGATTGTGCATCTTCTAATGTAGTACACCCTCCTTA
This sequence comes from Taxus wallichiana var. yunnanensis, assembly GCA_018340775.1. Classification (NCBI taxonomy): domain Eukaryota; kingdom Viridiplantae; phylum Streptophyta; class Pinopsida; order Cupressales; family Taxaceae; genus Taxus; species Taxus wallichiana. The sequence continues at coordinate 718,209,105 of CM031243.1, forward strand.
GATGGTTCTAAAATCTCTGGATCACGATCTTTGAATGAACATAAATTCTATTAAGCTTTTATTTACTCAATGGATCAACATAAGGATATGCCTTCTTATTCAACAAAGGTATAATCAAGGACTCCACATCATTCTCAAAACTGAATTACTCGTTATTAAAGCGTAAATTTTCCTTATTTGCATAGCACCAGGGCCATCCAAGTAATGTTGGGAAGTTATTTTCTTCAGCAATATCTAATACCTCAAAATCCCCAATAAACTTGACTCCCTGAATTGTAATAGTTACATCCTTCAATACCCCAATCGGCATGGCCCTAGTCTTGTTTTCCATATACAACACATTTGTCGATGGTTGCAAGGTTGGCCTACCCATCTGATTCCAAGCATCCAGAGTTAGCACATTCACTTCCATGTGAGTGTCAATCAAAATTTTGCATAATAGTCAACCATCAATTACTACATCAAGTGTAATCTCTTTGTCAAATTCATGATTCTGAGGTGGTAGATTTGCATGAAGTATTTGTCTTTCACGCTCAGATCCAACATGTGTTACCTTTTATCATAGCATTACCTTAGCAGAGGAATGATTTTCTCCTAGTGCAACATCATGCACACCTCTTTCAAGTCATCAACATCCTTCTGCGGGAGTTCAACTTTCCTTGCATGATCCCTATCGTGTGCCTGTTCCTTTAAACATTGTATTTCTTCCTGCAACACCCTGAAAACTTCCATGGTATCCTGATAGACTTCCTTCTAGTGTGCAACATCTAGATACTTAGCATGTATCACATCTTACCTCAAAATGAGTGGCTTATTATTTGGAGGCTCGCATCACGCATGTGACCTCAAACACATGTGGTAACCAATATAGTCTCAGTAACTTAGGATAGAGGGTCTTCTTTAACATACATTGATCAAGAATAATTCCTTGCACTTTAATCATTCCTATGCCCTTAACATACTTCTTATTCTTACTCATGTAATCATATAATTCTGGTAATTACTCTAATTTATGTGGTTTCCCACACTAAGAGAAAGTAATATTTTGATGGCACTCATGGTGACAATGATCAGGAGATCCAAAAGTATAACAAGTATCTCATGAAAATCTACCACTATCACCACTATGGCCTTAGCCTCTATATCCTTTAGGAAATCCACCATTCCTATTATTTTCATTGTCACGCCCTTCATGGTTATGGCCTTCATGTTCCTTAGATCCACTAGCCACACTAGTCTTGGTGCACTCATGTCTCAATGGCTTCGTGAATGTGATCAATTAATTTGCAATCAATGGTTTCGTGAGTGTGGGACTTACAAATCTTATAATACATGGACACCTTATTTGTAATCACGTGTTGTAACAATGGATAATTTCAAACATCATGGTTCAGGTGAGAGACTTCACAATCTAGTAATAATGCTTGCAGACCGATCCGCATGGGAAACTATCCTTGGTATGTCCTTTGACCTCGTAATATGTGCACCATATTCCATTACATATCTCATGAGATGAATTAGTAGAAAGTTTCTCTAGATGCTTCACCATAGCTTCAATTTTTGCCTCCAAAAATGGGCTCACTCTAGTATCAATGCTCTCTACAAATTTTGCGCACAAAGCTACTACCAAGGCATCACGCAAATTAGTATATATCTTGTGAGATAGTGCCCTCTTGAATAGAATTAGTTATCCTCCAATGAACCATTGTGCATGTTGACTCGGATGAATTTCATAAGATAATTTATACAATAGAATCTTGAAACGCACATCATACTCCCTCAAAATTTCATACAATCCTTTTTTGATGTCCTTGAGCATGTTGATGTTATTTTACTCAAACTCGTAATATGAAACTTAGCTAAGAATACATAGTGTAAAGGATCATAATCCACCGCATTTGATGCAGCTCATATTTTTTACACCATTATGTGTGTTCCTTGAAGAGTAGTTGAAAAATGACTAGCCTTCTTATATGAGGTTGTAATTCCTTTAGCATGCCATAATAGCTCACACTTGTGCACATGCTCTACTACATCTTCAATTCCTATATATTCTGGTAAGTGGAGAGACATCTCATAATACACTTATTGAGGTTGATGTGGGGGTTTCTAGGGATGTGGGCCTTGTTCACCAGATCCATAGCCAGAACCTCCACCAATATTTCCTCCACCTGATCTACTTGATCTACTTGATCCACTAACATGGGGTCTTTGACTAGCCGACGCACTTCCTAGTGTCCCAATCATGGTACTAGACTGAACACCAAGGGTCTATGTAGTCGTAACTACTATTGTAGTACTCCTAAAAGTATGCATACTAAAAAAATTCTTGGTGACGTGCCTAAAAATAATCCTACAATCAAACTCCCAAACAATGGTGTTGACTATGTCAACATGGGTGCACTATTAACTTTATCTTATGAATTCAACATAAGAGGATATCTTCAAAATTTCCTGGTGACGTGCCCGAAAATAATCCTACTTCTCAATGACTACCTGGATGTGGAACACAAAATTCAAGGGGTGGGTGGCTAGATGGGATCGATGTGTGCTGTGGTACCCATGCTCTCCTTAAATGCCCTCTAATCTAAAGGAAAAGGGATTCTATGTTTTGTTTGCCCAATGTTGGGATAAATAGGTGTTGTGCCTCATCTTCCTCCATAAGAGCTTCAAATCCTTCATGATCCATCTATCTAATAAACACCATTGAATCCTCAATTTCCCTCTCTCGCACTTCATTATATCCGAGTAAACTTTTCTCTCTTTCCATTATTGCCACCAGGTCTAACATCTTTCACCACTCCTACTCCTATCCCTACACACAAAGTGGGTTTTATCTAGCTATAGGGATACAGTTTAAATCCAACACTACCATTAAGATCTTAATCGCCAAGGGCATAACATATAAATATGATCCTTTGGGTTTGCGCAAAAATTGAAATTCAGCTTCCTCAGGGCACATATAAGTAGAAATATCATACTCTAATGTATAATTACACAATACTCCAGCCCACTAATGATCTAAAACTCTCGTCCAATCTACGTTAGCATCATAAAGAGTCTAGTAATCTTACTGTGTCTAGTTCCTTGGCCTATAACCCCACAACTTCCCTATTACATATGTTGACAGCCACTCATACAACTCTGGAAAGATGGAAAATAAGTGTCATAAAATGCACCATAAAGGTTTTCTTCCACCCATATGATGTATTAAAATGAGGTCTAATGTTATATCTATGTGAAAACTTGTCTTGTTAATCTTCTACCCAAGTTTCAATGCCTTCAAGAGTTAATGCATGTGGTCTCTAATACATGGTTACATATAAAATATATATATAGAGGTGAGGAATTTCCCTTTACCACCCATGCACTCTCATAAATAGGTTGCATGCTCAAAATAGCCATGCACACACACAAAAGCAACTATAAAGCGTGCATGTTTTCCTAGAAAACCTAATAATAGATTAATATATAAAAAAACTTTTCTTTTGTCCGATTATTAGCTTGATCCATGTGTGACATTTTATCTTCAACTACATTTGCTTTATCTCCAAAATAGATGTTCCTTAATCCAAAAATCTTCATTCTTTTACTCTTTGGCGTGATCCGCACTCGAACTTACTTCTTCCTAATTTTATCCGTATATGAAAAATTGGCTAAATAATGGGATTAGACATTCGGGCATTCTTCACTTAAACTAAACCTACCATAAGTTCATGCACTATACTTGCGCACCTACATCTTGCACCCTACTTGATACTCAAATAATTTTTCTAGCCCAACTTTTATTCCAAATGTCGGGATAGTGTAGACTAGAGAAACCGAGAAACAATAAGGTAAAAGTGTCACAAGCATGCATAATAAAAATATGGATCTTCCTAATGATCATGTAATAGAGGGCTTGGACTAGTTCGGGGGCACCTAGGAGCTGGAGTTTGCTACTAGGTGCACATGACTATAAAAATGGGTAGGATCTAAATTTTTTGGTGTTGCGAGGTTATCACCGATAGTCACCTGTTGGTCACCTATATGTCACAATATAACCATAGAATTCACATATAGCCTACAAATAGATAAAGACCTATAAAACCCTTGAACTACATCAAATCCAAAAACAAAAGATGTAAAATGAGGAGTCTAACTAGACCCGATGGTCATCTAACTAATGAACTTACAACCGAGCATTGCACTACATCTTATGATCCATGTATTTCTTGTGTGTGTGCACAATAATCGTGCCCTAGTATACCCTTGTGATAGTGCACTTGATAACGGGTGATGGTTAGATGTGTAGATGGAAAAATGAACTTTCCTTCCTATGTGTGTATGTAGAAAATGCATACCATTGTCCCTTGAGTGAAAGCTAGATGGATTCCTTGATGCTCTTATAAGGGCTTTGGATGCAACCTTAGGTGATGATAATAGATGCTTAGTGCTTGATCCCTTATTATGGTCACATAAATTTTTATTTATATGATTCCCTTGGTTGAATTTTGTAATTGACAATTGAAATGCCAACCCATAAAAATACAAGATGCTCAAAAGATAAAAGAGACCTAAAAGAAGTGAGTAAGATAGAAAAGGGTCAATGGCATCCATAAGGATGAGGGTGCTTAGGCATTGACATCCTATATAGGAATTGGTGTATGAAGCCACAAAAGATAAATAAGTGAAATACCGACTAAGCTTTAGTGTTTAGAAGACCAAGAAGAATACAAGAAACATAGAAAAAAGCCAAAGATAGTTGTCAATTATTATTTTTCTTTCTTAGGATTCATTTAAATAATAGTATGTGATTAGGACCTAGAAATGCACCCAAGTGTGTGATTTTGTGTCTACAGGTATGACTATACACATGGTCATTATGGGTTAAAAATAATACATAGAGATACATACCACTATGTGGTCCTATCTTTAGTTACCATTTCTTGTATCATTCTTTTTTGTTGCACACACTAGTACTCCTAACACTTGTTTACATCTAACTTCATCATTGACACCTTTTTCACTTTCTTTCCCTTGATCCATGACACATTAAAACTCATTTAACATTCGGTTCCCATTTTTCTCTTAGATTACCTACGTGGGATGGTGTCGGTGTTGGGTTTTCCTTTAGTTAATGTCATCACCCATTGGCAATGGTGTCAGGTATATATGCACACCACACCCAAAAATTTAATGGAAGAAAGGAATGACATGAACAATCCATTTTCTCTCTAATTTTTCATTATCTTTGTATATGCCCACTCTAATATTTTTCTATATTGCACTTGATTTGGATTATACACTCTTCTTGTTTGTTGGATTTCTTACATGATTAGGTCATCTATAATGAGCATAGGATAGGAACAACATTCCCCTTCTCCACTGATAGTGATTCTCTCCCCATTTATTATTTCTTTGGAGAGATAGATTCATCAACAACCACCTAATAGGTAAGTTTTATAAATATTTTTCCATATATTAGTTCATCTCCATTACCATTTCTCTATATTAGCTTAGTATTATATGCAAATCATTACTACTTAGCATATTATTATTAAATGATCATATCTTTATCTTTCCTTCATTTACATTTAATTCATATTCCATTAATATAGATTGTACATGATTTTATTATCTTTATATTAATCTACATATCTCCCTATTAACTGATATTCTAGAAGGGTACTCTCCTCTATCTTGACTAGGGGTCTTGGAAACCCTAGGTTGACCTAGTGTAGGAATCATTTCCTCTCGGATACGTGACTTAACGCTCACTATATTCCCTTTTCCATCAACCAATTGTGTATTGTTCCATGGTTTTCTCCTCTTTGTTTCCTCATAAAATTATAGAATGGAAAACATAGGAGTGTAATCCATCAAGACACATTCTTGACCCACCATATAACATTTATCACCAAGTAGAAGAAGAGAAATATCAATTCAAAGTTTAACATCACCTTCGAGATAGAGTTCTCTCCACTCACCCTCTGGTAGGACTTTCTTGTTGTCTTCTATGGTTATAAAACCCATCACATTCATGGCCCACTATAGAAATAAATTTTTGTTTCTTTTAATGGTGGGAGTCCCTTGTCTTTTAATTCCTAACATGACATACCAAAGATCTCGCCCTAAAAATCATTCCATTTTTACTATGAAAATTTGTCTACACCTATTGAGCACATCTCAAATATTGCTAATGTTTGTTCTTTTCATATTGTTATGGAAGATGATGTGGTAGTTAGGATTTTGGCCTCATCCTTCAAAGGAAAATCATACATGGGATGACCTTGGAGAGAATTTTTGTAAGAATATTTTGAGAAAAGGAAGATAATATATGTTTATTGGAGAAACTAGCAGTGTCAAACGGCCCCTTATGAGTTGATGATGGAATTTTACTTTATTTTAAATGACATGGGAAATAATTCTACCCCTCCCAAGGTCATCTCCTTAAGGTTTATTCTTATAATTTTTAAGAGGCCTTAATTATGATATTATAGTAATGATTCAGCCAATGGGAGCTATGGATTTGTCTTATACTTATGAGATAGCTATTCAAGATGATAATCATTTAGTTCAACCTAGAAAGATGGCCCTAGACCTCGAACCCCTATTTTCCTAGATATTCCCTAATAAATTTTACCTTCTCTTGCCCCAGTCCTCGAATCCAAAGCTATTTTATATAACCCCACATATAGTTATTCTAATTATATAGATGATATCAAAACCTTGATCAATAATATGTCATATGAGATAGTTTCCTCAATAAGCAATAAATCCAAGCCTTTAGACCCTAAAAAATTAGAAGCAATGGTATCAATAGAGGAATTACTATCCAAAATAGGGTTATGGGAAAATTTATTAGTAAATTACGTTTAAAGTTGTAAATCCTAATTTTCCTCTTCAAGCATTTCCTCCTCCACAACATGCACATGTTCTTAGTTAAAGAAAACCTATCATCCCATTTCAAAACAATATTGCTTAGGAATTGAATGGTGTTTCGCGATGTAATCGGTTCCATAATCGAAATCTTGTGAAAATGAGGTTAATGGTCAGGCTCTTTTGGTGTATTTTTCCTTCAATCAACACGAATCAATGATGGAATTTACAAATACTAATGTTGAAGAAGCTCAAGAAGTTGTCCCCGATGAAAAATCATGTTTTTGGGTCTAACAATTTTTTTCAGTTGATAAAACTATGGGCAATTCCAATATACCTCAAATTCATGTTGTTGATAATATAAGGTCTAAGAATAGAGTATTGGATACTCAATATTCATCTTCTTATAAGTGAGATAATACAAGTTTTAAGGAAAATGAAATTTGGGCAGATTTAATTAAGAATAGGTATCCTAATGTTTCTAGCAGGCATGACTCCATAAAGGAGGTCATTTCTCAACCAATAGTATCTTTCCCAACATTAGATATATCAAAGAAATAAATAATGGAATAAATGATGAACAATTTGGTAGGCATTCCTATCAACATTGTTGAACAAATGAAGAAAACTAATCTAAATGTGACAATGTGGGATGCCTTGTCCATTCCATATCAATTAGATCTCTTGTAAGAGGTTGTGAATCAGCTCATTCCATCAGATAGGATAGAAAAAAAAATGCCAAGAACTTTAATTATCTTATGTCAAATCAAGGAGGATAAACCCCCATCATTTTATATTTCTTTGATTGTTGGAAAAATCTCAGGCATAATTTTATTATTGATTTAGGAACAAACACCTTTATAATGCCTAAAAATTTAGTAGACACTTTGGCAATTGAGTACACTCAAACACTGAATATTTTTGCAATTATATGGTACTACGATTAGAAAACTTGGAGTAATCAATGGTCTTGACTTGACTCTCCATGCATGCCCTAGTCTAACCATTTCTCAAAACATATCAGTTATATATCTTCCTCCTCTCTTTGTTATTTACTTTTCAAGAGACCTCACAACCAAGGTAAGATGTTATTGTTGATAATTTTTGTCACCACAGTGGAGGAGAATACAAAATTTTTCTGATTCATGGTTCTTAGTAAATGGGAAAATGAGCGGGCATGGAACAAATAAGAAATCAAATTTAAGAGTGTCCATTCCCATAAAGGATGTCATTCTAGTTTTTTTATCTTCACCTAAATTATGCATCAGCCCTTAGGAATTACATGGTCCTTATGAATATTGGAATGTCATCATACATTTGAAACAAACATTTTGGAACAAGCATATAATCAATATTCGAGTATAAAATTGTTAAGTGTGGAAGCAGGTTGTGGTTTTAGGATTGATCATTCATTCATTATTTTAGTTTTTATTTCAAGTGATCAGAAAAGGTACACATATTTCATTGTTAAGTTCATTATAATTATATGAAATTATTCTAAGAAATTAATTTTTAAATGTTCATCCAATTATGGAAATTAAGAGGATTGTGAAGAGTGGAAATAGTAGACAATTAATTACAAAACAATTGCTTATACTTATAAGAAAATTTGTACAAGATCCCACAAAGCCATGGATTTTATCTTTTAAGTGATACAATGACAATACATTAGAAACTAAAAATATAAATAAGAAAAGGGGATCCATCCTTGCCTAGAAATGAACCCCCTTTCTTGTTGTTTCTCCTCCCGACTCTCCATCTTTTTCTTTAGTGCACCTATAGAAGATGAAAGAAAATTTTTGTTAGAGCTCAGGACATCCTTAATCTTATAATATTTTAAGCTTCAAATGCATTTTCATTCTATCACTAATTAAGGATTATTAGAAACAAAATTAATAGAGGAAGAAAACATTTTGTTTCAATACTATTAAATAACGTATCTATAGGAAATATTGTAGAATATGATTATAGTTTACCTTTAACAGTTTTTGCATGTAAATTATTACATCAAGATGTCAACATACTGAGTACATGATCGAGTAAAGTATCATACATTTTCCAGTTTGTGTATGCATCATTTAATAGTACTAGAGAGAAATAGATTGTTTTAGCCCTCACATAGTACTAAAATGAAATCCATGTATCATGAAATCAACAACAAAAAGAAAGGCTATTTGGCCTCTTTTTCTAACCTTTTTCAAAAAATGGACAAGGTTCTTCATTTCAAGAAAGGAAACATTTAGAAAATTCCATGAAAAAGGCGATATATAGTTTTATTTCATTTTTTTATATTTATCAAGTGTGATGAACAAGTAGATATTCTTGTTTTCCTTCATATACAACAAGAAGAAAATAGAGTGTAGGGTCCTATTAGGAAAATAAATAGTATAAATATTTATTTCTTTTTTCACCGAAAGGACAAAAATAAAAATTAAATTACACGTGGGGTTTTCTTCTAAATCAAGTGTTAAAAAGAAAAGTTTCTACAAACTTTAACAAAGGAGTTGATACATGAGAAGCTTTTCCACTGAACCCACATATTACAAAATTATAATTTTAAATGCTTGAAGAGTAAAACATTACTTACCACGTTTTTCATAGAGCTCAAACTCAAAAACCGCATTGAGATCACCAAACACAACTCATAATAATGGATTGAAGTGCAAGTTTTTCAACATGGAGAACATAAAACCAACGCCGAGCTCATAAAATTAGGGTTGAGCTAGAGTTTACAGAACTTGATCTAATAAAATGATGGCTTCCAAGCTCCAAAATCATGGCTATAATAGAGAAAACCGTGGCCGCCACGCAAAAAATGATGGTGTGTTACAACAAAGAAAACCATGGTGGCCGAAACAAAGAAATGACGTGCCTCACAACAAGATGAAGGTTTGAGATAGGAAATGCAGAGATCAAACTAATAAAACCATGGCATCCAAGATCTAAAAATTATTGTTATAATAGACAAAACCATGGCTTCCAAGCAAAAATAATGGCATGTTATAGCAGAGAAAACCATGATGAACAAAACGAGAGAAATGGTGCGTATCCCATTAAAATTCAAAGATTGAATTCAAAAATTATGGCCACCAAGAAAGAAACATGCTTTCTAGGAAGATGTAGAGATCGGGACCGAGGAGTCATAGCAGCCACAAAAATTCCGTGGGTTTCAACATAGCAATGCCTCCGAAGAAATAAATCCAAATGCCAAATGAAAACACATTTTAAGGTTTGAACCCTAATGCTATAGGTCGACCAAGTGTGTCATAACCGTGGTCAATTTTGACCATGGTTAGGGCCATTTATTTCCTTTTAATCATCTTTGACAAGGTGCCCATGTGGATTAGACTCTCGATAGTGTTTTTAATTATTATGAAATATTATAACATGGTGGCGAAAATACATGTTTTGTCTAACTCAATTTGACTAAATAATTGTCTCATTTGTGCCCAAAACCAAAAAGGAGACCAAATGATTTCCTTATTTTATACAAAGGGGGAGGTTAAAAAAGGTCAAAAAGAGATATAATTTCATGCAAAATGATTATTTTTCCCCTTTTTAAATCATATGCATAATGATAACCTTATGATTATTATTGAATAATTGTAATTTAATTGCAAGGGTTGAATTATGCAATTGGGAGATAAAATTGGATTTGTCTCCAACTAGTCCCTAACTAAAGTTTCAAACTCAAAATTGAAGTGTTCCATTGAGAGAGATAGAGAGTTGAGTCACTCTTGAGTTCTAAGAGTAAACTGAGGTGAACTAGGGATAGCTGGAGTAGACTGAAATGTTGATCAATTTGAGTTCCACTTCTCTTATTTCTACTTTTCACTTATTTATTATATATGTACACATTATTTTGAGTATTTGGGAGAGACTTATGATTTTTCTATGCCAAGGATATTGTAGGTTTTTACTTCAAGAAGTATTTGATTCAATAAAATATTGCATTCCTCTATTTACAAGTTAAATCGGAGTTTGTTACATGAATTCATTAATGTGATTAAGTGAATGTCTTGTTTTATTTGTATGTTTATTATTGACTATTGTGTTATAGTGTTGTCATTCATGTCAATTCCATTGATGGTAAATGGTTTCATGGTTTTTGTGAGTCTCCATGAGGCATTTTTTAGTGCAAACCACGAAGGTTGATTGGTAGTGTCATGTTTACAGATGGTCTATGAAGTCTTAGTGCATGGTTCTAGCTTGTATAGTGTCCTCTCAATTTGATTGAAGTTTTTCATGAGGTCATATATGGTCCATGATTTTTTTAGATGTGAACATGTTTCTACATTGATTCATCTTGGTTAGTTCATATGTTGACATGGTTGAGTCGGGTCATTCCAGGCCTATTCCTAGTCTTGGAGCATGTGGAATGGTATAGAGGTATGTGTTTTGGAGATGGTTAATCCTTAAAAATCATTTCATAATCATGATGATAGTGTACATGAGGTGTATGATGGATTTTAGGTCATTTATCAGATTTTTCACAATGTTTCATAGTTTCCGGGAAGAAAGAAGGTGAAGAACATGTAATTTGGCATATGTAAGTGAGATTAGTTGGAGAGTTTCAAGAATATTTGAGCTATATGGTGAGTATGTATAGTTATAGGATGTTTTCATGATGCTTCATGACAATTTTTAGGTCATTTTGAAGAAGGAATTGCAAGATATGTTAGTTTTGGAAAAAATGGGTTTTTCCAGAGTGTGATTTTGAGGTAGAAGTTAACCTTTTGATGCTTGTTGTGGGTTATGTGATTTTCATGAGTACTTTATCCCTTTGGAATATATTTTTAGGTCAGTTATGAATATTTTCCCAAAAATAATAAGTTGTTTTTATCATCGTGTTTTTATGAACGATCATTAAGAAGGTAAGTTGTTTTGAAACACTAACTAAACCCTAGCTCAAAGAGACTTCAAGAAAAAGGATTATAGTGAGCCTATCTTGATTGGTTTTGAAAATTTGGTGATTTTAGGTTGTAGAGGACTCATCCATATTTCTAGAAATGTAATATATTTCTTATGACTATATGTGGGCCCTACCTAAAAATGTTTGTTTCGAATGAAGTTTATTTTATGGAGAAGTTTTCCAAAGAAGATGAAAAATAAATTGACATTTTTTACCAAGGAGTTTATCTACATGTCAATGATAGTTTTATATCATGGTTGAGTTAATAAATGGAAAAGTGTGCCCTATTTATGAGGAATATTTTTTGGTCTAGTTTGGAGAATCATGTGGTAAAAATGAAATTACAGGAGCTACATGTGGAGTTAAGAATTTATTAAATTTGTGTTGTGATCCTGATTTATATAGATTTATAATGGTATATAAAACTTATTCTTTTGATAAAGGATGAAGAATTTATGACCTGATCTTTGAAGGTCAAATCTAAAGGATGCTTAGTTAAGCATGGTCTTGAGTAGCTTCATGAGGTAAGGTGATAGATATGAGTTATTCATGCTTTTTAAGGTTTATAAGTGCATAGAAAACATTTATAAGGGGTGTATATGTTTTTTTAATCTTTTAAGTCTTTTTGGAAGTGATAGAGCAAGTTGACCTCAAGACTAGTTTTTGAGTTCTAGAAGGCCAAATGAGTAGTTGCAGAGATGGACCTGGTTGAAGCATTCCACTTGGAGTTCGGAGTTTTATGGAAAGTGGATTCAGATATATTTACAATGGCTTATATTTTGTTTCATGAGGAGGTTATTTGATAGTCAACTAGCTTAATTTGTGAAGAAGAAGGTTTCTTGTTTTCAAGATAGGATTGCTCTGGCTAAAAGATTGAGGTAGAGAAGGTGTGAGATGGATTAGTTGATGTTTTATATCAATTGGAGAGTTAAGAGAGATTAATTTTTTCCTATTTAATTCCTTTAGAGTTATTTAATATGAAAACAAGGGTTCAAATTGTTGGTGTGTGTGACATGCCTAGTCATAGTCCACATCACACAGTGAGTCATCTCGCTCATGCGAGAGCCATAGGTCTTAAGAAGTCAAATGACAAGTGTCGGTTCTATCATAGAATCTGTCATTTTCATTTGCGTCAGTACGTCATAGGAGTTACATTCCTTATTTAGAATTGTAACTCCTCCTTTAGTGGCGTCATATGCGTCAGTCACGTCATATGTGTTAGTGGCATCATTGATTTTCTTTCCTTGTTTAGGCATGGGGGTTACATAGCACCCCTATTTGTACTTCCTTTTTCAATCTATGAGAATGAGTAGACCTGTTTTCTTACTTGCATTTTCTTTCCATTGATTCGAATCTTGCTTATTGCATTGGAGCTTGACGTTACCATCGGAGTGCAACTTTGTTGTGGTGCATTGTTTTGACATCGGTTCTCATTTTTCCCTCTTTCATGGTATCAGAGCTGGTTTTGGTAAAACATGCACTCTTCATTTATCAGTTGCTTATTACTTCTGGTTTCTTCTTATTTCCTCATGCAAGTCTTTTTGATTATTACTTTGGAATTGTGTTAATTTGCTTAACAGTTTGCTCTTGGAGTTTTTTTTTGGGGTTTTGTGCATGTGTGCAGGCTTGCATGTGTGTAGGATTGCTCTTCCCGTGTTTTTGTTTGCGGTTTGCACAGTTGTGGTGTTGTTCATGGTTTGCACAACAGTTGTGGTGTTGTCCTTGCTTTGGCTCATGCTGAGTGCTCATGAACTAACCTTTATCAACTCATGGCACTGTCTATTCTAGCTTGACCGCCGACCTCTGCACTTTTTCTAACCTGGGTTTCTCTCTACGTGGAAGCATATGCTATGAGCTTGTAACTTGTGCTCGTGCATTGTTGGTTTACTATTTTTTTAATGTGTTGGCTCATCAAAACTTTGCCCTATTTTTTTGAGTCTCACCGTGCAAGCTCATTATTGGTCGACTCATGTACCATTGGAGGTTCCCATCTCCCGAAGTTTTTTCCTCGCCTTGCCTTATTCTTTTGGTCCGTTTAGGCTCCCATTCCCCCAATATTCCTTTTGCCATTGGTCTAATGCCCCGAATCTCCCTCATCCTGCCACTGGTCCGGTGCCCCCGGCTTCGTTCTCCCCTGTTTAACATTCCCGTGACCATTACTCTTGTAGAACATTTTTAGTCAACCTAGACCTCTCTTGCTCCATGTGGTTTCAACTCGTATCTTCCCTCTATGTTCCAGCCAACAACACCATACCACATTGCATTACTCGAGACCACTCTCTCTACCGAATTGACTATTCCTTGGGCATTTCAACCCCTAGCAACTCATGCACTCTTTTGGTCTTCAAAGGCTTGTCAACATGGGCTCCTTAGAATTGATTATTGGTAAAATCAATCTCTCCTTTTAAATATTTTAAGGTTAAAATATTTTATTTAATTGGCATTGTAATTCTTTTTGGATAGTTTTTTTGCTTGTTTTAATTTCCTTCCTTCGAGTGACGAAGACGGAGGGTGAGGTCAGGGTTGGCAGGAGGCTAATCCCCCTCGCAATTAAAACAAACCCTATTTAAAATTTGATTCCATTTCCAACGAGCATACATACAACACCCTTTACATGCATTTAGGCACTTTTTAATCTGTTTGCAGGCTTATTAGCATTTTTCCATCAGTTATGGGAATTGGTTTTTGCTATAACTTTTGAATCGTTGCTCGGTTTTGAGAACTTATTCATCAAAGTTGCATGTTTTTTTGCACTCTAGTTTATGGTATTATCATTTTTGTAAATGCACTATTTTTATAAAGTGCCACATTCTAGGGGTGTCTTTGTATTGCTTAATTCAACTCTTTTTTCTTGAGCTTTGTTTTATCCCTTTTATTGATTATGGACTTGTGAGCACATCCGACACGATCTTACAACAAAGGGATTCTTTTGTGCGACGTGAGACACTATTTATCACAAGGATTTCTCTTCCCTTTTTTTTTCCCTCATTCTTGTGCTTTATTAAGGTGTTGAACTGTTCAGCAGCGCAATGAACCTTGATTGTTGTCTCCAATCTTACGCTGCGTTATTACACCGATTGCAAGGTGAGAGAAAGACTGGTTCTTGGCACACAATCACATTTGATTGTAATCACGCACCGAACTAAAGTTCCAAACCCGAGGGGTGTGATATTGTTCAAGGGTGGTTGTTTCTTTCTCTCTTCTTCCTTCTACATCCTTTGGTTCTATCTCTTCATTATGGATATCTCTAAAGTACCAGTGCTCACACCTTTTAACTTCTTTGAATGGAAATCTAAAATTATATTGGTTTTTCAAAGTAAAGGGTTATACCATGTCACCATGGGGTTAGAGACCAAACCTAATGATGAACCCGAAAATCTAAGTGGTTCAACCATTGTGATGAAGCCTTAGGTCTTCTCTGTATGTTTGTCTCTCCTAACTTGCTCTTCCACATTGAAACTTCCTCGACACCTGATAAAGCATGGAAAACACTCAATGATATGTTTGGGAAGAAAGATGACATGAGAGCGCATGAGTTGGAGAACAAACTACTAGGGTTAAATCCTAGTGAATTTGAAAACCTGTAGGCCTTCTTCTCAAAGTTTGTCCACACTAGATTGCTTCTAAAGGAATGTAAAGTGGAAAAGAAAGACTCTCAATTGATCTTGTCGATTCTTTCTAAACTAGGTCCTGAATACTTTGTCTTCATTTCAACTTTCCACACCCCCAAAAATACACCTTGGGTAGTGCTTAGACAATGCCCTCCTTTCGCGCTTTTTCATCCCAACTCATTCAAGAACAAGACAAACTCATTCAAATGAGGACTCTAAAATCCAAGTCACATGCCCTTGTGGTGAATAAGGGTAATAAAAATGAAAAGAAGAAAGAAACTAAGGACCAACCTAAGAAATAAACCAAGACCAACCAACCCCCAGCTAAGCCCAACACTAACACTTTGACTTCTGAGCCTAAAGCAAAGAAGGAAAAGTTTAAATGCTCCTATTGTAAGAAATCTGGCCACGATGAGCATCATTGTTTTTGGAAACAAATTGATCACTTAACTCATTTACTTGAGAAAATAAAATAAGTGTTCTTGAATCCGTTAAAAAAAATGCTCAGAAGGGCGAGTCTTCTAATGCAAAGGAGTCTAAAAATGAAAAGAAGAAAGGTATGGCCCTCGTAGCTAGATCAGCTCCATCATCAACTTGGATTATTGATTTCGGTGCCTCGCACCACATGGCTTCTTCATAGGTTGAATTCTCTAGCATTAAACCATGTGGCATGTCCCAAATCATGTTGGGTGATGACACTCATGTGTCATTTTTGGTAGTGGATCGGTAGAGATAGAAGGTGGAACATTTAACCAAGTGTTGAGTGTTCCCAATCTCTCTACCAATCTCCTATCAGTTTACCAAATCACCCACCTTGGTGAAGGAATGTGAGTGGAATTTGGTCCTAACTCGGTGATCATTCATGAGCTTAACTCTGATTGCATTATGGTTGAGGGAAAGGTGGATCACCGTTCACGGTTGTATACCTTTTCCCACTTCTCTTCTAATTTGATGCCCAATGCCTTGCTCACTCATGCAAATGAGGTTAGAAGTCTTTGGCATGAGCATTTTGGTCATCTTAATTATCGTTACCTTAAATAATTGAGCCAAAATGAAATGGTCAACGGTTACCCGAGTTAAGTTTTCTAAAGGTCTTTATGAGGGTTATACCCTCAAAATCACCTTGAAAAAAATTGATAAGGGAAAATCCTAGAGAGCTACTCATCCCGAATCTTGTTCATAGTGATGTTACTAGCCCATTTCCATCTCCTTCTTTCATTAGAGCTCTATATATACTAACCTTCTTTGATGAATTTTCACGTTATACTTGTGTATATTTTCTTAAGCTTAAGTCTAAAGTATTTGAGCATTTTCAAAACATTAAGGCTCTTGCCGAGAAACAAGAAGACAGTCTATCAAGGTTCTTTGAACCAACAATGGAGATGAGTATGTGAGAAATAGGTTAGAGGATTTTGTACTTCGAGGGGATTGCTTTGCAGTGTATAGTTTCTTACGGCCCTTCCCAAAATGGAGTTGCAGTAAAGAAAGAACTGAACTTTAAAGGAGATGGGCACATGTATGGTTCACTCAAAGTCCCTTCCTCCATAGTATTGGACTGAAGTAGGAAATTGTTCTTGTTACATTCGTAATCTTGTTCCACACAAGGAAGTAAGAGGGATGACACCCTTTAAAGACTAGTTTGGACACAAGCCTGAAGTTGAGCACTTTTGAGTCTTCGTATCCAAGGCTATGGCTTAGATTCCCAAGAATAAATGCAAGGCATTGGATCCACAATCCAAACCTTGTATCTTTTTGGGTATCCTGATGGCGTGAAGGGATATCAATTGTTGAACCCTACTACCCATGAGCTCTATATTAAGAGGAGTGTGAAGTTTGATGAGTCATCCTTGACTTTTACTTCCACTGAGGTTCTTTTTCCCACTAATTTAGATTCTAACTCATCAGATGATGATGTTGTTGAGTGAGTTCCTCCTCTCCCTACTCCTCCCAATCCTCAAACTTCCAAGTCTTCTAATTTTGATAGTAGTGATGATGAGGACTATGTCCCTTCTCACTTGAGTGAAGAATCTTCCGACTTTGAGCTTGAACCTTCAAGACCTCTTTGGGCCAGGAAAACTTTACAGAGTGCTGGAGATTTAGTTAGAGATCCTTCAGATGAGAGATGTACGCGCTCAAGTTTTATTGGACCCCACTCCTTCTTCACCTCTGCTTCTGATCCACCGTCTTTCCAGGAAGCTTATGGGATTCTTGAGTGGGATTCTACTATGGATGAGGAGTATTCCTCACTCATAAAGAATGACACTTGGGATCTTACCCCTCTTCCAAAAGGAAGAAAATTCATTCGGTGTAGGTGGATATATCAAACAAAGTATGGAGCTAATGGAGAATTCGAGAAGTATAAAGCATGACTTGTAGCTAAGGGTTTCTCCTAGGTAGTTGGGGTTGATTACTCGGAAACCTTTTCTCCGATTGCAAAGATGACTTCCATTCGACTAACCCTTGCCATCGCTGCCGCTAACATATGGGAAGTCCACTAGATGGATGTTAAGAGTTCCTTCCTTCATGGGGACCTAGAGGAAGAGATCTATATGGAACAACCTCTAGGTTATTTCCATGATCCATCCCTCATTTGTAAGTTAAATAAGTCTCTCTACAGCCTTAAACAAGCCCCTTAGACTTGGTATGCCAAGATGGACTCCTTTTACTTGCATTAGGGTTCACTCGGTGTCACTCTGACTAAAATGTGTATATTCTATGGTAAGACGACTCCATGCTTATTCTTGTTCTCTATGTTGATGACTTGTTGATCATGGGTAGATCTTCCTATATCATTAATTTTGTGAAGATCTCCTTGGCCAACAAGTTCTCCATGTCTGACTTAGGATTGCTTCATTACTTTCTTGGGATCCGATTTCACAATCCGACTTGGGAATTATGATCTTACTGACCTCAATACTCTCTTGATTTTCTTGCTCGATTTCACATGTCTTATTGCTATTCCTCACCTATGCCTTTTCTTTCCAGGTCAAGTTGGTTTCTGATTGCTCTTCCCCCTTGGTTTATGTTACCCTTTATCAACAATTGTTGGGGAGCTTGATCTACCTTACTCACACTCAGCTAGATATTTCGTATGTTGTCGAGATCGTGTCTAGATTTATGCAGGAGCCTCATGAGCTACATTTAAAATCAGCAAAGTGGATCCTTCACTATGTTCATGGCACTCACACTGATGGGATTCGTACATTTAGGAGGAACCGAGATTTACTTGGTTTGATTTATAGACTAAAATAGGCCGATGATCTAGATCATGGAAGTCTACCTCGTGCTACGATTTCACTCTTGGTTTAGGTCTTTTCAGTTGGTCCAAAGAAGAAGTAGGATGTCATTACTATATCACCGATTAAGAAGAATACAGAGGAGTAGTTAATGTTGCCACAAAAGTTGTTTGGTTACAGGGTATCTTGACAGAGTTTGGCATCCACTTTTGGTAGCCTACCATTATCTATTGTGACAACATGAGCACTATCTCAATTTGTAGAAATTTAATTCAGCATCAGTAGATGAAGCACATTGAGATTCACATGCACTTCATACGGGAGATGATACATGAAAACATCATCGACATACAATATGTTCAGATAGCTGATTAGGTTGCAAACATATTCACCAAGCCCTTCACTGAGGTGAAGTTTCTTCACTTGTGGTCTCTTCTTGGGGTGAGGTCTGTTGCAGCCACCCATCTTCTTTAGGCTATATAGTCCTCCTTCTTCTCCTCTTCTTCTTTCTAGAAATATGTTGTTTGTATATGGGCACCTTATCAGGCCTTTAGTTGTCGGGCCCCACTAACACATCTTTCTTAGTTGTCTAAGGAGTCTTCTTTTCTCGTTCGCTTACCTTTACCTCTTCCTCAACTTTGATGAAGGGGGTGTTGTGTGTGTGACATGCCTAATCATCATCCACATCACCCGGTGAGTCATCTCACCTTGCGAGAGCCATAGTTCTTAGGAAGTCAAATGATAAGTTTCAAATTCTGTCATAGAATCTGTCATTGTCATTTACGCCATAAGGCCATAGGAGTTACATTCATTATTTGGAATCAGAACTCCTCCTTTAGTGGATTCATAAGCATCATATGTGTCATTGGCATCATTGATTTTATTTCCTTGTTTAGGCATGGGGGTTACACAACACCCCTATTTGTAATTCCATTTTTGATCTATGAGAATGAGCACTGTTTTCTTACTTTCATTTTCTTTCCATTGATTTGAATCTTGCTTATTACGTTGGAGCTTAACGTTACCATCGGAGTGTAAATTTGATGTGGTGCATTGTTTTCGACATCGGTTCTCATTTTTCCTCTTTCATAAACCATTTGTGTTTCTAAAACTACTTTTTGGGAAACTTATTTTGTTGAAGAGGAAAGTGAGTTTGGTTTGCACATGTGGATTTTTCATGAGATCTATAAAGCATGTATGTGATGTACATTTCATAGTAATTACATTTAGTAGTTACATGTCATATATGATGTTTTTTTTGTGTTCTTGACACCCATTGGTGAACATAGGTTCCCTGAAACAGATGTTTGGTGAAGGATATGAGCCTTCTTAATAGAGTTATGAATAATTTTATTTGTGCAAGCTTATGTAAAACTCTAGATGTTTTTTGTATGTCATATTTGGCATGTTTGAACAATATGGGAGCTTGAATAATCATGTTGATGAGGTTTGTAGTTTTTTGCCATTTGGGTGATAGGGTTTTGAGTTGTTTTTGAGATTTTCTAGTAGATTTGACCATGGCTCACCTATATTGGTCTATTATGAATGTTTTTATGAATCTATTGGTATATTTTATAAGATTTATTTGTTAAGATAAATGATAAGGACCTACTTGTTTCATGTTTTTTAGTTGAGAAGGGTATAAAGTGCATGTTTGAGTTCAAATTTGAGCTAGTTGTGAGAGAGGGAAAAAGTGTGACCCAAGTGTGAGAGTAAACAAGGAATGAAGGCCTCTATTCAGAGTGAGAGAGTTTTCAAAAGGCTTAGGAATATTAGAAATGATGTTTAGAAAGTTTTGACGCCAAGTAAGTCCATGAAATAAGAATAAATAACAAGTTGAAGGAATGAGGATTTAATTGTGTGTCTCGTTAGCTGCAATTATGATATTCATCATTGTGGCAAAAAAATTTAGATATATTCATCTTCAAATGTTGAGTTGTTGCTTTATCATATTTTGGGGTTGTGACCTCCTTGTGGAGTTGGTTCTTCATTAAATTATGGGTTTATCCTCCTTGTATGATTGGTGCTCTTCTAAGATAGGGATTGGTGCTTCTTGTGAAGTTTTTGCTTCACTAAAATTCTTTACTTTGTGTAATATAAGAAGAGTTTTAGTGAATTTTCTTCCTCATGATGGTTTTCCACTTATATTTGGTTTCTTGTGTACTCTTTCTTGTGTTATGATATTGTGAATGGTTAATGCACATCTAATATGCTTAGGTATGGTTATGTATGATGAATGGCTAATTGAATAATGAATGTTAATACATAGTAATTGAATTTTAAGTTTTGAATGATTGGTTCATCCCCCTCTTATTCCATTGTGCTTCAAACAATTGGTATCGAGAAGGTCCTTGAGAAGTAAGTTTAATCACTTGAAGGAGATCCTTGAAGCATAAGCAATGGGTAAGTCTTTAGATGTTGAAGCTAAATTAAGGATGAAGTATGAAGTTGCATATTCAATGATTCATAGCTTACAAGATCATATTAGATGTATGGAGATAGAGTATGGTCAAGCCATCAAGGGTTTGGAATCACAAGTTGAAAGAGTATCTAAAGCCCTCAAGGTCAAAGAAGAAGCTTGTTACAGTGTATGAAGAAAGGTTGATATCTTTGGAATCTGATTTAGAGGGTGCATCTAATAGATGAAGATATATGAGAGGCTAGATAATTTGTCTAAATCTCTTGGTGGGATTTTAGAAGATAAAATAGTTGTCAATGACAAGACATGACTAGGTTTCAAGGGAAAGCAAAAGGAGAATGATGAAGGAGTTGGACCAAGTTCTCAATCTGATGTGAAGGTGACCAAGAAGGTTGATTTAAGAAGGTCTAACCCTGTTAGACAACCTAATTTTGCTATTTATGGTGCTTCTTTCAATGGTTATTGCTATGTTTGTCATGATTTTTATCATAGAACTAGAAATTGTAAGATAAGGTTAGGAATGGTGAAGGATTCTTCAAAGGTTAATGTCATTCATGTTGTGAGTATTTACATAGAGCTAAGGACTATGCTTAGAACTTAATTATGTTTTAACCTAGAATATGCAAGAGTTTTATGTGTCATGGGTGTCACAAATAGGGACACACTGCTAGATCCTGTCACCAAGGTGAAACTTCAAGAGACATCGTAGGTTTCAAGAATTCAGAGGGCAAGAGAAGAAAGAGTTCAAGAGAAAAATTAGTACCAAGAGTGAATATGAGATTGTCAAGACTATTCCTATGGTCAAGAAGGATGTTGATCAAGCCAAAGAAGTCAAGAGGACTGATTCTTAGTCTTAAATGTATACTATGATGCCTAATCTAATGAGGATTTTCGGAGAGGGTCTCGAAGCTACTAATATGGAAGACAAAGTCAGAAATCCCAAATCAAATCAAGGAAGCATGTTTTCTTTGGTTGAAGAAGAAAGATCTGAGGAACATCATATGTGTCTATATAGAATTCACTCAAGAGTACATGATGGTTTGAAGAAGCTAGAAGTGTGGGAAAATTCATGATTTATAAGGTATGTGGTTTTATCTATCCATGGGCTTTTGATTTCTTATCACTTGTAGGTGTCCGAGTTTATTATGTCATCATCTAAGAGGATTCTAATGTATCACTATGAAAAAGGTTGTTATGATTGGTTCTAACTATTTTAGATGTGAGATTTATGAGTTATTGTCTTATTATGAAGTATGTGTTTAGTCAAAAGTATGGACATACTCAAATGGGATAATTGTCACCAAACTTGAAGTCAAATCATGGTCTATAAAAGTGTGCATTTGATTGTTGTATCATGATGGTATTATCAGAAAAAATATGTTTTGTATTTGGTAAGTGTGTTCTTGAGATCTACATCAATATTGATTAACTAAAATTGGTTGTGTAGTAATGGGATAGTTAATCTAAGCTATGAAAAGTTGTAATAAAGTAAATAAATACAGTAAAAGGAAGGATGTAAATGATCTAGGAACTATTCAAAATGAAATGCTAACCCTAATGAGCAATAAGGAAGAGGAAATAACTCATCCGATAAGATATGCTCATGGGAATGTTTCGCAGAGGTGACTGGATAAATCAAGAACAAGAATGATTGTGTAGAAGTCCCAAAAATGATGGAGCTGGAAGATCTAGCTAGAATGGTGCACTTGGAGGAGGACTAGAGCACCGGTGAGGTGCTCTTATCTGTAATCTAGGTGCCTTGGTCTGTGTAAAATATTTGAATCTGATCTTCATAGGGATGAAAGGTGATCCTTAACCCTCACTTTCTACCACATCAACTTCATTTTCCTGTACTGTATGTTGCCAATATCTCAAGATGGAACAAAAACCTCGTAAGACCCCAAAACAAGCATCAAACCCTAAAAAATGCATATGAAGGGGTCGATTGACCTCATCGCCACAATGGTGGAAATACTAATTGAGAGTCATGCTACATATCAAACCTTAAACCTGATGTAGTTTTATGTGCAAGTTTGTGTGAACATGACCTAGGTTGCTCTTATGCCACCGTATTTTTGAAGTAGCGAGAAATAACTATGCGTAGAAAATGTAATAAAATATGTGCATGTAATAGAATAGAATCCCTCTGCCTATGAAGTGTGTTTTAGATGTCCCGACCTTATGCCTTGATGATGGAGCTATGTGGATGCAATGCTAGGTACAAGCCTTTCACAGAAAAATAATATTATGTATTATTTTAATGTTAAAACAAAAAGGCTATTATATAGCCATACAAATAAAAATCAGTGTCCTAATCAATAGGAAGTACAAAGAAATGACCCATTAATAGTGATATGGTTTTAACAAACGTATACATGAAATATTATTGTTATATACAACAATATAAAAATTCTACTAACTATATTACCGTATTTACTCACGGTAATAGTAAATAATATTTACCCAATGTAAATACTAAATTCCTAACATTCCCCCTTAGTGTTTACATGGTAGAAAAACATTCACACTTCTTTATGTAGCATGCCTCCCATGCTTGCTCATGATCTTGGTACAACACTCGAACTGAAGGTAGAAGAAGGAACACATCAACTTCTTATCAACCATGTGCTATCGGGAACACATCTGATTGATGAGGATGGGAACACACTCAAGAATCATTTGCTTATCAACCAGTCACTCTAGGGAACACATCTGACCTAGTAGTGTGGGAACTCAAGCAAGAACATAGTTGAACATCATTCAATTAATTTCTAGAGGGTAACTAAAAACCTAGGTATGAATAGGTGTTTACCAATTTTCTCATTCTTAATGAAGTTAATGCACTAGCTACTAAATAAACTAGAAAATCAGAAATGTTGGAGGGTTTATGTTACCTCGGATGTGATGTGATGGATACAGGTGCAAAGGTGATTTATCTCCACTATAACTAGTTAATAACTTGTAACTCAAATATTAGGAAATTGATTAGATAAGATATGCGGGGTTTCTCGCAATGAAGCATATCCAGAAGCATTAAATTCCTTGATATATGTAAACCCCCATGTTTGATAAGATAAGATAAAAGGTAATAACAATATGCTGGATAATATGTAGAATTTGAGGCACACGTAAACTGAAATATGCATAAATGTAAGGCATGAGACAAGTCTAATCTAAGAGATGGTTAAATTGAAGTAAATTAAAAATAACCTTGTCTAGGATGATGGTGACCTAGACTATGTACGAGATAGGTCGACAGTGTCCTCGAAGTTAGATTTGAAGAAATAAGTGAAATATGTAGATCTTGCAAAATCGGGATAATAATTGAATGCAGTATAAACCGGAAAGTGTTAGGATGGACTCGTAGAAGGAATATGAGAAAGTAGGGACCTAGAAGAAGATGAAAATAGAGTCTAGGAGGGGTAAGTTAGGAATTAAGACCATAGTCAATGGTGACTAGGGTGCGTTTAAGAAAAGTTGAGTTTAACACCACAAAGGGATTAGAAGAGAGATTTGTAAATTTGGGGTAGACACGAGCTTATGCAAATATCGTAGAACGTTATGGAAAAGAGAGGAAGATCTATAGATGGCGGGATCGACGGTGATCTACCTAAGTCAACCGTGAATTTGTGAGTTGGATGAATTCAAGGAAGGAAAGCTAGGAAAGCAATATGTAAGTATGGATCCCAAAGAGGAGGTTGGGGACGAATATGTAAATGTTGATGTGACTAATTTGTTGTTCAAAAGGTTAGATACCAAAAAAGCAATGATAAAACGAATCTACTGAAATGAATTAATTCATAGATGATGATGTGCTCATGAGGGATGCAAACTCATTCCATAGAGATCTAAGAGGTCCAGTAATTACTTATGGAATGCTCTGTGCATGAGAGAGGATGCTTAATTCATAAGGAAGCTTGAAAAATGTAGGAAGCTAATTTTGTATTGCTTGATTGTCGCTCCTAAAATGGGAAGGAGAGTTTGGCTTTATAGGTTCGATGGAAACTAGGTTGGGTCACCACCAAATATGGGGAAAGTTTCCCCAATGGGCATGATTTTCTGATTTTGGCATGATTTTGGGTTTTTTAAGGTTTAGTTGATTGCTTTAAAGCATTAGGTGGGAAGAGGTTGTTTAGGGATGAGGTGTAGGTGAGTTGCAACTTATTTGGAGATAGGTCTTAAAAAAGTATAGGGAAAAGCATAAGTGTAGATTTAGAATAAAATCATTCCAAAATGGAAAGCTGGTTAGGGCATTATTAATTAATTAATTGATGTTGATTAAATATGACTTAAAGGTGATGGGCATTTAATTAATTAATGGGGATGAATTAATTAAGAGGGAATTTGATTAAATAAGGGGTTGAATAGAATAAAATATACGCACGCAGAGATGAGGGTATAGAAACTGAATTTATGTTTCTACATTTTACCCCCTTTTGTTGAATGGTTTGGGCTATCAAGTTGTTGTCGTGTAAATGTGCAACATGGAAATTGACAATTTCCGAGCACGAAAACTATACCCCAGTGTCAAATTTTTCAAGTTCTATCATTCCAAGATACCCCCAGCTCTATCCAATAAGTCCAAGTGACCTTTCGATTAATTTTCTATCATCTCCTAGGTTATTTAGGAAATTCCATTCATTCCCCCTAGGTGATTTCAAGAGTTCATTTGCAAACTACATGCAGTTGTAGGAAGGGCTATCATTGGCCTTCCTAGGACTGGATCAACCCCCCTGGAGCAGAACGAAAGGGCCAAATTCAACATGGAGGTGAATTGAAGACCTTAGAACATCAGGGAAATGATTTTGGAAGGTTTGGAGTATTTTTTAAATACTTGGATTAGTCTCGAGTAAAAACAGGTTCACAAGCCTAGGTAATACATGGCCTAAAAACTTGTTGGGATTCAAAATAAGATTATAAGAGCTCCAAATGGAGTTAGAAGTAAAAAAATCCCCTCAAATAGGATTCCGAAGCCAACATTTTGTACCAAGGTAGAAGGAAGATGAATCACTTTGTGAAAACTCGAAAGCAGAAGAGGATATTCCCATCTAGATAGGTTCGAGACATGCCTTCTCGAAAGATTTGGACTTTGAAGAAGCATTGAGGAGATTTGAGTTACAAGAGGGCCGCTCTAAATTTCAGATGATGAAAAACATGAAGAAGAGGAGATGGTTCTAGATGATTTTCAAGAAGAAAAATAATCTTATATGATTTTCTTAGATGAGGAATTATTTTCATTCCCATTTGGGGATGAAGATGATCTCGATTAGGCCATCTATGGAGAGACAAAATCAGCTTGTGATGATCTAGCGAAAGGTTTGAAAGAAATTTATGTACAAGAAATTATTAGAGCCGCAGAAGAAACTGAAGATCCTGAGCTCAGTCTCAAGCTCCTGATGTAAGCCACAAATTTGCAAGACAAGCGTGAAGCTGATTTGGAAGCCTTAACCAATGTGAAGGTTGGCCATATTGAGATAAGGCAAGATGAAACATATGATGTCACTCTTGAGCTAATGATTGATGGATGCAATACCAAAATGGAGATATTTTCTTTCCCATTTGAAGATGAAGACTCTTTCCATGACGAAGAAATTAAAGCAAGGAGTTTTAAGACCTCTAAAGATGAATCTCTTTTTGATGAATGATCGATAGAGTGTAGTGATTCCCGAGATGATGAGGTAATCCCTCCAGATAGTTTCCTTGAGCTATAAAATAAATATTCTTCAAAGGCGTACAAAGAGGAGCTATAGGAAACAATGAAGCATAACTCCGTGTAAAAAATATTGGAGTCAATAGAATTTGCGAGAAGATCCCAAGAAGATCCCAAGCCAATTCTTGATCTCTTCACTAGTGTCATCGACATACAAGACACGTATGAGTTTTCCTCCGATCCTCCATCAGTACTCAAATGCCTCACAGGAAGTAGAGATAAAGGATGAATAAAATGTTTCTCATGGAGAAGATGTCAATGAGCATAGACCTGGAAACTCAAGTAACTTAGAGTATCCAAGTAATTTGAACAAAAAGTAGCCCCTGTGTAAGTGATGATATGCTCGATGGATAATCAACTATATGGATAAACATGGAAAGAAAATGGAACTATGAAATTGATTTCAAAGAACATGAAGACAAGTGGAATTTTCAAGCAATTACTTGATCATCAAGAAGCTCACATGGACTCACTCCTACCAAGTACAAAGACTACTTTCTCAGGGAACTCATCAATGGCTTCGCAGAACATCATCATTTGGTGTTTCCTCTTCAAGGGTAACTTTTGAGAAATAAAAATTGGTTTAGTGAAAGTACGTTGTCCCCTTCCTCTTACCATAGGTGATTGTTAGGTGTGTTTCCCTTCTTGTTGTGTGTCATGTGTTTCCTTTCTATCCTTTTCATGTGTGTGTGTGTGTGTTTCCTTCTTCTCTCTCTTGTTGTAAGTTGTACATGACTCTACAAGGCCCAATGGATAAGGCACTAGTAAACAAATTATATGGTCTAAAATTGAGATTCTAGATTCCCATATCATGTCTTCACTATGCTCATTCCATGTCATGTCCCCAAGATAGAGCCGCTTTTTTGTGTAAATGTGCAATAAGGAAATTGACAATTTTCGAGCACGAAAACTATACCCCAATGTCAAATTTTTCAATTTCTATCATTCCAAGATACCTCGAGATCTATCCAATAAGTCCAAGTGACCTCCCAACTAATTTTCTATCATCCCCCTAGGTGATTTAGGAAATTCCATTCATTCCCCCTAGGTGATTTCAGGAGTTCATTTGCAAACTACAAGCAGTTGTAGGAAGGGTTATCACTGGCCTTCCCAAGACTGGATCAACCCCTAGAGAGGAATGGAAGGGAAAAATTCAACATTGAGGTGAATTGAAGACCTTAGAACCTTAGGGAAATTATTTTGGAAGGTTTGAAGAATTTTTGAAAGACTTCGAATAGTCGAGTAAAAATAAGGTTCACAAGCCTAAAAGTACACAGGCCTAAAACAATTATTGGGATTTAAAAGAAGATTATAGTTTCTCTGGATGGAGTTAGAAGTAAAACAAAACATCGTTCGGAAATAGGATTCCAAGACCTACATGATGGAGAAATATTATTTTTCACAACACCTTGGCGCATAGGATTTGTAGGCAGTTTTTATCAAGCATAAGTGGAATCTCAAATCAACAATGCTATTTTTCAGGATCAAATGGATGAATCAAGACATTATACCCCCACCATTGGATTTATAATTCCATTTCCATCAGGATCATATACCATTTCACAAATAAATTCCACCGGAGATCAAGTTATCATCCGAAAAGAGGATTTGAAAACCCACAAGTGAGGATCATGAGGGACGACGTGCACATCAACGGACGTGTGAATGGCGGTGTGAAGAGATCTTGGGAGGAGCAAGAATCAACCGAATTTTCATGCAAATATTTGACAAATGGGTTGAACCTAGTGTTATCCAAAATTCACTCTCAAGGTAATTTTGATAACATGCGTCAAATTCTTTAGTCGTGCAATAGATTGAGTCAAGGAAAAAAATTTCATGTTTCTAGGGTCCCCTCATATTTTTCTAACTCCCCTGTCCAAGTAGAAGAGAGCAAGTTCTGAGAAAATGTAAGAAAAATTGCAAAAAACAGGCTCGGGCCAGAAAAATCACGAAAAATGGCTAAGTCCTAGACCAGGCAGCTTGGGACAGTTGGGACGAAAAGGCGCAAACCGGCCGAAATGAGCACAAGCGGTCCGAAAGCAATTGGGACATCCGGGCTAAAAGGACGCGCGGACGCGAAATCAATCGGCGAAAAGAGAAAAAATTGGCTAATCTACGAGAGGGTCGCCTTTGGGACAAGCGGGACAAAAGTACGCGAACCGGCCGAACCGGTGAAATGAGTCAAGGCAGCCCGAAAGCTTGATCTGGGAGGCGCGGGCCAAAATGCACGCGAATCGGCCGAACTGCCGAATGAGAACTTTTCCCCCGTGACGTTGGGACAAA
Source organism: Taxus wallichiana var. yunnanensis (assembly GCA_018340775.1). Lineage (NCBI taxonomy): Eukaryota > Viridiplantae > Streptophyta > Pinopsida > Cupressales > Taxaceae > Taxus > Taxus wallichiana. Next base: position 718,238,137 of record CM031243.1, read on the forward strand.
AGGGCGCGACCATCGCGAATTTGTCCCGCATACCCAAAAGCAAATGGGACGCGCAGGCCAAAAGTACGCGAACTCGGCCGGATCAGCCGAAATGGGAAATTTCAGCACCTGTACAAATGGGACAAAGGGACGCGCGGGACGCGAAAAGCCGAAATGGCCGAAGGCAGAGGAGAAAAGTCAACATTTGACCCGTGGAACTTCAAACGGCCATAACTTTTGACTCCGAGCTCCGATTTTGATAAAATTTGACTTTCTGGAACGAGCACGACGTCCTCTACGCCACAAAAACTGGATTTCTTATTTTTAATGAGGGTAGATATGTTTAAACAAAAGAAACATATTCGGCTCCAGTCAATCAATGCTCATTCCCGTCAAATGACAGAAAACGCCTGCCAGGCCCAAAAGAGCTGCCCGCACTCAGAAGGCCATAACTTTTGCATTTCTCAACGAAATCGCACAAAATTGGTACCGTTGGAATCGTGGTTCTGAGCCCGATGCATAGAAATCAAGAAATTCCAGATTTTATCAGAAATTGATTGAGTTTTTTTAAGGAAACGTGGCCGGGTTCAGAACAGTGTTGTATTTGGTAGCTGGGAGTGCAATTAAGAGGCATGGTCATCATTCTTTCTCTGCTGCAGCACATGGGACAGTATGGGGAGCCTTTGCGTAAAGTAATGTATACCTATTCCACTCAATTTAATGCCTCTTACAGTGGTTGAAGGACAGATTTCGGGATTTCCATTTTCCCTTCTCTTTTCCTTCTCATTTTTTTATAAATTGGAGTGTTGGGCTCATTGTAAAGGGGAGAGTTTTGGGTAACAAAGCTCTGTCAAAATTGCTTGTAGCTTGGGTGTGTGTTGCAGCCCTTGTAGTGGACTCCTTGCATGGTGATCCAGGCCCTTATCTTGTAATAGATTGAACTGTGCATATCATGAAGCAATAAAATATCGGTTTGTGGATATATCTTTCCCTTTGTGTTTCTCGCATTCTTCTCTTGCCCCTTTAATCTTTCTACAAGTATATTGTGTCTATTTATTATGTTCTTCGAGAATTCATTATCATTGTGTGTGCTTGGAATATTCTTTGTAAATGCATTTCTTTGGATTATGGTGAACTGTCATCACCTCTTCTAGTGTGCACTTTGCCTCTCGTATTTCACACATTTGGAGATTACTCTCACACCCTATTTTTCGGTGTATCACCGCTTTAGTGTAGGATTTCATTTTATGCATTCTCTCTCTCGGTCCCTTGGAATTTTAGGTTAGAATAGCTAGTTTCTCCGCATTAGAGTAGATTGTGGCGGGTAGTTTAGGAGCAAGAACTAGCTTTCTGGAGGTCTATCTCAAGTAGCAAGTCCCACAACTTCAAGATAGTACCCATGTTATCCAATCACTTTGGATGCTTAGAGTGATCAAACTAGAAATCGATCAACATCCGGGGTCTTTGTGATTCACCGATAACACCTAGTTAAGCCATAAAACTCTCGTTTATCTCATGATCAAATGCGGTGTACATATAGGAGGTGCCGAGTAACCCCAAAGTGTTGCAATCATGACAACTTGAGTAGAGAGGGGGAGTTACATTCTTAGAATAGAAGTGTAAATCCCAATGAAACATATGACACACTCGACACACCGACACACTTACGTGATGATGTACTAATGTCGACGCATAAGGAATCTCATAATGACCCCTAAATGACACACAGACCTACGATCTCACCTAAGTGAGATGACTCTACCTAATGATGTGGAAAATGACTCACACCAACACCCCCTTCATCATAACTTAGGATGAGGTGGCAATTCAGAAATGAGAAATGGGTCCCGACACAAAGCCTGATGAGGTACCCATGTACAAGAAAGAAGATCCCAAGCAATGAAGGAAAACCCAGTGGGAAAAACATCCACCACAAGAGAAAAAAACACTCTCTAATCTAAGAAAGATTCCAAAAATGGGTCCCAGCCATAGACGAGCCTGAAAGCATACCCATGTACAAAGAGGAAATCTCTTGGAAAGAAGAAGAAGAGAGAAGAAGAGGGAGACGAGAGAAATGTAGAAGATGCCATGGATGGATCTGAACTCTGCAGCTCTAGGAGGTCTCCCAAAAGAATGTTGATGATGAGATCCTTTGCCTCTGGACTAAAGAAGAGCCACCCACACCGAACTGTGTACCGCCTCTTAGGAAGGAAAGAAATGACGTGCTGAAAGTATGCCCACTCCATGAAGGAAATCAAGGTAGTAGCACAAATAACTCGATTCTCGGGCGCATAGAAGTGTGACATAGGTCTAGCAAGTGAGTGCCAAGGATTTGAAGGTAATGCCACATGCGTAGAACTATCAGAGTGAAGAGGAACACCCACAGAAAGGATGTCCAAGTGATGTGAAGGGAACAAAACATCCTCCACCACGTAAAAGGGATCCATAAACAAGGGAGGATTAATGAATTTCTCGGAAAAGTGGAAGTGGTAAGAGTCCCTAAGGGGCACTCCTAACAACAGAGATGATGAGCTCCTCTCAAACGCTGCAGATGGATGAGGATCCGTAGTACATCACAAGTAGACGTGAAAAGATGACTAAGGTCAAGCAGATACTCATCCCAATGAGGGGGCTAAACAAAAGAAGAGCAATGTCGGATAGGTAGGATTCATTCAATGAAGGTAAAGGAGTGTAAGGGGCCTCACACACTGAAAGTGGAAAGGAGGCGGGTGTGATGACTTTGTGATCCTAAGTAGAGACTGCTCGATATTTGATGAGATGTGGGAAGTGTCAAAATCTCTTGAATATTGAGAGAAAGAGGAGAAGAGTCCCTCTGTAATGCTCTCGACATTAGAACCGGGTGCACAATCCTCATCATCGAAGTAGAACAAGCGATTCTATGTCGGTGGAACTACCATCACATGAAGAAATGGAGGAGACAATGAATTAGCAGCAGCAACAACAACGATGACAAGAGTATGTGAAGGGTCTCCAAAGAGGGATGAAGAATGCTCCAGACACACAATGAGGTGGATCTAAGTCACCACATGATACCGAGAGAAAGAGAGACATGCATCATCATGTGACCAAAGACATGGTCACAAGTGTCAAGGAATTCCTCCAGATGACGATGATCAGTGGAGTACAGAACGGGCCCAAGCAAGAAGGGTAAAAGACCCTCGTGGGCGAAGTAACGTTCCATGGAAGCATGCAAGCTGAGTAGTTCCCTCTCCTAGTGAGAAGTGGCGGAGGTGTAAGGTGATCCTATAATGCTCACATCTGGAAAGAGCACTCTCCATGATGAAAAATACAAGATGCACAAAAGCAAGATGTCAAGCTCAGTCGATAATGCATTTGTGTTTGAAGGCCCAAGAGTGATCAACCCCCCTGAATCGTCACTTTGAAAATTATTTAATTTACAAAACTGAAAATTTCATCATGTAATGTGCGAGAAATCATGCAACTTTACTAAAGAAGCACTCAAAAACGAGTGCGAGTCAAAAGTTATGGCATTATTAAGATTCTGCAAGAATCGATGGAAAAAGTCAATAAATGTCGTAAACTGATTTAAAAAGTGCATGAAATGGGTGCAAAGGGTATTGTGTGGGTACTCATTGGAAATGGAATTAAATTTTAGGTAGGGTTTGTTTTGATCTGCGAGGGGGATTAGCCTTCCGCAATCCGGACCTCGCCTCCGTCTTCGACACTCGTAGGAGGGGATTAAATTACAAGCCAAAAATAACCTAAATGATTATTACATGCCATGAAATGAAATGTTTTTTATTTAACCACCTTAAAACATTAAAAAAAGGAGGTGGACCCACGTTTGAAGTGGTCAAGGCCACATAAGGAGCTAGACAGCAAGGAGATGCCACGTCCCACTCCTACTTGGTGTAACCGTTGTTTTGCGGATTGTCTTTGCAGCAGAATGCAACGCAGTGGAAGGTGTTTGTCACGTGCCCGAAGTCTTTGCAAGTGCTTTGGAGGGGTGGTGTGGCAGGTCTGCACAAGCGGGAGGAGCCATTTGAAGACCCAAAACACCCAAAAAATCCCAAAAATGCCAAAAAAGCCCAAAAATGTTTCAAGCAAAGACTGAGCCGTTGAATATGACGTTACAGTTGTTGCTGGAGATGTGTAAAATGGTTACTGGAGGTGTTGGGAGCAGGTGTTGCAGGTCTGCACAAGCTGGAGGAGCCATTTGAAGACCCAAAATGCCAAAAAATGCCCAAAAATGACTGATTGCAGTGTTGAAACGTGCTAAGTTGTTGGAGGAGCGGTTGGAGATGCGCCAAGTGCCAGGTTGGAAGGAGCTACGTGCCTGAGATGCCTGAGATGTGTGCAGGTGGCTGGAGCAAGGACCAATGACCTAGAGCAGAGTGCAAAAATGTTTTTCCAAAGCAAAAAAACGCAGTTTGGCAGTTTGTTGGTGTTCCATGCAAGGATCCGTCCAGACATTCACAGCCAGCAAGAAGGGAGCTTTCTAACCAACGTGAGAACAAGGCAGGGCTGAGTACGAGCTCTTGGTGCATGAAGCAAAGAGAGAGAAATGTCTGATGGTGAACTTGATGCACAAGGATGGAGTGAGGCCGAGCAAAGACCAAAACCAAACACCGAGTTACAGACAAGGCCCGAGGAGCTTGAAAAAATGAACCGTCGAAGATTCCATAGCATAACCTGATGTAGAGAATGCAAATACGAGCATATGCAAGCAAGGAACTGACGAGCCCGAGAAGACACCAAACTCGAAAACACCAGAAACTTGAACACAACCAAACAAACCGTGATCAAACCCAAACGGAAGTATAAACGCCGAATCAATGCAAGAAGAGCACAACTGGAATATCCATTACGACACATGCTGAAAGAGATTTGTATATCACACCGGAAGCCGGAAAACACACATAGAAATGCCGATGAGTGCACGGATCCACAAGATCCACTCTGATACCATGAAAGAGGGTTTGAAAACCCGCAAGCAAGGATCACAAGGGATGACGTGCACATCAACAGACGTGCGATGAACGACAGTGTGAAGAGATCTCGGGAGGAGCGAGCATCAACCGAATGTGCATGCAAAGATTCGACAAATGGGTAGAACCTAGTTAAGCCATAAAACTCTCCTCTATCTCATAGATCAAATGGGGTGTACATATAGGAGGTGTTGAGTAACCCCCAGTGCTGCAATCATGACAACTTGAGTAGAGAGGGGGAGTTACATTCCCATAATAGAAGTGTAACTCCCAATGACGCATATGACGCACTGATGCACTGACGCACTGATGTGCTGACGTACTAATGTGCTGACTCATAAGGGAATCTCATAATGACCCCTAAATGACACATGGACCTACGATCTCACCTAAGTGAGATGACTCACCTAATGATGTGGAAAATACACACACCAACATCATCATTCCAAGTTTCCCTCTCAAAGTTTGTTCAAGAGTTATTCAATTTTAGAGAGGACACGTGTTAGCACCAGATCCTAGAGGGATTTCATGTCCCTAAAGTCCCCGATTTTGTACACCAACCTTTAAAAATGTGCCTAGCCCCCATGTGACCTCTGGGACCCTCGTGTGACCTCCAGACTTGACATTTCAACCCCCAGGTGCATTTTTGGAGCATCCATTCCCTATTGTCGAATCAAACACCACGTGTCAGCTCCAAGACCATCGTGGAAACTGATTTCCCTCATGTCCCTTAGTTAAGGGACATAATACATGGAAAATGTGCTCAGCCCCCTATGGGGATTCTTTTTGGTCACTCACGTGGCCAACTTTCAACCCCTAAGTGTATTTTTAAGCATCCATTCCCTATCGTCGAATCAAGTGCCACGTGTCAACTCTAAGACAACCATGGAAACGATGTCCCTCATGTCCCTAAGGTAAAGGAAATAAGACATAGAAATTTTTTTCCATCCCCTATGGGAGTCTTTTGGTCACCCATGTGACTGAATTTTAGACCCCAATGCTTTAAAGTAGCTTTTTCACCTTCATTCCCCGTCGCCGATCACCGCCATGTGTTTCGTCTTGCTCATAGTGGAATTTGATTTCCCTCACATCCTTAGGGTCAGGTACATTAGGGAAAAAAATTTCCCAACCCCAAATCAAAAATTTGAAAACTTTTCTAACTGTTGGTTGTTTCTCGTTGCTTCTTGTTGCTTCTCACCGTGAGAAGAAAGGTTGACGAGAACACCTCACTCCACCATTTCCAAATCTTGAACCAGATCCATTACAACACATCATCCTTCACTCAATGGTGGTACATAGGTCATAAAATTAATATTGATCAAGTCATATAGAAAGCACAAAGAACGAGAGGAAAAGAAGTCCGAAAACTCCACTACCATAAAACCAAGAATCGAACATATCTTGCAAATCGTTGCATGAATTTACAAACCATTTATTGTTGAGTTCTTCTCTCTTGAATGCCATTAAAAATATTATTCAAAACTCCAATTTTCAGCAAGGAACATTCAAAGTGAATAAATCTCATTTCTAGCTCAATGAAGGAAAATTGAATTTCCCATCAAATCGCTTTTTCGAATTGAAGAGAAATTTCTCCCTGAAGCATAAGAAGCAAAAACCTATCGCAATGGAATATATTATGTCACAAACGGAAAAAACCATACCTTCAATTTTAAATATCCATTAATTTCTACCATGACTTGAGTAATGGAAAAAATCAGTGAGCTACCTCTCCACTTCTCAGGGTATCTACGAGTGGCGAAATCGTGCAAAAATCGAGGGAACAATAGTTGAAAAATATAGTTTCACATGAACTAGTTTTCGCGCCATGAAGTTCCTATTTTTAGGGATATGGAGGGTTTTGTTTTTTGTCATTATTCTTCCCCCACCAATGAAAATATCATTTTCCCACTTATTCAGATGAAGGAATTACTCAAAATTCAGAGCGTGGAACCCTAGAATAAAACCTAGAATTTCAAGACCCATTTTGTCACAATTTGACATTCGTGGCGCACTTACTAAAAATAACATGTCTCCCTGCATAGGGGTCTATTACTTCAGGTAAGCCACCATTTTAAGATGATATGAAGAAGGTGGTAAACACAGAGGAGCATCGTAAGAAAGGTCATCAAAAAGGTCATCTCGGCTTGCAATTCACACTTACTAAAAATAGTAAGTTACACTCAAAAAGTAGTTTTGGCACAATGGGTCATACAAGGATAATCATTTAGGGGGACATCATTGTTCAAGAGCATCCTAGTCATTTTTCATAGGGAATTCGAGATCCATCTTATTTCATTCAACTTCGCAAGCATTCGTGAGCTAATTGGAAGGAGTTTCACGGTGTGCAAGGAGTTTGAAGATTCGAAGTTTCACTACATTTGGAGCTTTCCATTGTGAGGATCAACCGCGTCATTGGGAATGACATATCCTCTTCTTCTCTCTCTCTTTCTCTCTCCTCTTTCCCCAACTTTCACCCACTTTTAAATTTTCTAATTCTTCTTGGGGTTTGCACTTTTTTATATGCCTTTAAGTTACTTAAAAGTGACTTTAGAAACATAATGTAGATTAATTCACCTCGGTGTTTTAAAAGGGACTTAAATATTTTATAGGAATATGAATATTCTAAAGTTAGAAATAAGGCATATGAAGGTTCATGAGGAATATGATAAGTCACCTCTCATTCTATAAATTGTAATGACATTCCCATTTCAAAGGATGGGTGAATGATCTTGTAAACTCAAGAGTGCATTGTACCTAGAGAAAGCAAAGGAGATAGCCATTTTCTTCTACTTTCCTCCACTCTCAAATTTATTCCATTCCCACACTATTTATAAATTTTTTAAAGCATCAATACAAGAAGAAGGATTTTGTAGCCTTTTTGATGAGGAGATTTTAGAAACTATGAGTTCTCAATCTTATCTTGTCTTTCATTACCATTTGTAGGGTTATTTCTTCTCATAAATGCATGTGTTGAAGTTTCTAACTAGTGTGTGTAGGAATCTAATTTCCTACCTACAACATTAGTTCCCCTATCTCATTTCTCACTCCCCTTTCCCACTTTTTAGACAAAGTCTTCCCTAGCAAGAGATTGCTAGCTTTTCCGTAGGGTCAGTGGAGTGCCCCTGTTAGATCCCTAGTCAAAAGGCCACCATAGAAATCCACATTTTCTCGTGCATGCACATACAGCAGATGCATCGGTTAAGTACTGAGGACTTAGATTCCTAGAGAATTGTCAATAAATCCACAAGTTTTTCCACCAGACAAATTTTCTCGCCAACATAATCCATGAGACAAAAAGGATGATTTTTGGATAAGGATTGGTGATGAGCTCCCCATGCAAATGGGGGATCGATGACGTGTTTGAAAAAGGTAAATGATGAAGGGTGGGTGGGTGAAGAAAATATAGGTAAAATGACTCCCATATCACATCATTAGGGAAAATTGTGGTCACAACGGATATGGAAAACAATGTTCTATTGACTAGTGAGAGGTAAAGATCACTGCGGTGTGGATGCAGTCGGGATGACCAATGGGTCATGGGAGAGTCATCAAATTATACACAATTATATGCAAAAATTATTTGAAATCCTTCTTTCATGAGGAATAAAATGAAAAGGTATGTATTATCGGTGAATCACAACACCCTCCAATTTGCACACAAGTGTGTGTGCTTGAGCTCACGGTGTGACCTGGGTAACATGGGTACTACCTCCAAGTTGTGGGATTTGCTACTTGAGATATAACTCCAGAGGAAGTTTGTTCTTAATCCTAAACTACCACGACATAATCTACTTTAATGTAGGAAAAACTATCTTATCCTAATCTAAATTTTTATGAGACCAAGGAGAGAGAGTGTATGAAAACAAAGCCTACACTAACACGGTGATACACCAGAAAAGGAGGGAATGAGAATAACTTTCCAATGTGTGAAAAATGGAAGCAAAGTACATACTAGAGAGGGTGATAACAATTCTCCACAATCTAGCAACTACATTCACAACAATATTTCATACACACATAATGATAATGAATCCCTACAAGAGCATAAAATAGACACGATACATTTCGTAATGAGGTTTAAGAGGCAAGAAGAATGCAACAAATTCAGCAAGGGAAGATAAATCCAAAAACTTGAATCTATTGATCCATTAATATTTACAATGTAAACTATTACAAAGGAAATGCCTAAATCACCGTGTAAGGAGTCCACTACAAGGTCCTCGCAATAGATTGGCTTCACAAAACCAAAATGACAAAGTTTTTCTACTCAAAACTATTCCTCCCCTTTTATAGTGAGCCCAATATTCCAATTTATAGAGTTTGGAAGAGGGAAGATTAAAATCCAAAAATCTACCCTTCAACCACTTGCAAGAGGTAATAAATGAAGTGAAATGATGGTATGTTTCTCAAGAAATTCTCCCCATGTTGTCCCATAACCTGCAGTTGGAGAAAATGATGACCATGCCTCTTAATTGCACTCCTAACTACCCACTAAAACACATGATTCGAACCTGGTCCGTTTTCCTCAAAATTCTCTATCAAATCGGGAGTGAAATTATATATTTCTTGATTATTTTACATCGGGCTCAGATCTATGATTCCAACAAGACCAATTTTTCATGATTTCATTGAGAAATGCAAAAGATATGGCATTCTGAGTGTGAGTAGTTATTTTGAGTTTGTCAGGGATTTCTTGCATTTTACAAGAATGAGCTTTTAATTTTTTAGAGCTGGAGATTTTTATTTTATTTTCACCCACATACCATCATTAAAAATAGGAAATATAATTTACTTGGTTTATAGGATTTCGTGCCCTTTCAAAAAGTCAAATTTTGTGAAAAACGGAGCTCTGGGTCAAAATTTATGCTAGTTTGAAGTTTGGGGGTCGGGCATTCCACTTTCCCTTTGGGTTGCAGGTATTACGGGTTTTTGGGGAACTCATGTCCCCATAGTACTTGGACCGTGTGGGCATCCTTTCTCTACATCACTCGATTCAAGATTTTCTATCCTCGTGCATCCGTCATTGACCAGGGTCGGGTGGGTCGTTATTTCGACTTCTCTGCACCACTCGCCATGGTATTTCATTTCATCTATTTGGGGTCCGCGTGTCCCATTTGTCTCAGAAATTTTTCTCCGCCATCTCGCACTTCACCACTGGCGTGGGTACTTCAAGTTTTAGGGCTGCGCATACTTTCATCCCAACCTGTCCCATGGACCGTGAGGACAAAATCTTACGCTTTTTCCATAATTTACTTGACTCGTGTTTCGATCTATTACTTCTAATTTTTTGGGCCTGATTATCTCGAGAAATTTTTCCCCCATCTCCACACTAAATTGGCTGTAATCAAATCATCTTTTCAGATTTTTGGAGAACTCATGGCCCGAGTGAACATGTGTTGCGTGGCACGAGCCAACTCGACTTACCAAGAAGACACACCGCATCCTTAACATTTTGTGCCCAAACTAGGTACGACAAACCCAATACAATCCACATTGGTTCTATCAATAGCCCCAATCTGATTTGCACTAAAATAGGCCCTTGACTTCATTTTTTTAACTTTTTCAACTTTTCACTAACTCCTTGGATTTTTCTTTGGATAGGGAAGTTAGAGAAAATCCAAGGGATCCCTCAAAACTTGATTTTGGCCCTTGAACCATTTCTTCTTGCTCAAGCCTGAAGAAATTGTGCAAGTTATCAAAATTACCTTGGAGGGTGAATTTTTATAATAGTATGTGTCCACAAGGGATGAGGATGAAAATTATGGTGCCAAATGGGACGTGAAAAATAGCCGAGAAGCAAAAATGAAAAATCGAGTGATGAAGTAATATGCTCTGAAGGAGAAGTATGGCGAGAAGGTAGAAATGAAATATGCCCCAAGTGGGGAAAGGTATGGCCTTAAAGGAGGACTTCAAGAGTAGAAATAAGCGAGTGAATGTTGAAATAGAATGCCCTAAGGGGAGAATAAATATGACCTCAAAGGAGGACTTCGTGCGTGGATCGGATACAATTGTGAAATAAAAATGCCTAAAGGGGGAGAAAATATGGCCTCAAAGGCGAAGCAGGAAAATGAATGATTAACTAAATTTTCCCAAGGGAAATAAGTGCAACCAAAAATGTGGAATTTGAGATAAATTGTTGAATTAAATTCCTAGAGGAAAGAATCAATATAGCCACAAATTTGGACTTAGAATGGAACACGGAGGATGTGAAATATTGAAGAAAAATGCCCTAAAAGAGGAATATAGATGGCCACAAAGGTGGAATTACGATGAAAGAGATTAGATGAGATCATATAAGACGCAACTTAATGATGGAGACCTATAGGTACGAATAACTCCACGTCATATCAAGGAATGTGTTAGGAAAGTATGCTTTCTACGCATCAAAGGTAAACAAGAGGATATTCGGGTAATGCAAGGCACATGCGACCAAAGAAGAAGCTAGCAATATAACCAATGATAGTTATTCATTTCAAATATCACAAAGGAAAAATGGATGAAACGATCTCATAAACCTAATGTTGACATGAAAAAATGGGTTTGAGATGTACTTATACAGAGGAAAGAGGGTTCTCCAAAAGTGGTGTTCCCTAAACTATGCCCCAACTCGAGAAGGGAAAGAGAAAACTGATCAATGCGGGAAGTCTGCTAGAATAAAGTTGATCAATGTGGGAAGCTTTCTTAGGATGCTAATAAAATGGAAGGTTGATCAATGCGGGAAGCCTTCAAATGCCATAAGGAGTAGCCATCCTTGAGGGTATGGTCTACTTTATACAATATATAGATGGAAAGAATAAATTATAAGCTGTCCTTTGAGGGATCGGTCTATTCCCTTTTTTATTTCATGTTTTTTATTTTATTTTTCTTCTTTTTTTGCATGAACAATTTTCCTTCAAGGGATTAGTCTTTTTTTGATAATTTAGTTATTTTTTATTTAAGCATCTATGAATTTTGATTTTACATGGGGAGAGCGGGACTAGCTAAGTAGACCACTTAGAAGGGGATAATAATGTACAAGAGACACCCCTAGACCCTTTACATGGTTCCAATAGGTGAATGAGAGGGTGATGGATGTGATGATCATAGAGTTCTAAATAAAGGGAGAACCTATCCATAAGGAATATGCTACGGGTAGAGCCATGGTGCCCATATTTAAGGTCACATCTAGGAAGTGATGGAAGACCACATAATTCTAAATCATCACGATGAGATATGGAAGGGGCTGAGATGGAGGAATGATATGAATACATGACTAAGGGCACATTGGTAAATGTGCTAACAATAGAATGGTTGCAAGTGCAATGCGTTAAGTGGTTTGAATTTTGGTTTACCACCAAAAGAGGGAAAAATTTCCATATAATGTCTTGATTTAAAGTCTCATTCAAGATATGATGACAAATTGATAAGATGGGATACAATGAGATATAAAAGTGAAGATAAAAACCAAGTGCTACCCTTAAGGAAGTGAAAATATGCATCCTTAATGAGACAAAAATATGGTCCCCCAAGAGAGGGACAAATATGACCACAACGGTGGATTTTGGATGAGATAAAATATTGGATAAGACGTCGTGAGATAGATAAGATAGAAACTATGCAATACCTTTCAAAAGTGATAGAAAAAAAGATGTGTCCCAGTGAGATGAAAATGGTCACAAGAGTGGGATTATGATGAAAATATGGTGCCTCCACAGGAGGCACAAACATGGCCACAAAGGTGGACTTTGATGAAGATGGTGTCCCAAGAGAGGCATGAATATGGCCACAAGGGTGGACTTTGAATAAAGATATGGAAATATGACGCCCAAAGGAAGCATGAGTATGGCCACAAAGGTGGACTTTGAATAAAGAGATGGAAATATGGTGCCCGAATGGAAGGATGAGTATGGCCACAATGATGGACTTTGATGAAAATATGGATGAATGGTTCCTCAATGGATGAACAAACATGGCCATAATGGTGGAATTTGACGAAAAGGATGGAAATATGGTCCCTTAATGGAAGGACAAATATGGCCACAACAATGGACTTAAGATAAAAATAAATGGTCCCTCAAGGAGGGACGAATATGGCCATAAAATTGGACTTAAAATGAGATAAATATTTGGATGAAATCAATTCAAATTTAAGATTGGATGAGATTAAATAAAGCGATGTCAAGAGTGAAGTCCCCCAACATCAAGGGAGTTATTTGGTTAGGAAAAGAGTTAATGCAGATGATATGCTCAAGGATGAGGGGAGGATGTTCCCCTAGTGAAAGAGATTATATCATTGTGGAAAAATTATATGTGGATGAGTTAATGGATGTTGAAAGATTTTAGATGAGATCATCTTGAACTTGGATTGGATAGATGGTCGAGGATCACAAGAGTGATTAACAAAACCATGAGACATCAATAAACAAGGGAGGACCCTATTTAGGAAGAATGGTAATGGATGAAGTCAATGAAGGATGATATTTAGTAATTTTGGTGGATGGGGATGTAGGAATTGGATTTGGATTGGTTTTTGTAGATGGAGAAGAATGGTTCCCATGAATGAGGAAATCATCTTTCTCAACAAGATTATGAACTATAGTTTGAAAGGCCTTACAATGCTTGGTGTCATGACCCGGAGTACGATGATAAGTGCAAGCATGATTGGGACTAAACCATGAAGGTTTGGGACTATTTAGATTAAAATATTTAATAGAGGGAAGTGTGATGGCAGATATTTGAGTTAGATGTCGAAGGATATCCGTGTAGGACCCAATCAAAGTGTCAAAAGGAAGATAACTCTTATGAGTTTTAATAGGATATTTTGACTTGAATTTAGGGGAAGAAGTGGATGTAGATTGGATGGGTAGATTAGGCGTCTTGGAAGACAAATCAATTTTGGATTGTTTGGATTGGGATTTAGGTGTGGATGTAGATTGGATGGGTAGATTAGGTGTCTTAGAAGAAAAATAAATTTTGGATGGTTTGAATTGGGATTTAGGTGTGGATGTAGATTGGATGGGTAGATTAGGTGTCTTGGAAGACAAATCAAATCTGGTTGGATGATTGGATTGTTTGGATTTGGATTCATAGTTATGAGATGTCATTTCTTTGGAATTCTTAGACTTGGATTTGGACGTGGATGTTTGGGATGTTGATGTATGAGCTGATTTGTATGTTGAGGATGGGGGTGGATTGTTTTGAGGTTTTGGTGTTTTTGTTTCAATTTTAGTGTTGGTTGATGATTTAGGGTCACGTGGACTAGACCGAGTGGTTACTCGAACAACTTTGATGGACAATGAAGGATCCTCTTTAGAAGAATCGTCATTTGGAGGTGAAATGGCTGCAAAAGTTCATGAAGAACAAGGGAATTTTGTATTTGGATAGATGAAGTCGAAGGTACAGATGTGGAAGTAGAAGGAAGATATTGGTTTGGTTTGGGAAGGAGGTATATTTCCTTAATGAAGTTATGAACAATGGCTTGAAGTACTTTGTAATGTTTAATATTATGTCTAGGGTATGATGATATGCGCAGATGAGGTTGGAATTAAACCATGATGGCTTATTGTTATTTGGGTCAAAGTCCCTAATAGGTGGAAACATGATTCCAGAAATTTGTAAAGTGTTATAAGCCCTCCATATATGATTCAACCAAAGTGTTAGGAGGTGTTTTGTCTTTATGGAATATCTTGGTATTTGAAGAAGAAGTGGATGTTTGAGATGATCCGGATGTTGAGGATAAAGTTTGAGCATGTTGATGTCTTGATGGCCTGAATTTAGTTTTGGTATTGGTAAATGCCTTAGTGTTGAATGGTTTCAGTTTTAGTTGATGAAAAGGTTTTCATGATGGATTTTTTAGAGGTAGGAACGTTAATTTCCTTATAGGAATGTATAAGTGATTTTTAGGTAATGTATAAGTGGTTGTATATTTTGTTTACGAGGTTCCATCCTTAGGAGGAATGACAACTATTTCCATCGAGAGGATCTAGAGGTGGTGTTGGTATATAGCGTAGGAAACAACATTTGTTTGATGGAATCCATGGAAAGTGAATATTTAATCGATTGTGCTAATGAGGTATAAGGATATTTTGAGGTTGTCATAAGTTTAAGTGCTTTCAAAGGTTCTTCAAATGATGTAGGAAGGGAGGATGATGTGGATGTGGTATCAATGATGGATGTCGTAGGTGTAGGGACTGTGATTGGATCTATGGATGGTATTATGGGTAAGGATGGAATAGATGTGGATGATGAAGTGGATGAGGTAGATATAGGTGTGGAATCAATGGTAGATATGGGTGTGGGTACTGAAAGAGGTGTTTGATGTACATTATTAATTAAATAAGGATCAAAATTGTATGGTGTGGAAGGTGGAAATGGATCTTTCAATGGTGGATCTGGGAAGGTTTTTTCAAAGATATCTAGGAGTGGAGATTGAATTGGTTGGGGGATTGAATAGTAGGATGGCTGATATTATTGAGGTACATAAAGTGTGGTAGATGAATCAAGGATTGCATTGGCATTAGTGTAATGTGGATAGAGTAGGACCCTCTTGTTGACATAATTAAGAACCAAAGTTATAATGAAAGTATTTGTGGATGGGGCTAAAAGGAGATAAGCACGAGATATCAATTGTGCTAGATATTTGAGGAGTGGTGTTAATTGATGTGATAGGAATGGTGGATACGAGTTATGGTTGGTGCGGGTGTAGGATAAGTATAGGATGCCCTTGGGCACACAATACAAGGAGTGGGTGGATAAGGATATAAGGAAGCTTGGTGTCTTAAAGTTGGAGGAGATGTTTGAGGTTGGATTAAAAAAATTACTTGTTGGAGCACACGAGAAGTTTGAATGTTGGTATATTGTGATGATTGGGCGGGTATTCCATTGGTAAAACCAATGGAAGTAGGGAAAGTGTTTACAAGAGAAGATGTAGGTGGAATAGAATCCTCGATTGAGTAGGTTGATAGGTTTGAGATATTTTAGGGGGCTATGAAGTATAAAGTCATATATGGGGATACGGGAGGATCTCAAGTCTCTAAAGGAGCACAAAGTAAAGGTGTTTGAGGTATGGTATTGATTAAAAATGGGTTATATTTATTTGGCGTGGTTGGTGAAAGCATATTTTTGTGATGGGTTATGCAAAGGCTCTCTCGAAAATGTCCTGGGAGTGGTGAAGATCATATTGATTGAGGGGTGCATGATATTCGGTAAGAGAAACATGATAAGATGGTTGGGATTAGATGGGAAGATCTGATGTATGAGGAACAGAAATGTCAATAGGCTAGACATGCATGGTGACGTGGGGAAAAGTAGAGATAGTCCAAGGGGTGGGATAGAATCTACTAGTCGGTGTGATCTATGGAGTAGGAGTTCACGAGATGGGGCTAAAAGGAGACAAGGATGAGATATCGATCATGGTATATATTTGTGCTAGAACCATTTGGGGTGAAGTTTTGTTCCATTTTAAATCAAGAAAGTCAAGAAAATAGTTCTTTTTATGTTTTTATTTAAGAAAGTATGAAAAGAAAAGGGGAAATGGATAATGAGGTACTAGGAGAAGGAAATCTATGATTTATTTCAGGTGTTTTTTGGCTTGGGAAGTCTCGGGCGACTTCTATTCGGCAATCAAATCCCAATTAGTGTACTACGTAAATGAAGTGTTTTGATGTGTTAATTGATTTGTGATTTTTAGGTAGTGTGTGATAAAATGTGACATTTAGAAGATTAAACCCCTACTTACACTATATGAGTAGGAAGGATGCAAAAAGAATGTTCTTTTAAGCCCAAATGAAGTGTGATATTCGACAAGGACACAAAAAAATAGAAAATTATGATGCAAAAGGAGTAAATAGTGAAAACGTGAGGAATACCTATATAAAATTTTTCCTATTTTCTGCACTCTTGACCGATGATCAATCCAATCCACAAACCTAACATGAGCAAGCAATAAATCAAAACCTCACAGTGCGGTGTTATTGGAAAATAGAAAAAGCAAAGACAAAATCAATAAGTGCAAAAGATCACCTAAAGGGTGTCCCATCGAGCATGCCATGAATGTTTATAAAGTTAATTTTTTTAATGAAGTTAATACACTAGATACTAAAGAAACTAACAACTCAAAAATGTTGGAGGGTTTATGTTACCTCAGATGTGATGTGATGGATACGGGCACAAAGGTGATTGATCTCCACTACAGCTAATGACAACTTACAACCCAAAGACTAGGAAAATTTATTAGATAAGATATGCGGGGTTTCTGATGAAGTGGATCCAAGAAGCATTAACTTCCTTGGTGGATGTCAACCCCGTGTTTGATAAGATAAGATAAAAGTAATAACAATAAGTTGGATAATATGTAGAATCTGAGGCACACAGAAACTAAAATATGCAGAAATATAAGGCACATACAAATTTGATCTAGGAGTTGGTTAAATTGAAGTAAATTAAATATTTCCGAGGTCTTGCTCACGACAACCCAAAAGCGTATGCAGGTAGGTCAATAATGACCTAGAAGGAAGATTTGGAGAAAAAAGTGAAATATGTAGATCTTGTAGAATTGGGATGAAACACGGATACGATAGAAACTAGAAATTGTTGGGATGGACATGCGAAGGAAACTAAGGAAATAGTGACCCAAAAGAAGACAAAAAATAGAGGTTAGGAAGGGTAAGTTGGGAATCAGGACCCTAGTCAATGGTGACCGTGGTGCAAAAAGCTGATTTTAATGCCACAAAGGGATCAAAAGAGATATTTTTCAATTCAGGGGTGAGACACAAAACTTATGAAAAGATGGGATAAGGTTCTAGAATAGAGATGAAGATATACAAATGGCGGGATCGATGAGAACCTACCTAAGTTAAAGGTGGTTATGACAATTTGGATGAATTCGAGGGAAGGCGAGGCCGGGAAAGTAATATGTAATTATGGATCCAAAAGAGGAGGTGAGGATGAAGCTATAGATGTTTTTGTGGCCAATATTTTCTTGTGAAAGGTTAGATGCCAAAAAAGCAATGATAAAATGAATCTACTAAAATGAAGTAATTCACAGATTATGATGCACTCACAAGAGTTGGTCATAATGGATGCAAACTCATTCCACGAGAGATCAGAGTGATCAGTAATTTCTTCCGGAATGCTTAGGTGTGAGGAGGATGCTTAGTTCGTAAGGAAGCTCGAAAAATGTAGGCAGCCCGATTTTTGATTTTCTGATTTTCTACCATCTAAATGAGAAGGAGAGATTGTCTTTATAGGGTTGACATTGGTAGGTTGGGTTACCACCAACTATGGGAATGTTTCCTAATGGGCATGATTTTTCAATTTTGGCATGATTTTGGATTTTTTAAGGGTTGGCCAAATGTATCAAAGCATTAGGCAGAAGAGGTTATTTAGGGATGAGGTGTAGGTGAGTTGGTAGTGGAGATAGGTTATAAAAATCGTAGGGAAAAACATAGGTGTAGATTTAGAATAAAAACATTCCAAAATGGAAAGTTAGTTAGGCATGATTAATTAATTAATTGATGTTGATTAAATAGGACTTAAATGTGATGGGAATTTAATTAATTAAGGGGGATGAATTAATTAAGAGAGCATTTGATTAAATAAGGGGATGAAAAGAATAAAATATACACACGCGCAGCAATGAGGGTATATATATCTTGAATTTAGGTATCTACATTATGCACCTTTTTGTTGACTAGTTTAGGCTAGAAAACCATGAGACAAAAATGGTGAGAGTTGGATAAGGATTGGTGATGAAATCCCCTAAAGCAGGGGATCAATGACATCAAGGAAATCGATGACACGTTTGGAAAAGGTAAATGATGAAGGGCATGTGGGTGAAGAAACAATGGATACAATTATTACCAGGAAAGATGCCCCGGAAAAAAGGATTCCAATAATGATTGGAAACTATGGCGGTGACTCCAATATCACATCAATAGGGAAAAATTGATGTCTCAATGAATATGGAAAACAACGATCTACGAACCGGTGAGTGGGTGAAGATCACTGCAAAGTATGGATGCAGTGGGATGACCAATGGGTCATAAGCAAGTCATCAAAGTATGCACAACTATATGCAAAAATTATGCAAAATCCTTTGTACATGAGGAATCGAGCAAAAAGGCACGTGTCCAAAAGGGATGAGGATGAATGATATGGTGCCCAATGGGACATGAAAAATGGTCGAGAAGGAAAAATGAAAAAGTGAGTGATGAAGTAATAAAATTATACTAAACAAAACTATACTAATTGACTCAACACAAATTATAACATAGACTTATTGTGAAAAAATGAAAATTTGAAAAAGGAATTTAAAACCTTAAATGTTGAAACATTAAAATAATTAAACCAAAATAAAATACGCCAACCTAGAGGACTTACAAAATATTAATAGAAGATGAGAATGGATGATAAAATAGTTATGGAAGATAGATGTCAGTAATATGCTACTTTGAAGATATGACATAGGTGAGCTTGAGGAACATGATATGTCGATGTAAAAAGTATATAGTACAAGCCACAATCCACATGACATGCCGCAAAAGGTTTTGAGATGAATGCAAAATAGAAAAACTATTTGAAAACAATGTGTCAAGAGAAAACAAAACTCCAATACAAGTAATTAGATCTCTTAATGATGGTCACGTGGATGAGGAAATGGAAATGTAGATGGTGGTGTAGTGGATTTTCCAAGTATACAACCAAAATTCAATTCCTCGTGCCGATCTAACAATCAATTCCCAGTGTTGATCTTTATATGTGGCCAAGTCAAGATGGTTGCACGATTTAGGGTATTTAATGAAAAATCCAATGCGGTGATAGGAATGTACTAGAAAGAAGTAAGTTCATGTAATATATTGGTTCTTAATGCAAATAATAAGGACCGACTTCCCGAAATGTGAGAGCATTCAACTAAGTAGGGGAATTTGGGTTTCACGGGGTGTGAGAAGATGCGTTGTGTCAATAGTACCTCATCTCCCAAAAAATAGACACATATATTTCCTAATAAACAATGCTCAAAATTATCTTTATGGCCATTGAAAAATATCTACAAGCATACGTGGATGAAAAATTATTGTTAGGATCGAAGACTTCACTCTTGGAATGTAATATCAACTACAATGAAGGCATCATGAGTGTCAAGCACAAATGACGATGATTAGTTATAAAAATATCTAAGATCTATGCACAAATCATTTCACTCATACAATTATTTTTGTCAACAACTATTAGAAAACTAAAATTCTCACAAATACAATAAAATCATTTAGGGGAAAGAAATAAAGGTTACGTTTCCCCTTGGTCAATGATTAAAAATTTAATTCTTCCATCTCATAACTGGATCTGACCGATCGGGTACCAAATGTTAGGTACAATCCTTTCATAGAAAAATAATATTATGTATTATTTTCATAACAAACAAAAAGGCTATTATATAGCCATACAAATAACAAACCAACTTCCTAGTTAATAGGAAGTACAAACAAATGACCCCTTAATAGTGATACGGGTTTAACAAACTTATACATGAAATATTATTGTTATATACAAGCAATATAACAATTCTAATAACTACCTATATTACCATATTTACTTGTGGTAATAGTAAAAATATTTATCTAATGTAAATACTAAACTCCTAACATGCAAGTGATCTCCAATGCAATAGATGAATGCAACTCTAGATGGACTAATCTAGTTGTAAGTGATGTTAGGTCCCTCATTATGGTCTCATAACTTTATATTTATAGGTTTGTTTTTGTATAATTTTTGATTAACCCCAAAAGGCTGACCATTAGAAAAATAAAGATCCCAAACAAGCGGCTCAAAAGATCCCAAAAAGTGGTGGGAAATCTCTAGAATGATCGGGGTGTTAATGGTTGGACCAGTGGAGCCAATGGGCACCCTAGTCGAGGCTAAAATGATGCGGGATAGAAAAATTTGAATGGGCATATGGGTGTAAGAAGTCGGCAATGACCAAATGAAATAAAACAAGATGGCCAAAATACAAGGGTTAATTAGTAATTTCTTCACTTAATAACCTTCTAAATATTAGTATGAGACCAGGATAAATAAATGTCTAAAGTGAATGATTTTGTGACAAAAATTTCCCCTACTTTATGTTGGTGAGCAGAAAGTTGATAACATAAAGTAGATAAAGATGCATACCTGATTTCCATGAAGAGTATAGTAGAAATGCGGCGAAGGACTAGAAAAAGAGGGTAATGAAAAAAGATGAAGAAGCATGGAAACGAAAGATGAAAAATGTGCAAAGATAAAGTGATGAGAGTGAACCTAGGGAAGAATGTATGTGTAGTTTTTATGGTGTGTAGTGTATCTGCATAGTTAGTAAAGCATGTGTGATATTGTGGAGTGTTGTTCTTGACACTATTGTTGTTGTTGTTGCCCCCATTTGACTACTTTTTTCTCATATGGCCAGACCTACAAGGATAAATGATCAAGTAGTCAAATATGTATATATGTAAGTGTAACAATGCTATGTAAAAGATGCATTTAAACTATGTAAATGCAAATGAAAAAGTGTAAATGGAACATGTGCACTGATCCATGTCAAGAAAAAGAGTGAAGAAGGATATCCTCTACGCGATTTTTTGGGAGATATCATGCCATAGGCTGAAGAAGTGTAGGGAGGAAATGCTTTATGTCCTCTAAGCTCTAACTTCTTCCCTAAATGTGTGCGAAGAGATATCTATATCCTCCTAGTTTTTTTAGAGATCGACACCACCTGGACAAAGTAGTGTAGGGAGGCACACCCACTATAACCCCTAAGCATGTAACTACTTCCCTAGAATGCTAAGGATGCCATGTACTATAAAATTCATTGTGTATGAGGTTTATATAATGGTCGAACCCACTTGTTGTATGTAAACCCACAAAGCCAACAACGGAAAGTGCACTAAATGAACTGGTATAAATGCATTGTGTTAGTATGTAAACCCCAAATGATGCCCCATTCTTTTAGGGTACATACGATGTTGCTGATAGGATAATGCAGCCAAAAAGAGGACCAACCGCATGTAATATACCCTTGAAAGTGCTTGGTAAAAACCAAGGCACGCACAAACAAGAAGACTAGCCAAAGACAAACATGTATATAGAAAACAAAGTGTAAGCTACGTAAATAGTGTAAAATCTATTATGCAAAGTAGTAAACATGCAAGAAGTCAAATTAAGCTACACAAAGTGGGTTACAAACATGTGACATCACTCACGATGTTGCAAGACACGCAAGGCAACATAGGCAAGGCCCACATACAAGAACAAATAATAACAGAAAATATAACAAACAAGTATGGAAGCAAATATCCTTGCATAAAAAATTTTGCACATAAAGCACCCATTAGCATGTTAAAAAGATAACTAGTATATCAAGGACGTGTATAACCAAGTAATGTAAAGTGCAAATTATAAAATGAAACAATAACACCTAGAAGAGACGAATGTAGATGCCCCCAAAGCGACCACTCTAGGAAGGATATAAGGTGAGCATCCATGTTGCATATAAGAGACATGTATCCGTGATCAAAACTAGAAAAAGGCGTAAATGTGGATGTGTGTATGATATTGATAAATGACATACAAATGAGCTAAAATCCATGAACAAGTATAAGTAAGCAATAGTAAAATCAACCATAATATGAATAAGTTGTGGATGGGTGGAATAAAATTCAAAATGGAGTGATAGGAGCCATGTGCCCCCAAGTGAATGGAAATTTATATAGTGAGGTTCATTTTCCCCCTCAATGATCAAGAATGAACTGAAAATGAAAGTGCGTCATCAAGAAAATAGTCAAAGTGTGTGTTGTGTCTAACATGCTTTGTGATGAATGTGTAGGTATAGTGATGAGATGTGACCTAGTAATGATGTGTGTGTGAACCCTATAGCTGAATCATATACCACGATTAGATGAAAGTGTAAGTGATGATTTATCCTCAGCGTATATCACTATAAGATAAATGGTGGAATGATGATTTATCCCAAAGCGTATATCACTATAAGATGAATGGATGATTAATGATTTAGCGCTAAGCGTATATCACTACAAAAAGAAAGGAGGAGTGGTGATGTAACCTAAGGTGTATACCACTACAAAATTATATGATAGGTGACAAATTAGCCTAAAGCGTATGTCACTAAGTCTGGAAATGTCACATGATGAAAGGTCGAATAAAAATGTGTGATGAGTGTAAGGTCCATTTGATTTGTAAACCCTTGACAATCTAGTATGGACCGAGGGACTAAATTATGTCATCGGGTGGTGAGTGTAGCGTGTATAATATTATGTAATATGTGTGATAAGAGACAACCATGTGATGGGTAGAATGTGTAAATACGCTATGTGTAGAATGTAAATACAAGATGTGTGTAAAACGTAAGGTAAATAGAATGTGTGAATATGCGAGATGTAGAATGTAACCATAAGAGTTGTAGAATGTGTAAAATTCCAAGTGTGTAGATGGACTAGTAATGTAATATGTAAGATGATGTAATGATAGACTCATGTGTAATGAAAACTAGGATGATATATGATGTGAAAATATGCAAATGTCAAAATAATGTAAAGGAAATGTAGAATGTATGGTGTATGACGTGTGATGTATGAATGGGTGTAGTGTTCGGTGTGTGGCATTTAAGTGTAGTAAGCCCTCAAAATTCAAGTGTGAACCGAAGCAAAAGAGTGTTTCATAAGGAAATGATGCGAATGTATGATGAATATGCCTAATGTGAGGAGATGAATGTAGGAAAAATATGATAAGGGTAAATGTAGCTATGATAAGAAGATATGGGGGGAAAGTGAGGTGTTATGCCCCCAAAGTGTATGTGAATGAATGAACTATCCAATGATGGTGAAGGATGGAGGTCCTTCATCTAACATAGGAGGTGAAAGCGTATGACCATGCTCTAATAGTGGAGGTATGGTAGATAAACATTGTAGTGGTGAATGAAGCCTATGCATATGTGAGGGATGAATGTATGAAGAAGGTCATGGCATCATAAAATGTGTCGGTGATGGATATCTATGTGATATGGAGTGCGAATATGAAGAAGACCCACGTGGAATAAAATGATGTGGTGATCTATGACATGATACAAGTAACTTCCTAAGGAATGGGCCCATACGATGTATAGGGCTAGTGGAGTGATACGATCATGGAGATGATACACAAGTAGGAAAAATAGGAGTAGATTGTGCTTTGAGTAACATAGAGTGTGATGTGGTAGAAGAATTAGGTGGTGTACTAGTGACAGCAGGTGTGGGAGACAATGACCATAGAGTAGATGGAGGGATGCCATCAATAAAAACAACCTTATTGTTGTAAATTAATTTGATTCACAAATGATTCATGAAAATGATATATTGTGAGAAAATAATCCAATTGAGACCAAGAAGCATGTAACATCCCTAAACTGTATTTCCAATAAGGAAAGGTACGATCATAGTAAGTGGGCCAACTATAACATGTAGCTTAACAACACCAAAGGGTTTTGCAAAAGGGTATTCGATTTGGGATAGAGGATACCTGATAGTCTTAAGGAGTGACATAGAACATACACTAATGGGCCATGATGGGTCAACCTTAGTTTTTTTATGGAGTTCAAGTCAATAGATGCATGAATGTGTAAATAGTGAGATGTAAACTTAGCGTGATAATCAACATTGGAAAAATAAATTATTGGTAGCGAAGCTTCAATGTTAGCAGCTATTAAATCTAGGGTTCCCGATCTAGGATGTGATATCACTTAATACACATGATTAGTAGAAAATTATTTTGTATTTTTTTCACGTTGTTGAGAGTCACTGTTAAAAAGCTTGAGTTTACCCTTTTAATCTATTAGGGTAGAGCTAGAAGACTATGAGAACTCTTGTTTGTTTTCATTGATTAATTCTTGGATGATTGTTGAGTAGCGGGAATATATTTGTAGAATTTCCTATGCATCAATGATAATCATAAAAAAATACTCATTTTAGTTCCTACCTTTTGGTTGTGATGGGTCTAACTCAAGTGGAGGGGGAAGTGTAATAAGATTACTTTCAAGAAGTTGTTTCAATATAATATGCGGGGCCATTGGAATATTTATAAATGTCTTTATGAGGTTGTTGTTTCTAAACCTCCTTACTATAAGTGATGGTGTTCACGGTGACTTTAGTATCGGTTGGTTTAGTTGTAGATGGTTTGAATGGCATCTTGTTAGGAAAACAAGTGGAAGATGAAGTTTGTTCTTGATACTTAAGCTTTCCTATGGATATGAGTTTGGTCTCACAAAGCTTAAGAGTATGACAAAGTTGATCAAATGAGGGAGAGGTCTCAAAGAGAACACTCTCTTGTAGAGGTGGTAATAGACTTTGAATAAATAGATCCTGAAGCTCAGAGTCGGAAAACACATTTATCATCTTAGCTAGATTATTTTTATACCTTAAAACATAGTTAGCGAGGTTTTCATTTGATCCTTATTTAAGTTGTGCTCGTTGGGCGTAAGTAATAAATGCATCAGCTAGATGTGTAAAGGAGGTTCTTGAGTGAATGGGTAACTCATAAAACCAACACATCGCATAATCATGGAGACTAAAAAGAAATAGTTTGGGTAATAGGATATGATCATCAAAGAAAGTCAAGACATGGAATACTCTAAGGTGTTCCTCACGGGTCACCATGCCCATTGAAAATTGGAATCTTAGGGGTGAAAAAGTTAGGAGGAAGTGGATAAGTAGAGATGGTATGTGTGTGAATGGAGCATGCGATAACAAATTATAATCTAAATATGGTGATGCATGCAAGGTGGCTGTTGTAACTTACGAATTTGAGCTTGAAGATCATGATAAAGAGAAGTTAGGTCTTGATTGCCAATAGATGAGACTTTTCATAACTAAGGGTGGCGTAAAGTGATTGGTAGGAGTAGGAATAAAAACAAGAATAGTAGAAATAGGAGGAAGAGTAGAAGTAGGTGGTTGAGTGACAACATAAGTGGGTATGGCAACAAATGCGGTGAGTTCTACCAAGTTAGTAGCTTCCTCACGAGAAACATGCAAAAGTAAATCTAGATCTTGGGGATGCTTAGCAAGGTGATCATTGATGGATTTAAGGTGAGCTTCAGTAAATTCCTCATGAGATTGAGCCATGGAAAAGGAAAAGAAACCCTATAATGGTGAGGTAAGAAGGAAGAACCTAGAAGTGTGTATGATTGAGTCGGGTTCACCAAAATGATTAACTAAAATTGACTAACTATGTAGTAATGCGATAGTTAATCTAAGCTATGAATAGTTTAATATAGTAAATAAATACATTAAAAGGAAGTATGTAAGTGATCTAGGAAACTATGCAAAATGAAATGCTAATCCTAATGAGAAATAAGGAAGAGGAAATAAGTTAGCTAATAAGAGATGCTCGTGGACTATGTTCAGAGGTGATTTGGATAAATCAATATCGGGAATGACTCGTGCAAAAGAGCTGGAGGATCTAGTAGGATTGGAGTGTCCGAAATAGGATTGGGGTCACCTGTCGATGCGCTGGTTTACAATCTTGGTGCCCTAGTTTGTGCAAAAGGTGTGTGAATTTTATCTTCACGGGATGAAAGGTGATCCTTAACACTCGTTGTTTGTCACATCAACTTCATTGTCACGTGTCGATGTCACCAATATCTCAAGATGGAAGAAATACCTATAAGACCCCAAAACAAGCATCAAACCCTAAAAATAAAAATGCATATGAAGGGGTCAGACTGACCTTAGCTGCCACAATGGTGGACGTATTAAGCGGATGTTACACTACATCTCGAGAACCAATGTAGTTCTATGTGCAAGTGTGTGTCAATATGCCCTAGGTTGCTCTTGTGTCAGTCACACTTTGTGAAGTAGTAAGAAATAATCGTGTACAAAATGTAATAGAATGTTTGCATGGAATAAAATAGAATCCCTCCCCCATGAAGTGTGATGTAGATTTCCTAGCCTTGGGCATTGATGATGGAGTTATGTAGATGCAAGTGATCTCTAATCTAATAGATGAATACAACTCTAAAGGGAGTGGTATTGGTAAGTGATGTTAGTCTCTCATTATGGTCTCAAAACTTTATATTTATAGGGTTATCTTTGTCTAATTTTGTAGCTAACCCCGAAAATGATGACCACAAGAAAGATAAAGATCCTAAATGACTAGAAAGAGACCAAAAAGTGGGAAACCTCTCTAGAAGGATTGGGGCGCCCATGGTGGGACCAGGTGCCCATAGGTGCCTCTCAGCTTAAGGATAAAATGATGTGGGATGACAAAAGGTGACTGGGAATATGAATGCGAGAATTTGGTAATGAAAAAAATAAAATAAAACAAGATGGCCAAAATACGGGGGATAATTAGTAATTTCTTCACTTAATAACCTTCTATATAGTAGTATGAGATCGGGATAAATAAATGTCTAAAGTGCATGATTTTGTGTTTACAAGTATGGTGACTCTATCGGGCCTAAAATTAGAAGGGTGTTTTTTTTTACAGGTTTAAATGTGTCTTGAAGAGTGCTTTAGTACTAGATTGGGAAATGACAAGAAGTTTGAATCTATATCTCTGTAAAATTTGCTTTAGGTCTTATTTGTGGCTTGTCATCAATCATGTTTGGTTTAAAGAGGTCTAATATCATATCATTAAGGTATAAATCTATTGTTATGAGAATTAAATGTCAGTTTTTGTTGAAATGTCCTTCTTTTTCTTATTAGTTAGTTAAAAGGTTTATGTATATGTATCCCAAGGTTATAGTTCTATCGGGACTATCAAAACCCACCATGTCATTGACATAAAGGTGCTGGGTCATGTCAAAATTCAGTAGTTGTGCATCTTGAGCAAGCTGATGATTGTATGCTTATAGAGTTAGAAAGTGCGAGTTTTTTCATTTTTACAAATTTGTGTTGAATACTAGAAGATTTTGAGTCATATAACAAGTACAGTCATGGATATTTTTGCATCAAAATGCCTCTAGAAGATTGATGAAGGTATGAAAGGAATGGATAGTGAATAATAATGCTCTATGGCTCAAGGGTGACAACAAGTATCAATCCCTATGTATGATTGAAACTAGATTCTTGGAGGGTGAAATGGTATGATTGACCTCTCCTTACTTTCATAGAAGCTCATGATGAGATGTAATTTCTATATGGGACAAAATTTGACAAGATATTCATAAGGCAAGATTATTTATGGGTTTTCATGAGTTCTTCTATGAGAAAGAGAAGGATCTACAGGGCTAAGACACATAAATGATGAAAATAATCATCATCTAGGTACTCAAAACATCAAAATAGGGTACTCGGGTGGTCTTTGCGGGAAGTATGTATGATTCTTTCAAGAATCAAGTATGAAGACTCAAAGTTTTAAGATGTCCAAAATCAATGAAGGAGATTTGTGATACGTGATACTATACAATGAACAGAGAGAATGATATGATGACAAATATAATGATGAGTGAATAAAGATGAGTTTAATTAAAGTATGTAAATATCAAGAGATATCTATAGGAATGAGTATAGGTTGAGGTCATGATGACATGTCTCAAATTTGTGTTATGAGTTGTCAAGAACTCAAAATGATATGTAACATTTTTGAATCATGAGCGATAATAATTTAGTGTGAATACTCATCTTGAGAGTAGTTTGAAGTAACTCAAGGAAATGATGATTACGTGAAATGGTGAGAGATAAGAAGCTAAATATTTGAAGGGTGATGTCATGATTAGTTAATTTATTGAAAACAAGATAGAAATTCTCTATAGTCTCTTGACTATAATAATAACTATATGGTGATATGTAAGGCCTTGATATATCTTTGATAGACCAAATTGAGTCCCTAAGATGATATGAAATGTGCAAGTCTTTGGACAGCTATTCGAGGTCTGCAACACTACCTCAAGAAATAAATGATGAGGCAAAGATGTTTTGGGTACAATATTTTTTTTCTTAGAGAGGTCATATCATCTTGAAGTTTGTCCCATAACGTGCAAATGCCAAGGTATGACTCTGTAACTCTTTTAAATTAATTACCATGCTAAGATGGAAAAGAGTAAATTGTAGTTGATTTGTATACTTAAAAAGGATCGTGATATTTTTACATGAATAAGATTGAAAGTCTCACTAGTAGTTCTCATACTCCATAGAAGCTAAATGAATAATGTCGGGTTCAATTGAGAAGAAAAATAGGACTAGTTTCATAGTTAGTATGGAGACTTTCATAACTGTGAAATTGTGTAAAAGTACGTTATAGGATTATGTAGACCTATTGAGTTTGCAAATGAAGGACTATTTGGTTCTTATTGGGATCACAAGATAAGAAGGTGGTTGAAGACTTTTTATCCTAAGAATTTGTAGCTAGGGAAGAAGATAACATCTAAGTGTGGTACCTAAAATATACGGTAAAAAGGTATTGTGACTCTTGAAACCATACAACGGTGATTTATACGTCTGTGCAAAACCACCGAGTTAAGGGGATTCTACTATTAACCTGATCAAATGATATTGCATTAAGGAAACTATTACAGAATAATATGGCTACAACATATTGATATATATAGTTGTAGTGAGCTAGAGGTCTATGATAACACTTTGTATCATAGGAAGTATGATATGTTTTCTACTAAGATAAATAAGAAGGTGGTATGTGTGAAACCTAAATTTTAAAGTTTAAATATGTGCACCATTGAAAAAAGGGACAAGGTTAACGAGGGAAAAATTTATGTGAATATACTAATGTGGTAGATATCGGAGGCTCCATGATGTAGAGATAAGTGAGTCTTGTAAGTAAATAAGGTGTCAAGAAAAGAATGAATAGGTAGAGTATCATGTAGATATATTAGAGTGTGTAAGTGCTAAAATTAATCTTGTGTTTTCTTGTACCTTTAATAGACAAGGGTATCTTGACATGGCCCTGAAAGTTGAAGAGTGGACACTCTATTAGAGTGTCTCATAGGATTATGAGGAGTAAAACATATTCTAAAGGTTCAGTAAAGAGATATATATGCTCTAGAAGCATATATTAAAATTGAATCAAGTATGAAATAATTTAATAAGGTAGGAAAGGAATATAAATGAGTGTGTGTTGAAACAAAAGTAATTCAAGTGACCTCATTGAAGGTTAATAAGAATGATATTTTTTTCGGACGAGAGAAAATGTCATTGATCCCAACCCTAGGCATGAAATCAATGTAAGATCCCAATAGTTTTTTCTTCAATTAAAATTGGATGGAATGATTCTAGGAGGATCCATAAGGAGTTATGATATGTTGAATTTGGACTTCTAGAGCTTGGAGAAGTTGGTCAAATAAATCTTGCGAAGATATGGTTATGGAAAAAGGTCCTAAATGGTGTTTTGAAAACATTGAAGGATTTTTTGGGGTTTTAGTATGAGACAGACATAGAAAAATAAGAATGATAGGGTTGAAGACTAAATATGAGGCAATCAATTCAGGGGAGCTATTTTGAGACTCTTATCAAGTCCATGGATCTTCATATTTTGTTGTTGAAGTCAAAGAAGAGAGAGTACAACCTAAGGGGAATTTGAGAAAGAAAGCATGTCTAGTGCATTGTTTCATTGTGTCAGGTTGAGTGTTGTCATTTTCCATGTCTAGTTGTCATAATAGCCTTTTTCATATATTTCAAAGGGGGAACATCAAAAGCATGGAAATATGGTCATGTAGGAGTGTTTGGTCTTGGTGGTCGCAATAAATGACAAAGAGGGATATTGTTGAATATTGTTTCTTAGTGTTGTCATTGGTATCAACTCCATTGATTAAAAAGGTTTTCATGGTGTTTTATGTGTCTCCATGAGGTGTATTTCAGTGTAAATCATGAAGTTTGATTGGTAGTGTCATGTTTGGAGATGGTCTATGAAGTCCTAGTGCATGGTTCTAGATTGCATAGTCATGGTATGAGTCATACCAAATTTAGTGTGGGTTTTCATGAGGTCATACATGGTCAACGAAGTGTGTTATAGGTGTACATGTATGCATTGAATCATATTGGTCAGTTCATATGTTGGCATGGTTGAGTCTGGTCATTCTAGGCCTATTCCTAGTCTTGAAGTATATGGAATGGTATGGAGGTATGAGTTTTAGAGATAATAATTCCTAAAAAATAATAGTAGAATAATGGTGATAATTTTCATGAGGTGTATAATGATCTTTAGTTTAATTATCGAGTTTTGGTAGTGCTTCATTGTCCTTGGGAAGCAAGAAGATGCGAGAACATGCAAGTTAGCACATGTAAGTGAGATTGGTTGGAGAGTTTCAAACCTATTTGGGCTATATGGTGAGTATAGATATTTATAGGATGTTTTCATGATGCTTCATGACAATTTTTAGGTCATTCTAAAGAAGTAATTGCAAGATATGTCATTTTTACAAAGTTGGGTTTCTAAAGTGTGATTTTGAGGCAAAAGTTGACCTTATGATGCTCATTATGGGATGTGTGCTTTGCATGGGGACCTAATCTCTTTGGAATATATTTTTAGGTTACTTATGAAGAGGTGGTTTGATCATCATGTTTTTATGAATGATCGTTAAGAAGGTAAGCTTCTTTGAAGCCCTAGCTCAAAGCAAATTGGAGAAAAAGTATTATCACGAGTTTGTATTGATTGGTTTTGAAAATTTAATTATTAGAGGTTATATATTACTCTTCAATATTTCCATAAAGGTAAAATATTTCTTATGACTATATGTGAGCCCCAATTAAAAATGCTTGTTTCGAATAATTTCAGTTCATGAAGAAAAATAAGATATATTCATCTTCAGATGGTTGAGTTGGTTCTTGATCATCTTAGGGGATTGTAGCCTTCTTGTGGAGTTGGTGCTTCACTAAATTAAGGGTTATTGCTCCTTATAGGGTTGGTTCTCTAATAAACTAGGGGTTGGTGCTTCTTGTGAAGCTGGTACTTCACGATTCCTCTTTGATTTGTGTAATATAAGTAGATTTTCAGTGGGTTTTCTTCCCATGAGGGTTTCCCACTTATATTTGGTGTCTTGTGTACTCTCTCTTGTGTTATGATCTTGTGAATGGTTAATACACATCTAATATGCTCATGTATGGTTATGTATGATGAATGGCTAATTGAATGATGAATGTTAATACATAATAATTGAATTTTAAGTTTTGAGGGGTGATTCACCCCCTACTTCCCTACCATTCCATTTTGCTTCCAACATTTATGAATATTATCACCTCCATTAAGAATTTTTAAGATTTTACATGTAATTTTAATTTCATATATAGTTTGGGATTATTTTGGAAGTGGAAAAGAACTAAAATCTTCCATCGCATGCTATAGAATAGCTTGTTCATTCCTTTTGTGAAATTCTTGTGTGAAATTCAATCAAAGAGAAAATGAAGTGATATTTGTAGGTCTTGAAGGATCTAATAGTGTGTCTTATGCAGTCATAAGTGTCTAAAACATTGGTGTATCACCTAAATTTACATGTTTTTTGTGATTTCATGTTAATTTTTCCTTTATCCCAGAAGAAACTATTTTAGGTTATTTATCTAGGGAAACAAACTTCTCTCGGAGGTTCTCCTCAACTTGATTCACTCACACTCGAGAATATCCCATTGTATTAGTGCAAGAGAAGGATTAATTGCACTTCTTCTTCAACTCATGGTACTCTTTAGATTTGATAACAATTTTTGGCATCCTCTGTGGGAGTAAGATATTGGCATTACATCAAAGCATGAAAATGAAGATAGTGTTCTATGATGGTTATTCCTAAAATTATATTTGTTCTTTTCCAAAGCAACCTAACCTAAATTTTACAATGTAATAATCAACACACACGAAGATATAAAAGATGATTTGAGAGTTGGAATTAGTTTGGATTGATCGGTCAATACCTGATCCTTACTATAGATACCATTTGAATGAAGACTTTGATAGATCAGCTTTGATCCAGTGAAGGTTAGCTATCGTTAGGAGAAGTTGATTGTAGATCAGTTCATGTTGCATGCTTAATATGACCACAAGTTCATCATCAAAAAATATTCCTTGTGATTTTATTCAATTTCCTCTTAATTTTGTTATAAGGAAAATATTTTTCAACAGTGCACCTCATAGTAGACCGAACACTTCCATTCCAATTTAAAAAAATATTCAAATCTATAACTTTCCCATGTGTATAAATCATTCTTTTCTGAATTTTATAGGTGGTATTCCCTTACAAATTTATATATTTGATGAAATAACACCCACTTGCTTTGAAAATCCTCCCTTATTTTAGGTGAAGATCAAAGAACCCCCCATTGAACATATTAGATATATGTTTTCCCTATGTTTCATTCACAATGTTACCCGAGGAAAATGTTGCTTTGAGACTATTTGTTTCATCCTTCAAAGGTTAAGCCCTCCAATGGTATAGAAGTTTTCTCATAGGATGTATTACTACCGGGATGAGTTAGTTGCATCCCTTTATAAACAATTTGAGGATAAATTAGATCACCTATCACTTTTAGATCATATTACCACTATTAAGAGAGTGCCTCATGAGTTTATGACAAACTTTAACCTAAGAATTACAAGAATATGGAAACTAATAGCACAAACCATTAGTTTAGCAAGCATTTTTTAATTACTTATGGGCATTGAATAATGACATTATAGTGATGATCTAATCTATGGGAGGTGTCACACTCCTATTTCCTTTATATAGCAATAAGTGTTGAAAATAACCTTATTGAAGATGGAAAATTGGACCCTATACCTTCTATGTCCATCTTTCTATAGCTATCTCTTATCCCGCCTCCTTTAAAACAAACACAACCTTCCACATTTTAGCCAAATGAGATATATGATCTAAAAGGAACTTTGTAAACCATTAGAAATGAGTTAGTGTAGTTGAAAATGCATAAGTTCTAAGCTAATAGACTTTATCAACCCCTATCAAGCTCTTTATGTGTCCCAATACTAACCATATAATTAGAAAAGACCTCCTTCTCAAGGTTATAGTCCTCCTTATCAATCTCAAGGATATATTACAATGATAAAGCCACATGCTACTACTGATCCAAATGTTTCTTCAACCTCTAAGGCCATAGTTCTAGTGCAAACCCAAAATAATATGATGCAAGATCCAAATATGTAGCCTAATGCTCCAAATACCACATTGGAAATGGTGACACAAAGCTTCTTTGTGCCACAAATGAATTAAGAAGAAGAATTCTATCATGGTCAATAAAGTGGATTTCTAGTAGCACAGGGTGATCCAAATTTTGTGGGGAGCCTGATATAACCAGGGTTAATTAGGAGGCTTGTGATCATGTATAACTTAGTCAAGAGGTTGAATCCAAAGGAAAAAGTGATTTTTTGTAGCTATGACAAGATCAAAATGAAGGGCCACTAATGAATCACTTGAGTTAGGAAAATTTTTAACTCTCCAAATCTAAATTCTATGAGTACTAATGGTCAAGTTGTTTCTCCTTCAGTTCAAGAAAATAGGAATATTAATGATGTTAAGAACTCACCTTTACCTTAGACACAAGAACATATTGTTGCTTCAAAATTCCAGCTTAAGGTGGGGTCTTCTTCCTTCAATAATGTTAATCATATGAAGAAGGAATATGTTAGTGTGACTATGTGGGATTAGTTTTCCATTCTAGGAAAAATATATATACTTGTTATTAAAGAGATTTCATGACTCAAATTACCATAAAAATCAAGAATGTGAATTAGGTAAAGTCAATATGGTTTTATAAAATACGGATTAGCAAGTTAAGTGTCCAAAACACCAAGCACCCAAAGAGGAAAAGGTTGTAGTTGGTGAGATAAAATTGATAAAACCACCTCATTTTTATCTCTCCTTAATAATTGGTGATTCTTTGGTAAATAATTGTATGGTAGATAGTGGGGAAATTAGCACAATGATGCCTAAAAAGATTACAAATAAGTTGGGATTAACATATGAACCAAGTGCTAAATGTATGTTGTAGTTAGATGTCTCTCCAACCAAGACAATAGGAGTGATTAAGAATTTGAAACTCACCTTGCATGCTTTCCCAGGTGTGTCAATTTTGTAGGATGTAGTGGTGGTGGATTTTCCTCCTTATTTTTCCATGTTTTTTCAAGGGATTTCACCTCCAAGATAGGAGGATATATTTTAGTTGATTGGTCCTACCTTGTATTTATAACCAAGTATGGAACAAAGGTAATAATCAACTTTGAGCCTTTGTCTCATTTCCATATAGAGCCTCATATGCCCAGCATGGAAAATGCCAACATGTTGTCTTTGATGAGTAGCTAGAAGAGGTTTAATGTAATATCCTTCATGTATTAGATGATTTTTCTAATTTATTTAAATATTAATGGAAAAATGAATTAATTGAGCACGATCCATATAGATCAATTTAGGAGCAAGATCTTGGTATCTATTGCATTCATGAGGATAATTCCAAGACTCCAACTATGGATAAAAGCAATCACATTATTATTTGATGGATATAAAAATATCATGGCTTAGGATCTAGTCTTATGATTATTTCTCCCACCAATCAAAATTATTTTTCAGCTATTAAGTTTTTGATTTGGTGTGTTTTAACAATGTTTCAGAGTATGAGGAACTCATTCATGGCCTAGAGTGGGCAAGGAAGAAGGAATTAAAACATTGCAGGTATATGGTGATAGTGAGTTAGTTATACACCAGGTAAGAGGCTCTAATGCTTGTAAAAATCCATTAATGAGGACCTATAGACATAGAGTTTGGGATATGATTGATGATTTCCTTACATTTAACATTCAAACCATTCCTATAGACAAAAATAAGCATGTTGATAGACTTGTAGCCATTGGTTCACAATTTGATATACTTTTGATATCAGAAATGATAGTTTATAGCCTCATATCATATTTGTGGTGAGGCCATCCATCCCGATAACAACTCACATTGGTAGGTTTTTTTATGATGATGCTCACATAGTGAGATTCTTGCAGGAAGAAGCTGAATTTTCTTCACATAATCAAGAAAAGCTTCAACAAAGGTAAAAGGATCAGATTGTTCAACTTAAAACAAATAAGATTCCTAAATGCCTTGTAACCTTGAAATATTTTTGGAGAAAATGATGAATTGAAACAAGATAGATTTGTTTTGACTACTAGTGAAGATCATCATGAAAGTGTTAATATTCTTGATAGAAAATACCTTAATCTTAGTAAGGTATGTTCCAAATAAAAAAGGATTCATTTATTGAGTTATGTAGAAATTATGTTGATGTATTTACATGATAGTACAATGATTTAAAAGGGTTTGATCCCTCATTGGCCCAACAAACCATTATATTAGAAGCATATGCAAAAATAGTGAGGAAAATAAAAATACCAATCAACCTAAAGTTAGAACCATTGATGAGGAAGGAACTCAATAATCTAATTGAATCATATATTATATTTCTCTTCGATAATTATATTTGGGTGGAAAAAAATTTCCAAGAAGGAAAAATAATGGTGAAATCAGATTGTGTGTGGACTTCCGTGATTTAAACAAATCCTCACTTAAGGATCATTATCCTTTTCCATCTATGGAACAAATACTTCAATTGGTTGTTGGTTCAGAGAGGTATTATTTTCTTGATGGATATAGTGGATACAACCAAATACTCGTCAAGGAGGAAGACCAATATAAAACAACATTCAAAACCAAATGGGGCACTTATGCATACAAGAAGATGTCATTTGGGTTGTCCAATGCAGAGAAATATTCTAAAGAGCCATGGATATGGAATTTCAAGGTATTATCAATAAAAAAATTCTTGTTTATTTAGATGGCATAACATTTTTTTCCAAAGTAGAAAGTGGTAATTTCTCTCAGCTCAAAGAATTATTTGAAAGATGCATAGAGTATGGGTTGTCACTGAACCCCAAGAAACTTTTGTTTTCTATACATGAAGGAAAGTTTCTTAGTCATGTTATCTCCAAGCATGGAATGAGTATTGATCTTGAAAGG
This sequence comes from Taxus wallichiana var. yunnanensis, assembly GCA_018340775.1. Lineage (NCBI taxonomy): Eukaryota > Viridiplantae > Streptophyta > Pinopsida > Cupressales > Taxaceae > Taxus > Taxus wallichiana. The sequence continues at coordinate 718,275,028 of CM031243.1, forward strand.
GTGAGTTCCATTCTTGCACTATCCTTGCCAAAACATAAAAGGCATTGCAAAGCTTCCTTGGGAAGATTAACTTCATAAGGAGGTATATTTTTTATTTTTCCTCATTATCAAGGCCACTAACCAATATGATAAATAAAAATTTGGATTTTACATGGAATAAAGAGGGGAAAGCAGCTTTGAAGCTATTAAGCAAGCCATAGCTTCATCTCCTACACTTATCAATCCTAATTTTGTAAAGTATTTTATGCTAACATTGACCATTGATATTATGAATGTTGACTCAACACAACCAAGATGGTTTGGAGCAGCAAATAGCATTTTTAGTTAGAGCTTTCTAGAATATGAGACAAGGTATTCATTTATTGAAAATCATGTCCTTTCTATTGTCATATCTCTTAAAAAATTTAGGCATCTACTCTCTAACATAAGGATCTACTTAATGGTTTCTCACCCTAGCATTAAGAAGTTTTTGTTGAATAAGGATGTAAGTGAAAAGAGGGAAGGATGGATAACAAGAGTCATGGAGTATGACATTAAGATAAAAGTCACAAAATTGATAAGAGGAAAGGGTTTGTGTGAACATTTGGCTCAATATTTGCAAGAGAACAAAGAGGTTATCCTATTTCTATAACTTCAACCAAATACAATGAAAACAAGAATTCTTCAATTTGGATTCAAGACATGGAAATGTATCTTCAACATGGTATGTATCCCCTAATTTAAACAGATCCAAAAGGAGGTATTTTAGATTGCAATCAGTTCCCTTTTTTTGGTTAATGGTGTCTTATTCAGAAAATATCTTAATGGTGTACTCTTGAGATGCATTGAACCAAGCCAAGTTGAAAGTATACTTGAATAATTTCATGATGGAAAAGGTGGAGGAAAATTTTTTTGCAAGAAAAAAAACCCTTAAGATCATGAGGGTGGATATTATTGGCCAAATATCTTCAAATATTTCCATGCATGGGTAAGGAAATGTCAAAATGTGCATTTTTTTAGGAAATGAGAAGCTTGTTTCCTTATCTCTTCAACCAATTTCAGTTGATCATCCCTTTGTCCAATGGGGATTGGACTTCATAGGCCTCATTAAACCACCTTCAATCTTGGGTCATAGATGGATCCTTACTGCAATAAATTACTTTACAAGGTGGACAAGTAGTGGCCTTGAAGGAAGAAAATGAGTCAAGTGTTTTAGATTTATATGAAGGTTTGTTAACAAGGTTTGGTGTTCCCTCAACAATTATTTTAGATAATGTTAAGGATTTTGTAGGTAAAAATATTTTGTAATGGGTTATAACAAATGGAGTTTTTCACAAAAATTCCTCTAATTACTATCCACAAGGTAATGACCTTGTTAAATATACTAATAAGAAACTCTTGATTATTATTAAGAGGAATTTTTATGAGAACCAAAGAGCATGACATACCAAATTGAAAGAATATCTATGGGCTAATAGGATCACATACAAAATATCTATTTCCAACTCTCCATTCAAGCTTGTGTATGGCCTTGAAGCCAAGATCCCTATTTCACTAGAGCTTTCATCTTTGGAATTAATGCACCAAGTGGAGTTAATGGATAATGAACCTATGGAGGTGAGGTATGCTCAACTTATGGAGCTTGAAGAAATGATAAATCAGGCAATGAGATCCATGGAGATGAACCAAGCACAAGTGAAAAGGACTTTTGATAAGAAGACCGCTTCAAGAAGCTTCAATGAAGGTGATCTAGTGCTCAAGTGGGATGCAGATAGAGCCAAAATAAGAGGCTGCACAAATTTGATTCTTTATGGAGTGGATCCTACATAGTTATTAGTTGCAAGCCTCATAATGACTTCCAACTTTCCACGATGGATGGTGGAAAGCTCCCAATACCAAACAATGGGATCCATTAGAAACATTCTTTCTAGAGATATGTTCATCTTGTACATAGTTTTTATGAAAATTATTGTTAGTGAAAAATCACAGCACCCCTGAATGTCTACAACTTGATGGGTTGAGACTCTCAGTGTGATTGCATAACATGGAGCATCTCTCAAAGTGTGGGACTTTGAAATCGAGAGAGATCTCTAGATGAAGGTCGGTTCCTATTCCTCTATTCAGGTGCACACATAAAATTTGTAGAGGATCTATTCTAACTTTCCAAGGAGATAGGGTTAAGAAGATGCAAGAAATTAAACCTAAACTAACAAAGAGGTGATGCACCAAAGGAATGTTGGACACCGGAATTGCTATCAAACATAGACCATTAAAATGTGATACAACCATCATGCATGAGATAACCAATATTTTAATGAAAGATAAGATAAATAAAATGAATACAAGAAAGGGTTGGAATAATCCAAAAACATGTATTATTGCTTCACAAATTGATACGAGAACACTACAATGGCCAAGAGGTAGAAAACTTGCATTACGGTCTTAATAGAAGATTCTAGCTCCATGAATTCATCTACGAGATCAGAGAAGAAGAGAGGGTGCAAAACAAAAATGTCCAACCCTTTACAATGAGCTAAGATCTTACCTTTATAGATGAAGTGAAGACAAGAGAAGAAGGGAGGCAGGAAATCTGATTTGGTAGCTCGATATACAGACATTAATGCCCCTTAAAAATCTACCTACAAATCATTAAGTCTACCTCTTTATGTCTCGTTTGGCATGTTGAAGAAGGAAAGATAGAAAATCCGATCGAGATATGGGTAGTTGAAGCAATCAGATTTCGTATTAATGGCTTGAAATATGTTTTCCTAATTTTCACACACCGACCTTATCAAAATTAAAGTTTAAGGTTTTCATGGCGTAGAAGAGGTCAAGACCTTTCCAATGGTACCAAATTTTTTAATTTTTGAGCACTTTGGATCAAAATTTATTCCCATTTGAATATTTGAATCGAATCTGTACAAAAATGGTAGAAAAACAAGTTTTGCAAAGCGGGTCCATGAGCCCAAAATTCACTTTTCACCCAAAAGCCTCCGTGGCTCAAAATTGAAATTGTGCCATTTATAAAAGTTGCAAAAATTTCCAAATTTTCCACGACGATACACCTTTCCCCTTTGGCTTTAGACATGGCCATGTGTCCCTTTACGGGCCTTAGGAATTTTTCTTTATTTGGTGCAAAGATCCTCTCGTGAGCTTGTGGGTCCATGCAATGTAACTATTGCCTTTTAGGTGAGTAAGGGAAAAATGCCAAAATATCTCCCGATCACCGCAATCTTCCTATTTCCCAAAGGTCTTCATCGGGCCCGTTAGCTTTGCATTTTCCCCTTTGGCAAAAAGTCTTCCATGGGCCCGTCGGCCCGCACTTGAAAAAAATTCCTTCCAAGTCCCACCTGCGGTTAGACCTTTCAACAGTTGATTCTTCCTTTTCGACTCTGGACACATGGTGAGTTGGCACTCATTTGAGTCTCCACTTTGGATTCACCTCTTGAAAGAGTGCCCAAGGGACACATGGCTCCTTCCATGGCTTTTCTCTATTTCTTTGTGTTTTGGCTAAGTCCCTTTTGTTTAGAGGGCCATATGTCTAACCCGGACATGCGGGGGCTCGGTGCATATTTGGGACCTACCTCCGAGTTTCCCTTTGAAGGCTGGGGATGAGGCATGTGGAGGCTTCCCGCCATTTCTCCTTTCCTAAGCGATTCAACAGTTGTTTCTGTCCTTTTGGCTTTTGGCCACACGGTGAGCTTACACTTGTTTGGGGATCACCTCACGAATTTTAACCTTCGAGATGTGCCAAGATGACGCATGGAGGCTCCCACTTGACCTTACATACTTAGCCAATTTAGGGCCTAGAGTGAACACTCCCTTGTTCCTTTGGGGAGTAAGGGGACCACTACACATAATGCTAAAAACTCCTCGCAGTGGGATGCCTTTTAACTAACTCTCGAAATCATGATGGTGGGACACTTGGCATTGTCTCTGTGGGTCGCCCTTCCATTTCCGTGTGTTTGACTTAGTCTCTTTTATTTGGTGGGGTGATATGCCGACTTGGGACACGTGGGAGGCTTGCACTTGTTTGAGACCTACCTCTATATTTTTCCTTTGAAGTTGCGTCATTAAGGACGTGTGGCCCCTCCTATCAACCTTGGATTTTTTCAACATCCACTTTGTCCCGTCTTGGACTCTAACCACGTGGTGAGTTGGAACTTGTTTGGGGACCGCTCTTTGGACCCAACCTGGTGTTACACCAATGAAGCATGTGGAGGCCTCCATAAGCTCATTAATTTTTAACTACCTGGTGAGACCCTTTCGAGACCTAGGGCATGTGGCGGGTTGGCACTAGTTGGTTCAGGTCCCTCTTTGGACGTAACCTTTGGAGACGCGTCGTTGGGACACCCGGCACCTTCCGTGAAATTGTTCATACTTGGGCAATTCAAGGCTTCGAGAGGATACTTGTGTGGAGTCCCAAAACTTTGAGCCTTTCCCAATTCCTTCCCGTTGAGCCTCGGTTCCTTATGATGCCGCGTGGCCTCACATTTGACGCTTATCTTCCTTAGTCAAGCTGCTCGTCTCGCCTCGGTGCTTGGATCTGAACTATGGGCTCACATAATCGAACCGTCCCTTCCATTTTTTTTGTGCAAGGTCATGTTTGACCAATTTTTCCTGGGGGTAAAATTGGGATAAGAGTTCTTTCAACAAATATTTCTGGTTGTTTTCAATAAGTAGTTGCCTCTCTTATTGGCTAGCCTTGGTAGGTATTGCATCTTTCCTCCATGTGAATTTTTGCACATATTGTTAGTTTTTGATTTCAGTAAGTGTGGGGATTTTTAGTCTTGATGAAAGCTTATTGGCCTTGGGGATTCTTACTCAATCTTATGCGGAGGTTTCCGATTCATTTTCATGGCTATGAGGAATATATCGAGGGTTATTTTTATTAGAAAAGAATCAGTCCAACAAATATGCCAAATATATTGACCAATTTTTTTCACCATAAGTAGAGGGCAATATGAAAATTTTATGGATTCCCTTTTTTTTTTAGTAAATGGTCAAATGAGCAAGCATGGAATAAACAAGGAATCAAGTCACAAAGTTTTTATTCCCATATAGAATGTCATTTCAGATCTTTATCTTCACCAAAACCATACATCAGCCCTTATGAACTGTTGTAGGGTCTTGATAAAGATGGGAATGGAATCATGCATCGAAATAAACATGTTGTAACAAGCATGGAATCAAGTTTCGTAGTAGAAAATTGTTAAGTGTGGAAACAATTTACAATTTCAAGATTTATCATTCATTCATTATTACAATTTTTAGTTCAAGTGATCAGAAAAGGTACAAACAATTCATTATTAAGTTCCTTATTATTATATGCAAGTATTCTAAGTAATTAATTTTCAAATGTTCATCCAATTATGCAAATTAAGAGCATTATAAAGAATGAAAACAATGACAATTAATTGTAGAAACAATTTCTTATATTCATAAGGAAATTTTTACAAGATTCCACACAAGCCATGGGGTTTAGATTTTCAAGTGATAGAGTGAAAGATAATTAGAAAATAAAAATACATAGAAGAAAATAAATTCACACCACCAATGAATAGGAGGAGAAACCCCAATTTTGTGAAGCATATCCTCAAGTATGGAATTTTGTATTTCTTGTATAGATTCTTTATCACCATTGTTAAGGTTAAATTTTATTTTAATAAGGACACAGGGTTTCCATTAAATGGTAGCCTTACAAAAAATATCCCCAAGAATTTTGATTCCATGTTTAAAAATATGGAGGATTTTAATCCATGAGACCATAGCAAAGGGAACATTGTGAAAATTAATAATAGGAGACCACCATAAAGAGTGTGAGTTGATGGAAAACCCAGCTTCAAACCATCCCCCACCCAACTCGGTGAGGTTTGACTAATTCCCATGCCTTCTAGATACTCTTCATAACAAACGTTCCTCCAATTTTGACTAGAACAGGGAGGGAGACAAGCTTTATAGACCCAATTTTTCCAATATTTCTTTCCAATAGGATCACCTTGACAAATGCAATGATGAAGCAAGATTTTTCAAGCCTTAAAGCCTTCTAAACCCTCGACAATTCACTTGAAACTAAGAGAAATGCCTTATAGACAAATTTCAATAATCCCTAAGCCACTTGCCTCTTTAGGAGATAAATATGTGTTGATGGATGTAGAAGAAATACATCCCTAGTAAAAGGCCAATGGGTGTGACAGATCATAGTAGAAAATTAAATCTTAGACGACTGGGAGTGCATAGATAAATATGCATGTGAAAATGGGAGTGAAATTGTAAAAAAGTGGAGGAAGGAGAGGAAGAGGTATCCTTAAGGTGAATAATGTGGAGCATATTAAAGGAGAGGTTGAGAGAGTGTGTGCTAAATAGATTGCATCAAACATGGAGGATCTAGGTGAAAACTTGAAGGATATTGCAATATCAGTTTGATGAAACCGTGAGGAAAGAAAATTTTTCCTCAAATGCAAAAAGGAAAGGATGAGGCATTAATAATATAAAGAAATGATATAGGAGGTGGCTATCATGACCCAAAATGACCAAAAGAAGCAAGATTCATTTCAATAGCAAGGACACCAAGAAATATGTAATTGGGAAGATAATGGTCTCGAGGGTACATAAGCAATCTGGAGTGTAATTTAACATAGCTGCAATGAGGAGTGGAGAAGCACATGATAAAAATTCAAGAAAAGAAAGGAAGACTACATGGAAGAAATGTGCAATGAATAATTTCTCTTATAAAAGAAGGTAGAAGGAAGAGAATCAAGGTAGGGAGATTGTCTATGATGGGTCCAAACTCATATTTTTGTGTAGGAATGAACTCGCGGTGAAAAGGGAAAGTGATATAAAGAAATGAAATGGATGATGCATTGATGAAGGAGTGATCAAAACCTATTGATAGTTAAAAATGCACAAAGGAAAGGTATACAAAGGGAGGAGGTCACATCAAAAAAAGAAACAAGAGGATAAGTACAAGAAAAGACGTGCATAATAATTAAGTGCATAGAGAAAGATCGAGAAGTAGATAATGGCATAAGAAAGCATGTGTCTAAGGAATTATACACTAAGAAAAGCTGCACCAAAGGAAGGAGTCTCAAGATAAGGGAAACCATAATATAGAATACAAAAAGGAAGTGTGTACGAGATGAATACACCTAGAGAAGAAGAGATAGAGGTGAAAGGAGAAAAACCAAAATAATGCCCCAAAGGATTTAGAAGGGATTGGATGGATAGTAGATAACGAGGATTTTTAAAGGAATAATAAATAGTCAAGCGCAAATTCACAAGGAAAAATTCTTTATAGAAAATCCTTAGGAGCATGATGATTTGAAGCAAGAAAACACTTGTCAAAGATTGTGACATGCATATGTCCCAAAGAATCAATGAAAGATATACATTGAAATGGGAAGGTCTATCATGGGAGAGTTTCATCTCACTAAGGTATGTAATATATTGTAGATATGGCACATGAAGGTCATGAGTGACTAGAAGAGGTCCAAGAGGAAGTGCGAAGGCAAGAAGAAGGATTGTTGGATGAGAAGTTGGGATTTTTAGTTCAAATATTCCAATGGGTTTTCCTACTACTCACTAACTCTACTTGAGGTGGAATAAGTGTAAAGTACCTTAGGTGTTTAATGTAGGAGCATATGAGGTACAAGGTAGTATTGCATAGATCTTGACTAACTATGTTTGGATGTAAGAATGGACGACATAAGAAGTGACCATAGATTTTTGGAAGTGATTAACATTAAAGTAAAAGGTTGACCCATCAATTTCTGATACAAGTGCTAGAGTTAATGAATCCATGGGAGGTAGTTAGTCCATGTCACGAATCCCATGGGGAGTACCTGACAACTTTTCTAATAAATTCCCGAAGTGTTACCCAAGGGGATTCAAACCCATGAAATTTCATTCCGATACAAATACCACTCTTCAACATAGATCAAGATCAACTCATCATATGCTTTATACTAATAGACCAAGCTCAACTACTAGCTGTTACCAATTGTTAGAAGTAATGAACAAAATTTTCTTACTTTTCATACACCAACAAAACTTCCAACTCTATCAAAAGTCATCACCATAAATTCATGACTTTGCATATCATCTGAAACTACATAATGACTTCTCGATACCAATTGAGTTTATTGAATCCTTACTTGTTTTCCCTTGATGTGATTTTAGAGACCTTCTCGAGAATTGTAGATGAACTCCTTCATGATATGTATTCATCAAATGAACTCTCGAGACCTTATGAACACACCAATAATAAAAATAGACTTGCATACCTTGATCCTTCAAATATCAGAGAGAAAAAACACCCCTTATTTCTATATTATCCTTTTGATCCATACAAAGGATACCAAGCTTCAAATGTCTTTATCGAGACTCCAAACTCAACTAGGTTAATCTAAAACCAAAAATATTGTTCTAAGGGAATAATCTAGTTTACCATGCTAGAGAAAGGATCATTCATGCCTTGTCCATATGGTATCTCATATCAATCCATCTCCTTCATGTTTCACAATTCACCATGGCACAAATTTCATCATGACAACCTTATTGTATAATTCTTTCAACTATAAAGTTACTCTTGAAAAATTCACTATACAATAACACTCGGTCAAACTGAAAATAGTTTTCTAAATGCAATCTTGATCACCTTATGTTCTTCATACTTACTGGTTTTTCATGATTTCACCTTGTGTTCTTCATACCTAGATTTTACTAACCTTTACAACCTCAATCACAACACAACACAAAACTTGCAAACCTAATTTTCATCATAAATTCATAGAAACATCTTCATATTGACCTATGTCTTATTTCTTGACATTTCCAATCAGCCTTTACAAGTGATGCACTTGTCTTTTTACATCAATGAATCACAGAAAAATCTCCCCATGACATCAGTAACATATGAAATTTGGATCAACAATGCATATCATCAAGCTTTGACATCAATGACAACTTATAACAATCTCCCCTTTTTCATTTATGTAAACAAATATTTGAAACATTGTGGAAACCATTCTATTCTACAAACTAGGATATCATGCTTCACCTTTTTGAACATTCTCCCCCTTTGACATTAATGAAAAAGGAGATACCTGTGAATTCTAAAAATAATTCTTTAACAAAAACACCTCAAAAAAATAAGATACAATAAAACTTCAATGTGGTCCTTAGATTTGAACTTCACTAACACAACAAAATTTTGGCACCAATTGTCGATGAAGGACTCACCTTATGCTCACACTAGTTGTGTAGAAAACTTATGGAACACTCAAAATGTACCATGATTATTATCATTGACTTGTCACTTCACATATTAGAGCTACAAAACTCCCCCTTAGTACATGATTCTCTTTATAGACACTAGATGACAACCAAAGTACATCTCTTATTCTCGCACATTCTCCTAGAACCAAAGTAAATTTATCAAATAAAAATTTTTATTCCTGCAACATCTTGATTCTCCCTCTTTTGATATCACACTTAGGTCTTACCATATTGTAATTTTTGGAAACATAAAACAAACTTAACATGTTCCCCCTTTCTTCATGCATGCCTTCTTCAAATAAACTCAGATACACATGATTACTCACCTTGTCCTTGACATGATAGATTTGACTCAAACCTTTGAACTTCTTAAAAATTAAAAAATATTTCAAACACATTTTCCATGACCTCTTCTTACCTTATCCATGCTTGGAAAGCTCTCGTACCATGCATTTACACCATAAAATCACCTTAAGAACAAGACTGTCCTATTAGGCTTATAGCTTCACAAAGTCTTCCTTGAAACATGAAGCTTAAAACACTTAACCATGACAAATTAATCATGTAACATTATACTACATGACCTTAAGAACATCACCATATGTATTAGGAAATTCAAATTATGGCATAAGGGATCAAGGAAAATATCTATTCCAAGCACACACAAAACTTTCAAACTGTCCCAAGAACTCATCATAATAAATTGACTTCATTTGACCACTTAACTATTGAAACCTATCCTCAAACCATAATATACATGGATTATAGGTCTCTAAAACCATCAAACATCCATTTGTTTAGTATGTCCAATACACAACTTTTGTGATAGCTCTTCTTCTCTAGTGCACTTGTAGAGAAGGGGAAATATAGTTTTGTTAGAGCTCGAGACATCCTTAATATTCTAGGATTTTAAGCTTCAAATGCATTTGCATTCTATCACTAATTAAGGATTATCAAAAATAAATTACTAGAGGAATAAAACATTTTGATTTAGTACTCTTAAATAATGCATCTATAGGAAACATTGTAAATTATTATTACAATTTCCCTTTAATAGTTTATGCATGTAAAGTATTACATTGAGATGTCAACATACAAAGTATAGATCATAGTAGAGTATCATGCATTTTCTAGCTATGTATGCATCATTTAAGAGTACTAGAGAGAAATAGATGATTGCATCCCTCACGAGTACTAAAATAAAATCCATGTATCATGAAATCAACATCGAAAAAATGAAAGGTTGTTTGGCCTCTTTTTTCTAATATTTTTCAAAATGATGGACAAGGTTTTTCATTTCAAGAAAGGAATCATTTAGAAAATTCCATAAAAAATGACATATATAGTTTTATTTCATTTTTTCATATTTATCAAGCATGATGAATATGTAGATCTTATTTTTTTCATTCATATACAAAAAGGATAAAATAGAGTGCGAGGGTCCTATTAGGACAAAAATAACAAATATTTCTTTCTTGTTTCTTGAAAAGGACAAAAATAAAAAAATTGCATATTTTTATTCTAAATTTGAAGTGTGAAAATACAAATTTTCTAAAAACTTTTACATATGAGCAGATACATGAGAAGAATTTCCACTAAACAAATGTATTGAAAAATCAAAATTTTAAATGCTACATAAGAGTGAAACCTTACTTACCATGGTGTCACCATAAATCGAACTCGAAACCACAACCGAGCTCACCAAACACACCTCACAATAAGGGATCAAAGTGTAAGGTTTTAACATGGTGAACTCGGGAAACCATGACCAAGCTCAAAAAATCAAGCTCAAGCTAGATATTACGTGAGCTCAAACTAAGAAAACCATGGCCGTCAAGCTCCAAAATCAAGGCTACAACAAAAAAAAACCATGGTGGTGAAAAAAAAATGGTGTGCCTCAAAACAAGATGTAGGGTCGAGCTAGTAAATGCAGACCTCAAAATAATAAAACCATGGCTGCCAAGCTCTAAAATAATAGCTACAATCATGAAAAATTTAGTGGCTAATATTCATAATTTGGCTAATAGTAGGAATTTTGGAATATGAATTTGGATATTTTTACGACCATAATAAAGGCCCACATTTTGCCCAAAATTTCCACAAACATTAATTTTTCCCATGTGAATAGCCAATGGATATCCAATCCCAACTTATATTTTATTATTGAATCACCATGTGATTGACACACCAATATTTTAAAATATTATTGGATCGCTAAGAAATCTATGGAACCTTCCTGGTCATTTGGTCTCATTCGCCAACATGTTTGGGAATGTTTTTGAAATTTGATTAATTTTTCCATATATATATATATATATACACACACACACACACACATCTATATTGTAGAAAATAATCACTAAGTGAAACCCAATCACTTTGAAGAGGGTTAGAATGATGACACATGTCCCTGTTGATGCTCTTGATCTGCACCATGTATCTCCTTCCTTGGCCATCACATGTCCTCCATTGATTTATGACCCAAGACCTAACCCCAACTCTAGACCCAAAAGTTATATTAATTACTGATTATTCCATAGGTTTTAATTCCACCAAAATCATTTAGTTGGGAGATCTCCATAATGATGACACGTGTCATGTCTTTGGTAGGATTTTGGATGTTTAGTGAAGTCTCTATAACTAGTGGGTCTTTTAAATTTGGTGGAATTTTAAATGTAAAGTGGTCCTATACTTGCAAATAATGGACAAGTCCACAATATGATGAGTTATCCTTCATTCGCCACTTAATCAAAAATTTCCTTTAAAAAAATATATCCTATTTTGTCAATGCCATGAATGTTAATTTTTTTAAAATTCCAACCCAAAAAAATGCTTTTGGTCATATTCACCATGATTTATATGAATTTTCTTAGGAGGGTTCCTTAAAATTTTCCTTGGCTACAATAGAGAAAGCCATGACTACCAAGCAAAAATTAATGGCTTCAACAATAGAAAACCATAGTGGCCAAAATTGTGAAATGGTGTTCCACCCAACAAGATGCAAAGTTTGAACTGAAAAACTATGGCCTTCAAGAAGAAATAATGGAATTCTAACAAGATGTAGAGCTCAAACTAAGGATTCATGGTGGCCAAAAAAATCTAGGGTTTTTAACAAAGTAGTGCCTCGAAGAAACAAATCCAAATGCCAAATTAAAACATGTTTTAGGGTCTCAACCCTAATGAAAGAGGTCGACAAGTGTGCCCTAAACATGGTCAAATTTTACCATGGTTAGGGACACTTATTACCTTTTAATCATCTTTAAAAAGGTTCCCACGTGGATTGGGATTTGATAATTTTTTTAATTATTATGAAATATTTCAACATGGTGGGGAAAATATATGCTTTGCCCACTCAAATTGGTTAAATAATTACCTCATTTGTGCGAAAAGAAAACAATGAGACTAAAGGATTTATGTGATTTATGCAAAGAGGGAGGTTAACCAAGGTAAAAAATAAATATAATGCCATTAAAACTCATAATTTTTCCCCTTTATAAATCATATGCTTAATGATAATATTATGATTATTATTGAATAATTTTAATTTAATTGTAATGGTTGAATTATGCAATTGGGAGCTAAATTGGATTTGTCCAACTCCAGTAGTCCCTAGCTGAAGATTTAAAATCAACATTGAAATGTTCCATTGAGAGAGACTTGTGTCACTCTTGAATTCTAAGAGTAAAATGAGGTGAATTAGAGATATCTAGAGTAGGCGAAGTGTTGAGTTGTTTTAGTTGTTACATCTCTTCTTTCTACTTTTCCCTTGTTTTTCTATATGTACACATGCTTTTGAGAATTTGGGAGAGACTTATGGTTTTTATAATGCCAAGGCTATGCCATATTTTGTACTCTAGCACCTATTGGATCTAATAAAAGAGCGCATTATTCCATTTGCAATCTGAATTGAAGTGTGTTACATGAGTTCATTCATGTGATTAAGTGAATGTCTTGTTTCCTTTACATGTTTATGAATCCTACCACCTTCATTAAGATTTTTTGAATATTTTACGGTTGATTTTTGGTGCGAGATATATTTTTTGATTAGTTTAAAAGTGAAAAAGACCTCAAATCTTCCCTCCCATGCTAGATTAATAGTTTGTTCATGCCTTTTGTGAAATTCTTGTGTGAAAGTCAATCAAAGAGCAAATGAAGTGATATTTGCAGGTCTTAAAGGGTCTAATAGTGTGTCTTTTGCACTCATAAGTTTATAAAACATTGGTGTATCACACGACTTTACATGATTTTTTCGATTTTATGTTAATTTTCTCCTTTATCCCCAACAAGAAACTAGTTTAGGTGATTGATCCAGGGAACCAACCCTCTTGTAGAGGTTTTTTTCAACTTGAGTCGCCCACACTCGAAAAATTTCCCCCTTTGTATTGGTTGAAGAGAAGGATTGTTTGTACTTATTCAACTCAAGGAGCTCCTTAGATTGATAATAGTTGCATGTCCTCATATTAGTCTCATATCATCTTAATAATGAGGTATGGGACTAAATTTACAATTAAAGTCGATCCTATCTCCTCTTATAATGTTGAAGTACATGATCCTATCCCTATTAACTCAATCTTCATGGTACAAGGAGAAATAAGCAGTGACTTAGAACCAGTTCAAACAGTGCATTCATCACAATCAGTCCCTAATCTTATGTTAGATGAGTGGGCTAAGGAAAGGTATGAATTTGATCCATATGACACTATTGTTGAGACAGGTTTAGGTACTTATTTCATCCAAGAGGATGGTTCTTGTATCCCAAGTGTATTGAAAGAATATGAGGAAGATTCCCAAGGTCTATGGAATATGTTTTTCAATTGTACCGAGAGCAAAAATGGAGCTGGAGTAGATGTGATTTTGATTTCTATAAAGGGTGAGAAATTTCTCTTCACTCATAGGATTCAATTTACATGTTCTAACAATGTAGTTGAGTATGAGGCTTTAGTTCGTAATTTATTGTTGGCTAATAAGAGGAATAGTAAAATGTTACTAGTGTTTGGGGACACTAAGCTGGTTATCCACTAAGTAATAGGGGAGTGTGCTACTAAAAAATATATTAAAAGCTTATAAACATAGAGTTTTGGACCTACTCAATGGTTTTGAAGCTATCAGGTCTCCCAGTAGTGCAAGAAATTTAAATGTGAAGTTGATCGGATGTCTATTGTGGGTTCATAATTTATTCCACTTATAGATCTCATTCGGGGACATGATCATCATGTAAAGATGGTGGCAAGACCTCCCATCTCAGGTAGTAATGTGAGTTGGAAATTATTTGAGAGCGATGAGAAAACTACCCATTTCATTGAGAACTAAGTTGATTTCTCATCTAACTTTTAGTCAAGACCTGTAAGAACATTTTGAGGATCAAGTTGTGTAATTAAGAACTAAAAAAATACAAAGGGTTTTGGTTACCCTTAAAGGCATATTTAGCCATAATGATGAGTTCAAAGGAGAACAAAAATTATGATGGTTAGCGGGAGAAGACTATCAAAGGGTTGTGATTTCCTAAGATAAAGAGCTACTTTACTTGGAAAGGTGTGTGATGAAAGCTGGAAAAAAATAAATTGTGTCATTATATAAGTAGTACCATGATATTTTCTCATAGTTCTATGAAGATATTAAGGGTTTCAAACCTGAATTATATGCAACACACAATAGATCTTGACCCCAATGTCAATCCTATTAGGAAAAATAAAATTCTTGTAAATCCAAAAATAAAACCCTTGATGAAGAAAGACTTTTGAAAAACCATAGAGGCCATAATTATATTTCCTATCAAGTACTCTACTTGGGTGGAAAATTTAGTTCATGTAAGGAAGATGAATGGAGAGATTAGGCTTTAAGGATCTAAATAAAACCTCCTTAAAGGATCACTATCATTTTCCTCAATGGCCCTAAATTTGCAAGAAGTGATTAAGGTTGAGAGGTTATCCCTTCTAAATGGATATTCTAGATATAATCAAATTTGGGTTAAAGAAGAGGATGGGTATAAAACATATTTTAATACTAAGTGGGGAACATATGCTTATGAGAATATTCCTTTCGGGTTTTCTAATGTTGGTCCTACCTTTCGAGAGGGATATGTATTTTTCTTTTAAAAGCTTCATAAATAATTTTATTATGATTTATTTGGATGATATCATTGTTTTCTCGGAGAGAGGTCAAGATCACATGAAATATCTCGAGAAATTATTTGAAATGTATATAGAGTTTGGGGTTTCACTTAATCCAAAGAAGTGCATATTTGTTATACCATAGGGAAAACTCTTGGGTCACGTGGTTTCAAAGGAAGGTGTAGTTATCTACCCAAATAGGATTTCATCCATTTTTTCCATCCCCTACCAAACACATAAGAAAGCATTATAATATTTCCTTAAGTCCATTTTGTTATGAAATTTGTTCCTAAATTTACAAGCTTAGAGAAACCTATCACTCAAATTTTGAATAAGAATGCTCGTTCAAATTGACTAATGAGGGAAAGGAGAGTATCGATAAGATCAAGGAGGTAATAACTTAGGATCCAACTCTCATTAGCTTTGAATTATGAAAAATATTTTATCTTGTATTACGATGGGGTTGAAAGGAGTTTGGCCTCCATTATAACTCAACATAATGATGAAGGTTTATAGAAATCATTGGCTCTATTTAGTATAAAATTAAAATACTATGAGCTAAGGTAAAACCAGATGGAGAAACAAGTCTTTGTATTCATGATGGATCTCAAAAAGTTCAAGCATATGTTTTTCAATAGTACTTATCAAGGTTTTGGTTTCTCATCCTAGTGTGAGAAATTTCATAATGGGGGCAGAAGTTAGTGAGAAGAGAACTAGATGGGTAGGAAGGATCATGAAGTATGATGCATAATCAAAGCTACCAAAATGGTTAGTGATGAGGGTCATCAATCCTCGCCATTAATAATGTCAATTTGGGTTGGTGTCCGAAGGTTGTATGCATTAAGAGAAGAAGATCTTGGAAAGTAACTCCTTTAAACACAAACCAAACTTGCATAAAATAAATCACACTTGCAGAAATTTAAAGGCACACTTGCAAAAATAAAGGAACACTTGCAGAAATAAAGTTTGCATGAAATAAATCACACTTGCATGAAGGAAATCACACTTGTAGGAATTTAAACACACTTGCATAAATTGAAATTGTTGAATTGGAAATAAGCAAAAATTAAATGAAACACACTGCGGAGTTTACAATAGACTAGAATGTTACAATACAAAGAAGAGAACAACAAAACAAGATGATAATTACATAAAAAATAAATAAACACAAATTATTACAAAATAAAAACACAAATATATAGATCCATCTTCCTTAGAATGAGTGGTCAACTCATTCCTTGGAAGAGGATTTAAACCATGCTTCGAGATCTTAACTCAAAACTGCAAAATATTGGAGAGAAAAGAACAGATTCATTTCTTGGTAGTAAAACATTACATATATGAGTGTGGAAGGTTACATTTATAATTTATGCGTCCAACCAACTCCTTATTTTGGGAGATACAATCTGATCTTATCTTTATTCTAATCCTAACAACTAAGATCTTCATCTCCATAAAATATGGAGAGAGATATATTATTGGATTCAAAGTCTTATCTCACTTATTTTAGGAAGATTTGCTCCCAAATCTTCTCCTTACTTTTGGTAAAAAGAATCATAATGATTTTATTCTCCTACATTATTAGAAGGAGGTTTTTCCTCGAAATATGATTTTGACTAAATAAATTTCCCAGATTTCCATTTGAATTTGTTGTTTTTGATTATGGAACTTTTAACGCTTATCGATACACTTTTTCCTCAGTGCTCAGAGTTCACTAAAAGTTAAATTTCTCTTCATTGGTAAAACTGTAGAAAATCTGATTGATTTTTTTTTAAACACCTTTCTATGAATAAAAACTTGTCTCATATTTTCTATTTCGTTTATGAAACTTTTAGTGCTCATCGATACACTTTTCCTTAGGCTCGAGATCACTAAAAGTTAGATTTATCTTCATTGATAAAACTTGTAGCAAATTTGAATGATGTTTTTGTTAAAAACATTTCTATAAACAAAAACCTCTCTCATATTTTCTATTTGACTCTCTGATTATTCACAGTCCCCATTTGATGTGAATTACGGAACTAAACTCGTGAGTTAAGAAACTAACTCTGTGAGTTTTAGAACTAAACCTGCGAGTTCTTGAACTAAAAACATGAGTTCTAGAACTAAATCTCCAAGTTTCAAGCTCACTTAAAATAGATATAAATTTTGCATATGATCTCGAATTGAGATAAAAAATTTTAAACTTGCATAATTTTTCGAGAGGAATCGAATATGAAATAAGTTTTGAGTTTAGATATACCATCCATGATCAATTACATTTTTTCCAATACTAGCATTACCTTTTTTTTTTGTCCCGCATACACAAGACTTTTCATCTTTTCCCAAATAATCAATAGGATTAGTTAACAAAATAGATATATGTGAATATTTCTAAAGAATGAACAAGATATATATCATATATTATATCTTAAGCAAACTATAAGTTCCTAGATTACATTTAAATATACTTTCAAAGGTAACTTGGAAGGAAAAAATAATGGTAATTTATGGCCAATTTATGGCCTCATCATTTCCCCACACTTCATCTTATGCATGTCCTCATGCATTATATTATTATCTCTCTTCTTATAGTCTTCTCGCATTGAGCTTATGCATGTATGCATTCCATATATAGTTCAAAGACAAGTTCTTGTGGATCTCCATTCCATTGTTTTTAATTTCCTTTCTTTTAAAAGTAGGTTCTTGTGTGGATCTCTTTTACGTTGTTTTTTATTTTTTTCTTGTATAACAAGTTCTTGTGTGGATCTCCTTCTATTTTTTTATTTTCTTTTTTTGTGCAACGGGTTCTTGTGTAGATCTCCTTTTGCTATTTTTTATTTTATTTATTGTGCAACGCAAGTTATTGTATGGATCTTCTTTTGTTGTTTTTGATTTCTCTCTTATACATTAGGTTCTTGTGTGAGCTCCTTCTTCTACTTTTAATCTCCTTTCTTTACGGCAGAAGTTCTTGTGTGGATCTCTTTCTCACCGCTTTTAATTTCCTTTCTTTTACAATAAGTTTTTGTGTGGATCTTCTTCTCGCTACTTTTGATTTCCTTTCTTTTCAACAGTTCTTGTGCGGATCTCCTTCACCGATTTTGAACTCCTTTCTTTTACAAAAGGTTCTTATGTGGATCTCTTTTTGTTGTATTTCATATTTAAAATCAAAATGCAATCCTCGTGCTTCTCCTTCTCTCCCACTTTTAAGCTCATGCATGTCCTCATGCATGTTATTTATTCATGGTTTCCCATAAATTAGACTTTAAAATTTTAATTTCAAAGAGGTGCACATAATTTTCATATAAGTAGGGGATATATGAATTTTATCTTTCTTTCCTTACCTTCAAGATCTTAAAAGTGGATCTAGTTGTAATAAAACAACTTACAAGAAAAATTTAAAATAAAATAGTATAACAAGATAACAGTTGTTGAAAATCACGGCATCGGATGCGGATCGAGGCTTCTAGGTTGATCACTCAGTATCCGGTGTGATTGCACAACATGGAAACCTCTCTCCAAGCGTGTGGGACTGAGAAAATGAAAGGAATCTCCAGAGAAGGCTAGTTCCTGCTCCTAAACTACCGCTACAAGCTATTCCAATGCAAGCAAGCTAATCTAATCCTAATCTAACCATGCCAAGGAGACAGAGAGAGAGAGAGAGAGAAAGGAAAAGAACAAAAGCCTACACTAAAACGGTGATACACCAGAGAAGGAGAATGTTGAACATCTATCAAAGCTGCCATGGAACAAAGAGAGGTGAGCAATGGGAAGGATGGATAGAAGCATCACAAACCCAAGGATAGATTTCACACAGAAAATGTCCCAAAACTCCATGAACACAGCTCCAGACCTGTAATGAACATTAGAATATGCACAAATACCTGCAATGAAGAGAGGCAAGAAGAGAACAAACAAAAGATGAGCAAGGATGGACAGATGCATCACGAAACCCATTTTTGTTGCTTCAGAAGTTTGCACAGAACATCATTCCATTAGTAAAAGGCAAAAATGCCATTACAGAGCAGGGAGGAGGTTCGAGCTCCATTTTCAACCCTAGAGAAGAAAAGAAGGGAGGGCAGAGCAGAAAAGATGAACAACTTGTTATGTCTCTTCTTTGAAAGAAGCCCCTCTGTACAATATATAGGAAGAAAGAGAGAGGGAAGAGAGGAAATTCGAAACTACCACAACCACTTCT